>CM060085.1:25968501-26513501 GCA_030533445.1 Cyprinodon diabolis
ATTCAGTCATTCACACACACACACACTGATGGTGGCAAGCTACATTGTAGTAGTGTTAATTTCGTTAACGAAAACTAAACGAAAATATTTGCGTCAACGCACATTTTTCACCGAACGAAAACTAGAGGTGATGAAAATCCCCACTAATAAACAATAACTGGGAGTAAATCAGAAATAATTTTCGCGGACTAATAAATATGAGGCGAAAATGCAGTTCGGTAAATAAAGACTGGACTAAAATCTATGTACATTTTAGTTCACAAACAAAGACGAAAATTACATATTGTTTTATGTTTTTTTCAAATCCTGTCTCCTCTTCCGCCTCCTCCTCCTCAGCTCCCACACACCCACTTTCAAACCTGGAGCGGGCGGCACAGAGTAGCCTACTCTGGGGCTCTGGAGAAAGAGGAGAATGATATATGGACACATTTTCACTTCAATGAAGCGGAGAACAAAACCAAATGCTTGATTTTAGTGGAAGGGAAGGAATGTGGCCACATGGTAGCTGGAAAAAACACAACAAACCTGAAGAGACACGTCGCAGTTCAACATAAAGACATTACGGTGAGTTAACAGAAAGATTGGTTGTTTATAATGTAACATTAAATCAACGGCTATAATGTCCCAATGATAAACTAACTGATGTTGGCTAACTTTCATAGCATTTAGTATTCAGGCTGGCTACGTTACGTTAGCTTGTTAGCACGTAGCGACTGTAGCCACTTGTTGATAGAACTTAGATATGTTATACTGGCCGGGCAACTATAGTTTCAGTTAAATTGCAAGTTTGATTAAAGCAGACAGACGCTTTAGGTGATCTAGGAGCTGCAAGTAGGGTGGCCAGATGTCCGGCTTTAGGGCGGACAGTCCGGATTTTCATTGCACTGTCCGGCGTCCGGCGCCGCATCCAGCCGGACGTGTATTTGCCCTCCTTTACACCCAGATTCCACATACTCTGTCAGTGCTCCGCTCCGCTCAAGTACGTCGTGCGAAGTACTTGTCTGTCATGTAAATCAATGAGAGCTGTTCCACATCCTCCGCTACTCCTCCGCACGTCTCTGTCCACGTACGTCTTCTCCGTCTTTCACCGTCAAAATACGGAACTGAGCTCTTTTTGTCTCCGCTCCCGTCAGTCCAGATCAAGACCCGCAATTGCAATCGCACCAAACAGGATAAAGAATGTAGTGAAGACCCGGTTTGTCAAATTAAATTATAGTAAAAACAGGTCGGTTACTAGAAATTAGAGCATAGTTCGTATATATTCCCAAAATTAAGAGCAATTAATTAAATAACTGGATGCAGACTATTGGTGCTTCAACAGACCAAAAAATTCTTATTGCAGGAATGGATGAAGAGATGATGAGTTTGGAAGCGGAGAACAAACATAGTTCATAAAAACTATGGATGATCCTGTTTATTCCTGTTACAAAAATCCACAGCAGAAAGAGAAAATATTTGGGCAGAAACTGAACATCTGCTGGATGATGATGGGGATTTTTTTTAATATGTCATATTAAATTAAACGTTCACAGGGTTTATACCGGAATGAGGAACTCTAATTTAATGCTCTTTTAATGCTATTAGAAATAATTTTAATTTCATCAACAAGTATCATGTACACAAGTTATTAGTATACATGAAATAAGGAGCTGTAAGCACAGTTCCATGACTCAAGTTTGTGTATATATATATATATATATATATATACAGTATATATATATATATATATATATATATATATATATATATATATATATATATATATATATATATATATATAGATATATATATAGATATAGATATAGATAGATAGATAGATAGATAACATGGTGAAATCATCTTTACTCTCGACAGGCTGCAGCCATGTCACGAATTCCTCTTTTCCAGCCACTTTTTGACATTTGTATTGTCCTATTCTCTAGCTCTCTCTCCGCCTCAAGCTTCTTTTCCAAACAACTGCTTTATGATCAATTGCAGCAGTTCTGCTCAAATTAATCGTGTCAAAAAATAGTCACTTTTTAAACACCACAATGTATTAAATAAATACAAATGCTGGGAACCAATTCTTTTTTTACATCTCTTTAATATTTTGTTCTATTCAACTACACAAGCATCATCTTTAAACTACTAAGAATTGTACTATAAATGTGACTTTACCCGATTCTTATGTACACCTTAGTAATTGATATGCCGCACAATGTCCTCCTTTTTGGTGCTATAGAAATGGCCACCCTAGCTGCAAGTGAACTATAGTTAACACAAACACCTCGGCAGCTACACATGTATGCTAAATGCTAAAACCAACTGAAACTATTTATCAGGATAAGACAAAATAAAAATAATACGCCACACATAATTCAGAACAACTTTAACCTAGATTTTCATACACAAAATAGCCATTGCCATGGGAACCACTGCAGGGATTGGGATGCAAACATCAATATTAATCAATATTAATACAACCAAAATGCATGCACACATAAAAATGTCTGCAATTTATTCCTGCATAAAATGATAGTTAGGTTGTTTGTATGAGTTTGAAATGGATTGTCAAATGTAGTTTTTACAGAGACTTAGTTTTTGTTAAGGAAAAAAAACAGACCTATATGCTACTTATACACTTGGAATCCTGTTATGCTGTACATCTATCCTGACATTTTATTAATTTCTGTTCCAGATTGAAGATCCACCAGCACCAACATCCACCCAGAAACAATGACAGGCCAGCTATACAAGCTTCCTTAATTACCCACACCAAGTACAAAGCTGACTCTCAGGACTAGCAAGCTATGCCTTGTTCCACCTTAAATACTGTACCTTTATATACCATGTGACCTAGCTGGCAGGAAAAGACTTTGTTGTATCAGTTGGAGTTTTTTTCTTCTTCACAACATTGACCTTAAATCTATTTATTTTATTATTCTATGTGAACTAGCTTTAAACAGCCAGCACTTGTGTTAAGTTCATAAGACACTTTATTTTATTTATTTGTTTCCTTTGTCAGGTGTATTTTATTTGTTTTAATGCAAGCATTTGTGTTCATGTCTTTGAACCTTAACAATGTTCAAAATAAATATGCAAATATTGTCAAAACATCTTCCATGTCTGCATGTGTTCCTTAAAATTGTGTTTTTTTTTAATTAAAAAAGATGAGAGAAAATGTTGAAATGTGAAATAATTTTAGGAAATATTAAATATTATCTGCTGACAAAAAAGTAAAAGGTTAAAATTATGTCCTGACTAAAACTAGACTAAAATGTTGACGGTTTTTGTTGACTAAAACTAAACTAATAAAATGATGTTTTCTTTGACTAAAACTAGACTAAATAAAAATGGGATGATGTCGACTAAATGTGATAAAAACTAACGAGCGATGCTGAAACTGGACTAAAACTAAATTTAAAAATGGCTGCTAAAATTAACACTACATAGTAGCCACAGCTGCCCTGGGGCTCACTGACAGAAGCAAGGCTGCCGTACAGTGGCGCCACCGGGCCCTCTGACCACCATCAGTAGACAATGCAGGTGAAGTGTCTTGCCCAAGGACACGAGGACACTGAAAGCCAGAGGCTTGAACCATCAATCCTTCGATTTTCAGGGCAAACTCCTACATCCGATGCCACTGTCGCCCTCGATGCTGGATCAAAAACACGCCTCCATTGTTCCATTGCAGCTCTGCCTTCATGATCCATGTTGCATCTCCTGAGGTGAAGCAGCTACCTGCCCACTGAGCAGATTTCATGAATCTCTCTGAGATCAAACTTATTTAATGGTGAGACGATGTTCTAAGTTCCCACAGAGAGGTAGGTAGAGATAGAGCGTAAAAAACCCGATCCGGCAGGATCAGTGTAGTCCTGTTTCTCTGACTGTGACTAACTGGATGTGCTCTCTTCATCCTCTGACATGGGAGCTGGCTCGGAGCTCGTCTGCCTGGCTGTGTGTTTCCTGGACGGGGCCGCCTGTGGAGCTGGTTGACAGTTGCCTTTTGTATCTATGCTTCTTTTTCTATGTCTGCTTCTGTCTCCTTGAACCCCAGTGGGCCTCAGCAGATGGCCGCTCACACTGAGCCTGGTTCTGCTGGAGGTTTCTTCCTGTTCAAAGGGAGTTTTTCCTCTCCACTGTCGCTACAAGCATGCTTAGTGTGAGGGATTGCTGAAGAGTCAATGAGTCGATGCAATTAGCTGGTTTTCCTTAGATAGAAAACTTTGAATCAGTTTGACTGTACAATCTGGTTGAATTGTCTCTGTAAAGTGAGCCAAAATGACATGATTTGAATTGGCGCTATAGAAATAAGTTCAAAAGAATTGAATAGATTATGAAAGTCAGTTTTAAAGGCAGATGAAACTACTAAAGAGATTACTCTGATTTAAAGGAAACTGATCTACGTGGTTTTTTTAGGAGTTAATTTGCCTTAATCTACAGGAATAGCCTTGAGGCTGGATTATAGGAAAGGAGATGACTGATCAAACCAAGGCTGAAACAATTAATCGGATTATGAAATAATCAACTAATTTAGTAATCGATTAATTATCAACTGGAGTATAGAGACTCTAAAATATGCCTTTAGCTGACAGAGCGACCCACTTAAAGCAGGAATTATATAAACAATATATAAAAATTTAACATTTAAGACAAAGAAAAACATTTTTCCTTCTGTCAAAATACTCTATCCAGAACTCCTCAAGTGGAAAAGTTTTAGTTCCATCTGGTTAATTTCAGTAAAAAATCTTTAAAGGAAAAGTCCGGTCAGTAAGGAATAATCAATGGATCATCATTTATACCTAAAACGAATACGTTTGCAGTGGTTTAATGAATTAAGTGTTAACTTAAAAAATAAAAATTCTAATTTTAGGAGCAATCACTGAGTCTGGGAGCGGCCATTTTAGCCCAAATATAGTAGCCCCTCCCTCCCGCCATCTTCCAGCAGTGACGTCACGGTGCGGTGAGCCTAGCGCCATTCTCCCCGCTTTACAAGCTAAATCAATGGGAACTACTAGACACATCTGCAATCAACAACAATTATTGAAGATTTCCAGAGGACTTCACCATTGAAATTCACCAGAGCTATAGTGAAACTGACAATGCCCACGTGCATGGCAGCTGGATGCTGGAATACATCGGGTAAAAATGAAAAAAAGAGTTATTCCACCTTTCTGATTCCTGATCCTCCACGGACGGGTTGGTCGTTGGATCGCCAACTTGAAGAGGGAGGATTTGCCATCGAACTTCTGGCCAGAGAAAAAACCCGTAATATGTAGCCAACATTTGGAAGAAGAATGTTTTCAAGATGACTTGGATAATAGCGCGTTGTGACAAACACCAGATACAGCACTGGGACTTGATCAACAGCCGATACCGCACCGTGACGTCACAAACCAGTAGGTGGCAGTAGTGTTCTTTGACAATCATGGATGCCTCCAGTAAAGCACATTCACATGGAAATTACTGTGAATTAAAAACACTGATCATTTATTGAACAGGATGGAATCATTTCAGATTTAAAGAACTTTCAGAAGATTGACTTCTGAATATGAGCGTACTTTTCCTTTTAGAAACCTTCGCCTATCTGATTATTAATCGAACAATAATCGACATATTAATTGATTTGCAAAATAATGGTTACTTGCAGCCCTAGAACAAATGGGGATCTTCCTCTGGGATCCAGGAAGTGACAAAAAAAGAGACTTGGAGAGAGGAAATAATCGACCAAAGGAAGGAAGGCAAAGAATAAGGGAAGGACGGATAAAAGGGCACCATTTAGGTTTGTTTCACAATTTGTTTATTGGTCGTTTATACGGATAATACAGCATTTTACCATCATATTGGACACAAACAAGGCCAAGATCCACAGTACTAGATATGAAAAGTAAAGGAGGAAATTGGAATCACTAAAGTCCAAACCGAAGATCTCCTCCCATGGCACCTTCATGATTACAGTACAAAGATCCACGGATGACGGGGTCTGTGGCGGCGGGTCGCGGAACCCAGGGGGAACATGCAAACAGAGGCTACGTCCAGGAAGTTCATTTTATCACTTATTTTTCTCTAAACGGCAAAGCTGAAACCAGTGCTGGTACCAAACTGGTAATTAGATAGCTTCCATTTACAGGTGGAGCTTTTTTTTTTTTTTCCTCCCACGACATGGAAGCCATGATTTCTGTTGAACACAGCTCTGATCTACAGCCAGAAACTGAACGTAGAGAAAAAAAAATAATAATCACTCGAAGACACAAATAAGGCACAAACACACAGAATCAGGTAAGTTTCCTCATTAAACTCTAAAAACAACGAAATGATTTCCACTTGGTTTCATCTTCTTTTTTGTAGTAAGACTTTGTTTTTTGTTTTTTTGGTGGCTCCCAGAAGTCTTCACACCCCGGGGCTTAAAAAAAAACCGAGACCAGCCGAGATTCTTTCCCCACCTTTAAAGCGTCCGCTGTAAAAATGCCGGGAAGACGAGAAGACTAGCCGATCCGTTCGTTATTAAAGGTGGGATTTGAAGCGGGGTGTGAAAACTTTAGGGTTCCTTTAACGTCACAGTTTGATCAAATAAGAACGCATCTAAAAAAAACATTTTCACTCCATTTTACGCACACACACACACACACGTCACCATGGCACTGATGGAACTGGGAGTCAACGAGTAAACAACGGCCATTTTGTTTTAGGGCTTAGCTCCAGACGAGCTAGCCTCTCATGTTTTGCCGTTTTTTTTTTCCAGGTTTTTTTTCAGACGGTTTAGATAACACAGCAACGTCACATCACGAATACTCCAAGGTTTCTGATGGTTTGGTGACATCACAGAGGAAAAACGCAGGTTAGCGCTAGCGAACGACTCCTGAAAGGATCGGATGTCCGGGTCAGGGCATCAAATCAGATGGAAATCAGAAAGAAATTCAACACAGCGTGAAAAAAGATAAGATGCTTAAATAATAATAATAAAAATCGCAGAGCCATATGTTGGCACCTTTAGTGTTGAGAATCCGACCCCGACGTTTAGACCATGTTTCTTTCCACTAAGGCGTACGCGTCCACTGTTCCCGCTATAGAACAGAACATCGCGGTCAAACTTGGTCCAGCTCCGCGAAACAAACTAAAAGAAAAGGCAACAAACGGAATGAAACAGCAACGACGCTCGTGCGCGCAGCATGGAGCTTTCTGCATCTCATGTGAGAACCAGTTACTGACATGTACCAAATAAACAAATGCGGCCTAAAAATTTCTGGTCCTAGTGGTGGTGGGGGCGGGGCGGGGGGGATAGGAAGACTGTGAAAGCCTTAACGATCAAAAAGGCGGAACAGGATCCTTTACTTAACTGGATAATGAAATATGATGGAAATGTGTCGCTAATTGGTGTGTTGCTACGGAAACTGAAACAGGAAGGTCCAGAAGAGCATCGCAGATGCTACCGCACGGCATCCTTTAATTACAGCACTCTGAAGATTGTCGACACGATTTCAGTACCAAGTTCGCGATTTATTTCGGTAAACCTGAGTCAAACCTCAGCTTCCGTTCTCTTCTGACTTCAGCCGGAGAGGAGCTTTGGTCATGTTGGGAGGAAGGTTCCGGGGGAAGGGCAGAGACCATCTATGAGCGTCCAACTGACGAGGAAGTGACATCACAGCTGCCTTCGTCAGGAGGCCTTCACGCTCTCCGATCAACGCTTCCTAAGCTTCTTCCGCTCTCGGGCCGACTGACAGGAACACAGCGGGCTAATCGACGGGACGATGCAAATGAGGGCGGACTGACGTCGGGGGTGGCGGTCTGACTGAAAGGCTGCTGTTGATACAGAAGTACCTTCGTAATGGGCGGGGCTCTGAGGCTAGCTCCTGGTTAAATGCTGCAGAGGAGGCGGGTCTCAGAGGCGTCCCGGGCGGCATAAAAGACCTCAGAGCAGGGGAGGAGGGGTATTAGGTAAAAACCAGATGCTGCTGGTCTAGCAGGGCTCTGGTGAAGTTGTTAATGGGTCCAATAGCGCTGAGTGACATGGCGTTTTCCCGCCCCCACAGAAGGTTGGGGCCAAACACCACGGCCAGGTTACTGTTGGTCATCTTATTCACCTCACTGTTGGCCGACACCTAAAACACACACAGGTTGGTAGGAGGCGGAGGGGGGCTGGGAGGAAGGGATGTTCTTAGGCGGGAGGGGGGGCTTCTTACCTTAGCCAGGAATGTAATGAGGTACCGCAGGGATGCGTAGTTCTCCTCTGGAAGTCCCTCCAGCAAGGTTTTCATGACCTCGGCCTGACTGTCACTGGATACTGCTAAAGGAGAAAAAAAAGAAAAAAAAAACACAATCTGGAATTGAAAATCTGGAAAATGTTTGAATTAAATTCCCCTTTCCCATTGGTCAAAAACCTGTTTAAAACCAGTAACAATGGGCTTTAAGGGGCAGTGGGACCAGCTCACAGACGCGCATGTACCCAGGTCAAACGACTCGGCAAGCGACCCGCGTTAAAATCAGCGTGCGTTAAAATCGACGTGCTAAATTACTTGATACCTTTGAACGCAACGTACGGACGTCAACACACCGCGCCAGTCTTCTGATCTCAGAAGCAGAAACAACTCTGATTACATTCCATAAACATGGAGCAGTTCTGGTGAGAGATTCAGACAGCTCCCTGGCTTCCTTCCATGTTGCTCTCCATTGTTTACTTCCCTGTTGTTCTCTCCATTGTTTACTTTGAAGCGTGGTCTGTGCTATGTTATTCCATTCCACAATGCAAGAGGGACAATCACAGGCTAGTTAGGAATGTGGACATCTGTGTGTCAGTTTGACGAGGTCATTCGCCGTCTACAACCCCTCATCCAACGCCGAACGACTCACAGTTCACCCGTTAATGTTCCCCGAAGACTGGCTGTGGCGATGCGTGTTTTCTCTTCGGGATCAAACCAACAGACCGTCGCACAGAGCTACAAATTAGTGTCCTGTACAGTGTCTGGGATGGTGTCCGAGGTGTGCCAGGCGTTGTGCATGGCACTACAGCCAGAGTTTCTGCCATTAGGTGCCAAACAGAATGCAATAGGAACAAACAATACGCATAGGAACTGCGACACACGCAGATGACCTAGTGTCTGAGCATAAACCAGGCTTAACCTAGCGTGATGATGTCACCAGAGACGTTGCAGCGAGGAGAAAGTGGCCACGCAGCTGCCAGTGGGGGGTTAGACCAGCTTTATCAGCCAGCTGGAAGGGAGCCAAATGCTGATTGGTAGCAGGTCGACCCATGTGGGAAAGAGGCCAAAGAGGAATGTTTGCAGGGTAACTGCCGCTGAGTCGACGACGCAAGGCAAGCTAATGTCTATGGCCTCTACGTGTTTGTACAGGAGGGACGGTATTCTGTCAGATCAGCATACCCTGTCAGACCAGCATGCCCATAAGACCCATTTACACTACCCTCTGAAAACCAGGATCTGACACCGGTCATACAGAGACCTAACAGCCCCTATTAAAGGGCCTGGTACTCCATACTCCCGGAGTACCCCCCGAGGGACATGGTCGAATGCCTTCTCCAGATCCACAAAACACATGTAGACTGGTTGGGCAAACTCCCATGCACCCTCCAGAATCCTGCTGAGGGTATAGAGCTGATCAAGTGTTCAGAGGGACCACCATCCCGGGCTGCTTCTTGCATCAAGAAGGTTCCCGGCCAGGGGTCTTTTTGCATGGAGTTTGCATGTTCTCACATGTTCTCCCTGAGCATGTGTGGGTTCTCTCCGGGTACTCCGGCTTCCTCCCACAGTCCAAAAATATGAGGTTAATTGGCTTCTCTACACTTCCCTTAGGTTTGAGTGTGTGTGTGAATGGTTGTTTGTCCTGTTTGTCTCTGTGTTGCCCTGCGATGGACTGGCGACCTGTCCAGGGTGTACCCCACCTCTCGCCCATTGACTGCTGGAGATAGGCACCAGCACCCCTCGCGACCCCACTCGGGATAAGCGTGCTAGAAAATGGATGAATGGATGGATCACCACCCCAGTCTGCCAATCCAGGGGAACTGCCCCTGATGTCCACGCAATGTTGCTGAGGCGCGTTAACCAACACGGCCCCACCACATCCAGAGCCCTAAGGTACTCAGGGTGAATCTCATCCAACCCTGGGAGGTGAGGAGCTTTATAACCCCTTCAGTGTTTTCAGCAACAGAGGGAGGACCCGAGCCGGAGCCCCCACGCTCTGCTTCCTCAATGGAAGACGTGGTGGTGGGATTAGGGAGGTCTTCGAAGTACCCCGCCCACCAACATACGATGTCCTGAGTCCAGGTCAGCAGCACACCACCCCCATTATAAATAGTGTTGGTCAAGGGTGTAGGTTTGATTTCAGCTTTGGTACTGTTGGTCTGATGCCATTGGTCTCATGCAAAAATATGCATGCTCGTTTTTTTATGCTTGCCGTGAAAATCAGGGTCTATTTTCTTTAAAGAGAAAAGCAGCATTTCTTGCTACATTTGTATAAATGTTCTAAGCGCTACACATACTAGAGCATCATCGGCTAAGATGAATGAGGAATTATGACTTTTTTCCACTTTGAAAAGGTTTGCATTTGAAATTACCAGCGACTAAGACAGAAAGTAAATCTGTGCCTATTTAACAAAATATGGTCTAACTATGTCTGTTATATGTGGATTTATCCTGTTTTTTCTTTTGAAGATATACAATTGTGCTGAGGTAAACAGAGGTAAAACCTACTCCTATCTTTTAAATATTCTCTCTGTATCATAAAACAAAGCATAAGAATAGATTAAAGGGACGCCAGATAAATTTATTGTATTTACATGAGCACTGGAACTGACACTGAATATTTAGAATATTAATTTCACTCTTGAAGTCATCTAGGCTATAATCACTCCATTTAACCCATATTATGCATTTTATCTTGCTCTGAAACAATTCATCGGAATAATCGATTATTGAAATGTCAACAAATTTAGTAATCAATTAATTGTTAATTGGAGTATAGAGACTCTAAAACATGTCTAGCTCACAGAGCGACCAACTTACAGCAGGAATTATACCAAAAATGTAAATATATATATAAACATTTTACATTTTAGATAAAAACTGTTTTTGTCTGTCAATATTCGCCATCCAGAACCCCTCTACTGCTGCAACAAAGCTGAATTGTAAAGTAGTGTTGTTGGTAGGGACAAGTAGGTCGGTCCAAAATTTTGGTAGGGACATGTCCCTATGCAAACCTACGCCCATGGTATTGGTATTGCACTGCTTCCTCCTCCTGAGATGCTGGATCGTAGAACAGAAGAGCTTCGAAACCGTACGGAAGTACCCTTTATCAGCTGCTTCTGGAGTCCCACAGGTCAATAAAGCCTGATAGGACTCCTTCTTCAGCTTGACAGCTTCCCTCCCTGCTGGTGTCCACCAGCTTGTTCGAGGGTTGCTGCCGTGACATGCACCGACAACCTTGCAGCCACAGCTCTGACTAGCCGCCTCAACAATAGAGGCACGGAACATGGTCCACTCAGACTCAATGTCCCCCACCTCCCTCTGAGCGTGTTCAAAGCCTTAGCAGAGATGGGAGTTAAACCTCCTTCTCACGGGGGACTCTGCCAGATGTTCCCAGCAAACCCTCACAATACGTTTGGGCCTACCAGGTCTGACCAGCGTCCTCGAACCACCATCGGCGCCAACTCACCACCAGGTAGTGGTCGGTGGAGAGCTCTGCCCCTCCTCTCACCTGAGTGTCCAAGACATGCGGCCGCAGGTCAGATGAAACAACAACAAAGTTGATCATTGAACTACGGCCTAGGGTGTCCTGGTGCCAAGAGCACATATCAACACCCTTATTCTTGACATGGTGTTTGTTATGGACAATCCATGATGAGCACTCTCCAGTACACCCTCTAAAGACTCCAAAAAGGGTGGGTAATCTAAACTGCTGTTTGGCGCATAAGCACAAACAACAGTCAGAGCCCGTCCCCCCACACGTATGCGGAGGTAGGCCAAAGTACAGGCAGCAAGATGAGGGGCAACAAGTATGCCCACTCCTGCTCGCTGGAGGGGGCATACATCAGAGTGGAAGAATGTCGAGCCCCTCTCAAGGAGACTGGTTCCAGAGCCAGATCATGCGTCAAGGTAATTCCAACTATCTCCAGCTGGAACCTTTTAACCTCGTGCACTAAGTCCTTCTTCACCAAAGAGGCGACATTCCATGTCCCAAGAGCCAGCTTCTTCAGCCGAGGGTCAGAACGCCAAGGTCCCCGCCCTGGGCTGCCACTCCATGGGTAAAAGCCCGGCCACCAGGAGCTCGCTAGCGTGCCTCCAGGCCTGGATCCAGAGTGGGGCCCCAATGACCCGCGTCCGGGCGAGGGAACACCATGTCCATTTATTTTATTAATCATAAGGGGTCTTTAGGCTGCTCTTTGTCTGGTCCCTCATCTAGGACCTGTCTGCCTTGGGTGACCCTACTAGGGGACATAAAGCCCCCAGACAGCATAGCTGCTAAGATCTTTGGGCTACTCAAACCCCTCCACCACGATAAGGTGGCAGCCAAGGGAGGGGCTGTCGGTTCCCACGCCCTCCAATACATTCTTTGGTCTCGTATTTACCGAGACAATACGCCTTTGTGTTCTCCTGGGTCAACAGCGGTTCTGGATTGTTGGATGGTGACCTCTAACCTTAACAGAAACGGTGAAGGCCTGCCGAGCCCCAGCTCCATCACCTCCTGGATCATCAGTGGATGCCCTCTTGGAGTAACTTTGGTATTTCAGGTTTTTACGTGACCCATTCCAGACCGATCCAAGTCACTTGGAGTCTTTTGGTGCTTTCAGCCTACTTCATACCATCAGTAAAGTTCTATTACAGCGATCCCAGGTGGGCATGGCTAATAAAAGCTAAGCTAGCTGGTCTCTTCCTGTTAAATCATGCAGGGTCAGAATCAGAGCTCTGCTGTTCTGAAAACATCAAAGCTCTGATTATTTCGGACCCATGCAAACTCCCCCTTAATTACCTGCAAAGTTGACAATGTCGTTGTAGAGCTGGTAGGTCAGCAGAGGCTCTGGAAGTTCTCGAAGAAAGGTCTTCAGTATGACGGCGGCCAGGTGGACGTCCTCCATGTCCCGGAAACTCACCTGGACCCCTGCAGCCCAGAAGGGAGGGAACTGTTAGAACCAGAACAGAAGCAGCGACCGTTTGGCGATCTGAAAACCGGCTGTAGTACCGGAGTTATACTTGAGCTGGACCTCCTTCACCAGAGTCACGTTGGCGGAGCGCCGGAAGATCCCCTCGATCTCCAGACCTGATAGAGCAGAGGACATGAGGCGAGTTTCAGACACCGGCCTTCACTTCCTGGATCTATGGGGAGCCGGTAACGTTACCTTGTTCTGACAGGAAGTTGATGGTGTCTCTCATCACTACGGGAACGGGATCACCATCTGGGTCCCTCTGTCTCAGCCTAGATAGCAGAACACAGAGATGGCGTGACTAGAACCGGAACCGCTGGCCCCCGAAAGCGGAGGTTTTGTTTTTGACTTACACAGACAGGGGAACCCCGAAGACCTGGTCTGGCAGCGGGGGGCTCCGTGGGGGAGACGTAGGGGGCTGGGTGCTGGGTTTCAGAGATGCCCTCAGCTTATTGTCGTACCTGAGATTCAATGAAACGGGACAAATGTCTACGTTTCTGAATGAGACCAAACATGGACTTTCAGTTCCTCCCCGGAGAGGAATCGGTTCTTACTCTCTGACGCGCGTCGGGATCACCAGCTGCTCGCACTTCACCACGTCCTCCAGCTCGCTCAGGTAGCTCACGTAGTTGATCTTCCTGCCGAACTTGAAGCTGCGACACAGAGAGGCGGTGGCGTTAAATGGACGTTCTATTGAGGGTCAACCTTGTTTCTCCGTTAAACTGGACTAGAAGTGCGTCACAATTTAAAAGGATGGTGTTCTTTCCCCCCCCCCCACAGGAACCAGTCAGATATCTCACATCCACTTCATGTCTTTTTGGCATTTGCTGCTTCTAAATGTGAGCAAACAGAGATCAGGGTTGGGGTTCCTCAAAGCTCTAAGCTGGCAGTAGCCATGTTGGTATGTGTAGAACTGAGTTGAGTTCTACGTTATCAATGTGGGATGGCTGCCGTTCAGTCTTACCGTGAAAAGGAGCAATGTTTACAGTAGCAGCCATTCGAAATGGCCCTTCCCAGTCAAAAGCCAGCAGAATGGCAGCAAAATCCCCTAAAACTTCCAGCCACTGGCTTTCCCAGGGCGTGAATATTTATTTTAAATCTAACTTTCACTGAATTACAGGGTCTGACAAGGAGATGGCGCTTCTCTATAGACCTTTATGTCGAAAATAATGACAGAAAGAATATTTAAGATGTTTAAAAAGGAATTGTAGGGGACCAGCCAAGGACCAGCCAATGGCCAGCCCAGGACCAGCCAAAGGCCAGCCCAGGACCAGCCAAAGACCAGCCAAGGACCAGCCAAGGGCCCATCAAGAAAAGTGGGGACAGTTTGAATGGCTACTACTGTAGTGCAATACTTCAAACTGATTGGGTGAAATGCCAGCTAGTACCTGCCTTCCATAACACAGTATCAGCCAATCGTAGCAGCGAATCGTGGCTTTTCAGACATGCACCAGGAATGACAGGTGCCATGTGTTTACTGTCGTCATTCCTACATGTCGTCATTCCTACATGTCACGCCCCACCCAAAAACACTGCTAGCATCTGATTGGTCCGACCGCTTGGTTGTTACAAGACAGACGTGTTAGCGGGAGTCTTTGAGTTCGATTTGTTGTGAAACTGAAAACTACTACTCTCACCACCCCTTTATTTCATACCCACATGCTTCCTGAGTCCAGATCTAGTATAGAATATCTGCATCTCTGTTAGCATTAGCCCCAAGTGCTCCATGATCTCTCTAAACATATAAAGATTAAAGTTGGTTTTGACGCCAAGCATGGAAGAAAACCGGCATCAGTTGGAGTAAAAGCTGAAGAAATAAGGTTTAGTCCTGGACCCAGACTAAGGTTTGGATCAACATTTATACAAACACAAGAAGTTTATATTGTGTTTTATTGCAAGGATCTACGAGGGACATGTTTTGGATAACATTTAGGGGGAAAAAAACATTATTATTATTATTACACTGTAGATTTAAGTATAGGTGCTGTTCTGCAGTTTAGACACTCAACAAAAGGAGCAATACATGCTCCCTGCCAGCAGAGGGCAGCAAAATGTTGCCTTAATGACAGTAGCAGCTCCTTTTGTTAGATTTCTATCTTTGCTGTTTCTTGTTTGAACATAAACCTGCTGGTCAGAGAGGAAACTTTAGGCATTTATTGCTGATGAAACAGGAGCTGTAAGACCTCTTTAGCTGTAAATGATAGTTAATAATGGTGGAAGCTGATTATCAGATTGAAGAAGAGAATTGAATCAGGTGGTGAACACTTTAAATATGGATCTAGTTTGCATCAATGGCCGAGGAACCGACCTGATGATGGGTTTGAAGAGGATCAGCAGGGTCTTGATGAACATGGTCGGATGGACGATGTACAGAGCCTTGATGTTCTTCTTATACCTGGAAACACAAGCAGCAGGTTTAATTTCCAGACGTTTCTGCATTGGCCTGAATCCATCACAGAGTGGATCCTGTTTAATATCACCCTGATCACAGGGCAGCGGCTTTAGCAGAGTATGACCCAAGAGTTGCTTATGATTGGTTCAACTCAACTCAGTGTTTCATTGGTGTTAACTGGGAGGGAGGCTCTGTGGACACAGTGAAGCTAGATAAACTCACTTTCGGTCGAACTCTCGGTAGGCGTCCCGCAGCCAGCTGAGCGAGGGTTTGTTTTCGCTGGTCAGCCCATGATGGAAGTAGATGAGGGTGTAGTCACTTTCCACATACTGATCTAGAGTGGCTTTCAGATACCTGCCAGAAACAAACCACCTCAGCATCAGTCCACATCTATCCTTACAGCAGCACTGGACGGAAACCCTGGAGGTCCAAACTGAACCCAGTGATGGCCGCCAGCTGCTGCAGAGAATTCACCCATCACACCTTTCGTGAGAGAGAGAGAGAGAGAGAGAGAGAGAGAGAAAGGAAGGAAGGGAGGAAGGAAGGAAGGAAGGAAGGACCTTTCCTGACAAACCCTTCTGTTAAAATCGTCGTGGTTAAGAGTGTCGAAGGTTCTACATGTTGATGCATTAAATGAAGAAGAAAAAGTCATATTGAAGCTCTGGCCTCATCACCTACATCAGCAGCCTCTGATGGTCCAGCTCATGCTGCGGAGGCAGCCTGCAGGCGCTGAACACGATCACCTTCCTGCCGAAGTTATCGTCGCCTGCGTGAAACAAAACAAACACCATCGACTCTACGGACTCTTCAGCTGGAACGGCGGTCGGTGGTTTTCACGCCAATGTGCCCACCTGCTACCTCGATGATCTGATGTCTGGCGATGTCATAGAAGGGGTGGTTTCCGGGCAGGTGGGGGGATCCGGGGTCGAAGCCCTGGGAGTCCGTCTCTGAAACACAGGCAGGGGGAAAGAAACGTGCGGTTAGAGGAACGCCATCGTCAACCTAAACTTTTAATTTTCTACTTGCCAACTGTATTCCTTTATTCCAAACAATCCGTCCTCTTTATTTCGTAGAGTTTCTTTAGGCTGCGCCGTTTCCGTTACATTTTTCTGGTTGCTATATTTTTCGACCAATCAGAATTTAGCCTCAGTGTGTTGCTATGCAGATCTAATCTGCCCATAATTACGAGATCAGTATCTTGTACTTGTGAGATATTATCTCCCAATGATGAGAAAATATAATTTCGAGATCTTTTCTCATCATTACGAGATCTTATCTTGTAATTATAAGATAAGATCTCATGATTATGTGATATTTTCTGATAATTATAAGATCTTATCTCGTAAATACGACATAGCGGTCTGGCAGTTATGAGAAGAGATCTTGTAATTATGAGATAAGATCTGGTAATAAAAAAAGAAAAGAAAAGATGTCCTCGATGACTGTAATCTCAGAATTCTAACTTTTTTCCCCAGAATTCTGACTTTAATCTCAGAATTTTGACTGAATTCTGACAGCTAACATGTTAGCATCAAGCCGTAGCCATGTCTGTTTTAGAGACTAGCTCTCTTGTTTTAATCACCTTCTGCTCAGGGGCCACTCAGGGACGGAAAAACTCGCCTTATTCTGTAATTTTCCACCAATGTGCTAGCCTCGTGAGACCATCCTGATCTCGCGAGCTTTCAAGGTTTCACTCGCAGATCAGTCTGAAGACTCTCCGTTAAAGAAAATTTGGAGCCGTTCACCAAACGAACGTCCAATCAGCGTTGGCTTTGAGGCGGGTTGAGGTGTGACGCAACGAGAAGCGCAACAGTTCAGTCTAAAGAACAAGGCGGCTTCAGCCGATGAAACTAGCGTTAGCGTGGCTATCGAGCAAGTTTTATCGGAATTACAGAGTATTTCTTCACTGAAAGAAGAGCAAAACACTGCTCTGGAGGCTTTTCTCAGAGGAAAAGATGTTTTTGCTCTTCTCCCGACTGGTTTAGGCAAGAGTTTGATCTATCAATTGGCTCCTCTTCGTCGTCGCTCTGTTAGTAAGTCATATGCTTCGTTGATCTGATTGGTTTATTTGGCCCGTCTATCACCAACATAGGCCAATCAGCTAACCAGTATTTTCGCCCCTTCCCAAAATTACTTCAACGGAAGGTTTCCAGATGGATATGCGGAGCAAATCCATCTGGCGGAGTCAGGTTACCAAAGTGTTCCTGTTCCTCCTAAACATCTCACATCTTTGTCAGTGAAGCTGAGTGCTCCACATCTCTGCCTTCATGGTTCACATCTACAGTAAGATCCACAATTCTGAGATTAGAGTCAGAATTCTGAGAAAAAGTCAAAAGTTTAAGATTAAAGTCAGGATTCTGAGATTAAAGTTGGAATTCTGAGAAAAAAAAAGTCAGAATTCTTCCTTTTTCCCCATATTAAACTGAAAAATCAGTTAACCTTTTTTTATTTTTTCAGTGGCCCTAATCCTCTTCTGCATGGACCCGTTCGTCTGTTTCTAAATAAAAAAATCAAGGCTTTGTTGGGCTGCTGTATTAAGTCTGGAACTCAATGCTATTTCTGACATTTTGAATGGAAAAATCTTCCTGGATGGGAAGCAGAGATTAGAGAGATGCATGGATATCGATGGAAGGAGGGGCGTGAACCGCTGACGTGTTGCGGGAAACTCACCTGACTTGCTGAGGGTGGATTCATCAGGAGGCCACTGCTGGTCCTCTAGGGTGGACAGCTTCAGCTGCCCCAGCTGTGCGGCCGCAGGGTCCTCACCCAGATCTACCAGCAGCTCTGAAGACATCCCACTCACGGATGGGACGGCGAGCACTGGGACGCCTGGAGGGAACAGAGAAAACACCAGACGTCAGACTTTAGCAGCTGAAATCAAACTCTTTACACCGTCGGAATGTTTGCACAGTTCAGGATTTGCAGAACCGCGAAAAGACGGAACTGTGAGAGAAAAGACAGCGAGAGTCAGGGAGTGTGATGAAAAAGGGGAAGAGAGGAGGCCGCAAACGAGCCTGACTGCAGAGCAGCGTCTGAGCAGAGGAACCACACTGAGGGAGGAAAGGGAAGCGACTATCAGCCGAGGTCACAAATCAGCCAACAAGGCAGATTTTGGGACACAATGACATCAAGAGTATTGGGAACACTGAAAAAATAAAAGAAAGTTAACTGACTGTTACATTTTATTTCAGTATGGGATAAAAGTCAGAATTCTGACTTTAAATTCTGACTTTTTTGCTCAGAATTCTGAATATTTTGCTAAGAATTCTGACTTTAATCTCAGAATTCTAACTTTGATATCAGAAATCTAACTTTAATCTTATAATTTTGGATCTTAATGTAGATGGGCGCCATGAAGGCAGAGATGTGGAGCACTCAGCTTCACTGATAAAGATGTGAGTTGTTTGGGAGGGCCAGTCAGAAATCTGAGATTAAAGTAAAAATTCTGACTTTTTTCCCATATTAAACTGAAATACTTTTTTTTAAATCAGTTTTTTTATTTTTTTCAGTGGACCTAACCTCTTCCATAGCATGAAGAGATAAAGAAATGAAAGAAAAAAAAAAAAAAACACCAGCTGATGGAATCCGAGCCTTTCCTACCATTTAGATCAGGGGGAACCAATTAAAATCCGCGGCGTCTGAATAAAGAAAATCAACCAGTAAGGGTCCGGAGATTTTTCATTCTAATCCGTTACTTTAAACAGAATTTAACACTGAAATAAAATGAGGTATTTAGGCATCCATGTTATAGATTGAATTTTAAAATAAAAAATATAAAAAAAATAGATTGTTTTCCGTTTTAAACTTTTGTTTTTTGAAGGAGAGAACAACAATCATTCAGTTGGGAATATATACATTTTCCTGACTCTCTCTGTGCTGTCTTAATGAGAGCAGTGGGTCATCTTTGAGCACCATTTCACTTTTCTTTCACCAGTTCACCGCAGTTCTTCCAGCAGTCCACACTTTCTCTGCTCTCTTTTTCTCATGGTCTTCTCCTTCTTTCCCATCGCCCGGCTTGCCACAGGTTTGCCTGCTGAGTCTAAAAGTAGCAGCAGCAGCAACCCAGACTGACAGCTCATTGGATCATTTGGGTCCGGATTAGCGAGCAGGTGGGTCCAGATCCGGGCCGCGGCCCACTAATCTTTGACCTCTGGTTCAGAGGGTTTATACAGGAATGATTAATCCTAATTTAATGCTCTTTAATGCCCTTTATCATCTTTACCGTCGATGGGTTGCAGCCACGTCCCAAATTCCTAATTTTCCAGCCACTTTGGTTGAAATTTACATCTTCCTCTTCTGAACGTACCGCTTTACAATCCACTGGAAGCAATTCCGTACAAATATATCTTGAGATATCTGATGAAATCTTTTTTATTTTTTTTTTTAAATGATTTTTTTTTCTAAATGAAACATTTTACATGACAAGGATAATCACATCGAATGAATTTTGAATGACTTAATGATTTCTAATGACCCACGGAAACCCTTGTTTAAAAGCTATTGGTAAATTATCACTTCTGGATTAAATATGTAATTCCTTGATGGGTTCCCAAATGGTGGTTGTTACTTTCCATGTTTTGTAAGCAATAGTTATTCATTCATCTAGATTAGATAATCCTATCTCTATAGTTCTGCTGCTATAGGCTTAGACTGCTGGAGGACATAGGGACCCCTTTTTCATCATTCTGCTTCATTCTATCTCTATTCTCCCACTCTGCAGAATCTGTTAGTTCAATCTCTAACGTTCTGCTCTCTCTGCTTTTTCTCATAGTAGCTTCATCTGGTCTGTTCCTGTTTGGCTGTGACTCCATCCTGGAAAGAAATATCAGCTGTGCTGCTGCCATCAACACCTTTGTTTCTAGATGTTGGAGCTTGGCCTGTTTTCCAGTGTAGTCCTGTTTCTCTGACTGTGACTAACTGGATGTGCTCTCTTCATCCTCTGACATGGGAGCTGGCTCGGAGCTCGTCTGCCTGGCTGTGTGTTTCCTGGACGGGGCCGCCTGTGGAGCTGGTTGACAGTTGCCTTTTGTATCTATGCTTCTTTTTCTATGTCTGCTTCTGTCTCCTTGAACCCCAGTGGGCCTCAGCAGATGGCCGCTCACACTGAGCCTGGTTCTGCTGGAGGTTTCTTCCTGTTCAAAGGGAGTTTTTCCTCTCCACTGTCGCTACCAGCATGCTTAGTGTGAGGGATTGCTGAAGAGTCAATGAGTCGATGCAATCAGCTGGTTTTCCTTAGACAGAAAACTTTGAATCAGTTTGACTGGATGATGTGTGTTGTGAATTGGTGCTATAGAAATAAATTGAATTGAATTTGTATTATATAGACTTAATAAGTGATATAAATCCTTAATTTGCATCTCTGTCTGTATTCACCTCATGTAGCCTGCGGGACATAGTGAGCTGACTTTCTATCCCAGATCTCCAAAATATGATCTACTACCGTGACATTCCAGTTTTTTCCAAAACAAATGGAGAAAAAATAAATACATTTTGTCCAGTTTCTCCTACTGAACCCTGTTTCAAACCCCCTGTGTTAAAGCCACGGTAAGCAGGAAGCGCCGACGGTCCAATCAAGCATGCAGGGTGTTGCCTTCACAGAGATTAGATGCGGAATCCAGACGTCATTAAGGGCCTGGAACGGCTAAAGCATCCGCTCCGCCTTCAGTCTGAAAATCAGCTGTGAGCTTCAGCTGAGCTGCTCCAGATCATCACTTCTCTCTCTATTTTTTGTATTTTTACTTTTTTACTGTTCAAGGTGGTGAAGGAGCAGGAGCTGAGAGAAATAACCATAAGTTTTCCTGTTTTTCTAGATGATCCCTTGAATGATAGATTACCTACTGGAAATTAAGTTGAGAAAAAAAGTAAAAAGCTAATTGAAAAGTAAAAAAGGAAAGTTAAAAAGTGTTGTGGGAAAAAGGCATTCAACTATTTGCTCCAGTTAAATAAACAAGGATGTCATGGTTTGTTACGTTTTCTTTTGAGTTTTCAGTTTCACTGTTTTTCTTTGTTTTCCAGTTTCATGGGTTTCATTCCGATTTTGTTTTGTTTTCTGGATGTATTTGACTTCTTAGGTTTTTCAAATGCATAACGAGAAGTCTTGGAACCTGACCAGACGTCGGCGCCGGGCTATGAAATAATCGTCGTTCGAATCTGGCCTTCTGAGAACGCACGCGGGTTTTCCCATGAAGCTCTGTGTTTTTCTTTGGTTCTATGTATTCTGTACTTTGGTTTTAGGATATTTGCCCCAGTGATTCAATTAAATCTTCAAGAACTCTCCTCTGCCTCTTAGCCTCTGCATTTGGGTCCTCAAAACCTCTAACAAACCCTGACAGGAGATCGATGGATTTCACTCAGTCGGCACTTTATTTTCCATCTTTGCAAAGAGAGAACAGTTCCTTATTGCACGGTAATCAGCCCTGTTCTGCCTGAGCAGCGTTCGTTCCCCCTTACTTAGAATAATGAAAAGTTTTCAGAGTAAAAACTAATTAGAAACTTTGGTTAAACAGTAACATGTTTTGGATAAACCTTAAGAAAGAATCTGGTTTGTTATGGGAAGAAGCTATGTCTGGTCTACAAACACCCGCACACAGGGGAATAGCGTGAGCCTGCAGGTGAAACAGACTGAGTGAAAACCTGTATAGTGAGTAAATAACACTAATTAATATAAGAGAAATCTACATTTTCTGACTACAAAAGTTAAAACTCTTAGTTAACAGTTACATTTAGGTTTATAAAATAAAAAATGTAAGTGCCTGTATTAATGCCTCTAAAAGTTGTTTTTCATGAATTTCTTTCTATCAGGGCAAGATGGCGTCTCTTGTTATCACATAGAAATGTTTTTTTGCCATCAGAATATCCAGATTTTTGGAATAATAAAAAAGGTAATAAAATTTTGTCCTGGATTCCAATAACATAGTGCCCTATAAAGTGTTATAAAACAAAAACTCAGCATGATGACATGATAGCATGGCCCCCTAACCCCCGCCCTCTCATCTGATTGGATACACACTTTATGAAGCTGTAGCTCCATTATGTGCGGCTGGATGCAGAGGGAGATCCTTAGGTCGATGGTTATTGATTGAATAAAGACGTGAAGCTAACGAGACGCAGGTGGATGTTGAGCTGGACAGAGCTTCCTGCTCTCTGATGACATCACTGTGAACAGAGATAAGAGCCTGGAGCAGCTCCAGCCACAGCCAGTGAACCTGAAACAGCAGCGGGATCGGAGAACGTCTCCTTCCTTTATTCACACACACACAGAGCTAAGTGATGTTATGCTTCCTGACAGAACGCCGCTTTAAATAAAGAAAGCAGCAGGCAGTCAGCTGATTGCCGCCGACCAAACGCAGCCACCCACGCAGTGACATGCAGCTGTTAGCGCCCAGTCCCGCTCAGAGTGACGAGCCACAAAGGCCGCTGAAGATGTTGAGTGATGCGGACGGCGGCGGGTTCCTCCTTTTTGTTCTGCTCAGAGCAGAGAGGCGCCCAGCTGCTCTGCTCGTGACTCATCAGAGGTGAAACAGGTGAGCCGCAGCTGCAGGTGGGCTGCCTGGGAAACCTTTGATCTCATCAGAGACGGTTGACATGCATTTATAACGCAGCTGCAGGCCAGAAACTCTCCATTTCTGTTCATTTTAGGCTTCTTTTTCTTTCTTTTTTAAAAGATCTAGAATTTCCAGAACAAGTTCTTGTTATCTAGAACAATTATTGTTTTCTTAATAAAATAAAACAGTCTTTATAATGGTATTAATCGCTGCTGCAGTGCCTTTAAAGTGGTGGGGTGTTAAGTAGCATCATGCTAGCTCTCATATCAGCCTGTGTTTATTAAGTTACTGGTTTAAAGACTTGTTTTCATGACACGTTTCGTTGAAATGTGATGTCACAAGTGCAAGATTCCCAGTTTGGTGCTGGAGGGTAAAAGATTTCGACTGAATTAGCCTTAATGAGAGCTGGGAATTCCTCCAACACAACAGCAAACGACATTTGGACCGCCGACGGCCCAGAAAATCCATTTCGCAGGCCGCTAAAGGTTAGCTAGAGCTAGCATTACTTCACTAAGGGTAAGAGAGGTTATCGTATCCTGATGCTAACTACCTCGAACACGAAGCCGGTTTTTCTGCCTGGTTTCTCTCCTTCATTGAAACAATCTAAAGAACGTTCTAGCTGAAAAAGAAGGAAAATTATCTCTAAATTTTGTTCATAACCATTTTTTAAATCATTAAATTTGATGGAAGTTTCTCACTGCTTTGCAACTTAAATTAGCTCCTGATGGTGAATGCTGGCATCAAGGCGGATCTTAATTGGAACGATTATTAGCAAAATTAATCCACCAGCTGCTGCACACTGACAGTCAGCTGGCTTAGCAGGGGTTCCTTGAGAGAAACCATGCTTTTAGGGAGCGTAGCTGATGGTGATAAACAGAAACAGCTGCTGTGTTTGAGCTTAAAGAGGAAGCCAGAATAATTAACCAGCGAATATGAGCCTGAGATACTAAGAAAAGCGGAACGTCGAAACAGGAAGAAAACTTCCTTCAGAGAACGCTGAGAAACTCAGCTACTAATTTTTTTTTTTCTTTTCTGTGTAGCTCTGTTCCTCAGTAAAATCCCACATTTTATCAATAAGTTCATCTATAGATCATCGTATTTTAGAGACAGGCAGAAAGCATCCGTTTCACACCACCAGCCCTCTTCCTTTTTCTGACTCACTACTTTCTGCTCGCAGCCAATCAGCCGCTGACCTTTTTACTGTAAAACCAGTTTGGTCGCTGAACCGGAGAGAAGCGACACAACCGACTGCAGGTCAGAAAAGAAATATACAAAAACCGGCTCAAGATCTTTATGATTAAAAAGAGAAATATGCAAAACAGCTCTCTCCCCTCCCCTGCTTGTTGCTGGACAGTTTAAAGCCTCCAGCGGGCAGCCCAAGCTGCCGACTGACTCATACGTAGCCTGACTTACTGAATTAAGCTGCTGTTTTCATCCAGAAGCCCATTTATGTCAGCTTTAATTTGCTACTTGTTGTTTTTTGTTTGTTAGTATCAGCAACACAAGCAAAAAATTATATCTCCACCTCAAAAATACATGCATACAAAACCTTTTTAGGTTTCTGGTATTAAGCATAATCTTATCTTACACAGTTAGCTGAATATTTACTGCTGACTCCAAATCTACGGCTGGGTGGAGGAGTAAAGGAGGGAGACTCGCACCTCTGAGTCATGGGCTGATTAATCATTCTCTAGATTGATTCATACCAGCTTTGATTGCAAACTTTGCTCCTGCGCGGGGGAGCCTCAACCGCAGAACCCATCGATGGGACTTCCAGCTAATATTTCATCGGTTTGTGTCAAACAGGAGCTTTTAAGCCGCTCCTGAACGTCAGAGGAGCAGCGCTAGCTTGTAGAGTTGCTGTAGCAATAATGCTAACATGTTTTACAGGAGCTTCAGACAGAAGAGGAGCATCCTAGCATCCTGCTTCCTCTCTCTGACGGCTGCTTTGATGTTACCATGACAACCACATGCACGAGTCTAAAAATCTAGAAAGCTAGCAACAAATGGGATGACGGAGATTTGGTTGAAACCAGAAAGCTACGTTAGCTAGAACATTCGGTCTTTCAGATGTCCTCCGATCTCAAACGAGCAGCAGATCTGAGCGCCTTCGCAAAAAGTTTGCTTTTTTTATTTTTAACTCCTGTGCGGTGCGTTTAGAGATGGATCGATCTGATATCGGCTCCAACGTCAACTAATTAGCTAGACTCGATATTGGCTTCCAGTCCAGTCATTTAGGTTCACTCTGCAGCCTGAAGTGCCCCAAACCCTTTTTTTTTTTTTTTTTGCCAATATGCGACCTGTATCTGATGTTTTCATGACAGTCTGGATACACAGAGCCGATTTTTTTCAATTTGACCCAGCCCACTTGGCTACGTGGTCCTGAATCCGATACCAATTTGATCTTTTCAAATGCGACCTGAACAGCCAGGTCACATTCATCTGATCCGTACATCTTTGATACAAAACACAGGTCCCATTTCTGTTTAGAAAAAAAAAAAAAAACAGAGTTTAAAGTCTTTAAAATCTGGTGCTAAAAACATTAAGTGTTTAAACTTCAGTGCTATAAAAACTCAGTTTTTAAAATTCGATGTACAAAAAAAAAAAAAAAAAAAAATAGGCAGAGTCCAATGATTTTTTTTTATGGAAGTTTTTCTTCCATATCAGTATCAGATGGGTATCAGTATATTTGCTCAGCCCATGGATCGGCTCAGAAAAAAAGGATTAAGCAACGCCATCGTTTCACTGTAATAAACAAAAAAACAACAAAAAGCCCTTCATCATGAATCACCTCACAGCAGCCCAACTAAATAGTTTACTGCTACTTTTATGGTTTTATATCCCCTGTAGCAGCGTTTGATACCAGCCGCTCACTTCTCTCTGACTCAGCCTGTTGGCAACAATGCATCCAGGTTCGCTTTGGACTTTGACTGGACCTTTGCAACATATTGACGCTCCTTTAAAGCCACCGCTCTGAGGTGCTTAGGATCCCTGTTAGAAAACCTTAGAATACCAGCGACCCTGAAGCCCACTTTACTAGCCCTCCACCACCATGCTTTACAGTCAAACTATGTGGTTTGATGACACCTGAACACTTCACTGTAGATTTGTAGAGAGTTATGCTAACCCTGTGCCTTGGATGGCATCATTGGCCTTGTATAAAAATGGTCAGCTGACTGTCAGTACATCACTTCCTCATCCCTACCCGCTTAATTAGCGGGTGAATGATTGTCAGAATACAAGTCTGCCCTTTTGCCAGTTATATCTTCAGCTTCCAGCCAGAAAGGAAAGAAAAATCTTTCGACACCGCTTCACAACACTGCATCCACCAGAGCAGAGCTTCATCAGCCATGGCAGCGGCTGAGATAAACACCCTGACAGAACATCCAGTCAGAAGTCTGTTCCATCCAAAAAGACCCATAAAGCAGAAACAGCTGTTCTGAAGGACCAACGGGGATGGACAGCGGAGAAGGAGTGGAATTATTCAGGACCAGCTTTTTGGTTCCCACCCGGGGACGCCAAATGATCCTGGTTCTATCCAAGAACACAGTGATAATTCAGACTTGGAGTAAAACCTCGACCTCCAATGATTCACAAACAACCTAGAGATTATGTCCAGATATTACGACAGGAAGTAGCACTGAAAAGTACAGCATGTGTCCACAAATAGATTTAAAGCACAGAAAAAAGCCTTCCTGTCTACAATTGTTACAATGGTTGAAAAAACACGGACTTCTGATTGTTTATAAATGGTCCCATAACGCCTCATGGATTCATGGCAACAACTAGAGATGCTCTTTCAATGAATTCAATGTGTCCAAACCACAGGCTGGATGCATAAAATACTCCTCTCTAGCAGCAATGACCAATTCCTTAAAGCTATTGCTGATGCCTTTCCATCCTGGCATTGTGTAAAGAAACCTGTTAACATACAGGTATCTGGAAAAGGATGATTTTAATGTTTATTTATTTTATTTTTAAGGCAGAGAAGCAGCATATTTATGTACAGACACAGGTAGCAAAGATCTGACTCTAAAGGGGAGAGGTTAAGCTTCATTTAGAGCATGTTAACATCACTTAGAGAAAGGTTAACCATCATTAAGAGAAGGTTAACCCATCACTTAGAGAAGGTTAACCATCATTTAGAGAAGGTTTAGTATCATTTGGAGAGGGTTAACCATCACTTAGAGAAGGTTAACCATCACTTAAAGAAACTTAACCATCATTTAGTGGGGGTTAACCGTCACTTAGAGAAGGTTAACCATCATTTAGAGAAGGTTAACCATCACTTGGAGAGGGTTAAGCATCACTTAGAGAGGGTTAACCATCACTTAGAGAAGGTTAACCATCATTTGGAGAGGGTTACCCATCACTTAGACAGGGTTAACCATCATTTAGTGGGGGTTAACCATCACTTAGAGAAGGTTAACCATCATTTGGAGAGGGTTACCCATCATTAAGAGAAGGTTAACCCATCATTTAGAGAAGGTTTAGTATCATTTGGACAGGGTTAACCATCACTTAGAGAAGGTTAACCATCATTTAGAGAAGCTTAACCATCATTTGGAGAGGGTTAACCATCACTTAGAGAAGGTTAACCATCACTTAGAGAAGGTTAACCATCATTTAGTGGGGGTTAACCATCATTTAGTGGGGGTTAACCATCATTCAGAGAAGGTTAACCATCACTTAGGGAAGGTTAACCATCATTTAGTGGGGGTTAAGCATCATTTAGAGAAGGTTAACCATCATTCAGAGAAGGTTAACCATCACTTAGGGAAGGTTAACCATCACTTAGAGAAGGTTAACCATCATTCAGAGAAGGTTAACCATCATTTAGTGGGGGTTAACCATCACTTAGGGAAGGTTGGCCATCATTTAGTGGGGGTTAGACATCATTTAGAGAAGGTTAACCATCATTCAGAGAAGGTCAACCATCACTTAGAGAAGGTTAACCATCATTCAGAGAAGGTTAACCATCATTTAGAGAAGGTTAACCATCATTTAGAGAAGGTTAACCATCATTCAGAGAAGGTTAACCATCATTCAGAGAAGGTTAACCATCACTTAGGGAAGGTTAACCATCATTTAGTGGGGGTTAAGCATCATTTAGAGAAGGTTAACCATCATTCAGAGAAGGTTACCCATCACTTAGGGAAGGTTAACAATCATTTAGTGGAGGTTAACCATCAGCTGGAGAAGGTTAACCATCATTCAGAGAAGGTTAACCATCACTTAGAGAAGGTTAACCATCATTTAGAGAAGGTTAACCATCATTTAGTGGAGGTTAAGCATCAGTTAATGGAGGTTAATCATCATTTAGTGGAGGTTAGCCATCAGCTGGAGAAGGTTAACCAGCATTTGAAGAAGGTTTAGCATCATTTGGAGAAGGTTAACCATCATTTGGAGAAGGTTAACCATCACTTGGGAAAGGTTAACCATCATTTAGTGGGGGTTAGGCATCATTTAGAGAAGGTTAACCATCACTTAGAGAAGGTTAACCATCACTTAGGGAAGGTTAACCATCATTTAGTGGGGGTTAAGCATCATTTAGAGAAGGTTAACCATAATTCAGAGAAGGTTAACCATCACTTAGGGAAGGTTAACCATCATTTAGTGGGGGTTAAGCATCATTTAGAGATGGTTAACCATCATTCAGAGAAGGTTAACCATCACTTAGGGAAGGTTAACCATCACTTAGAGAAGGTTAACCATCATTCAGAGAAGGTTAACCATCATTTAGTGGGGGTTAACCATCACTTAGGGAAGGTTAACCATCATTTAGTGAAGGTTAACCATCATTCAGAGAAGGTTAACCATCACTTAGGGAAGGTTAACCATCACTTAGAGAAGGTTAACCATCATTCAGAGAAGGTTAACCATCACTTAGGGAAGGTTAACCATCATTTAGTAGGGGTTAAGCATCATTTAGAGAAGGTTAACCATCATTCAGTGAAGGTTAACCATCACTTAGGGAAGGTTAACCATCACTTAGTGGAGATTAACCATCATTCAGAGAAGGTTACCCATCACTTAGGGAAGGTTAAGAATCATTTAGTGGAGGTTAACCATCAGCTGGAGAAGGTTAACCATCATTCAGAGAAGGTTAACCATCATTTAGAGAAGGTTAACCATCATTTAGTGGAGGTTAAGCATCAGTTAATGGAGGTTAATCATCATTTAGTGGAGGTTAGCCATCAGCTGGAGAAGGTTAACCAGCATTTGAAGATGGTTTAGCATCATTTGGAGAAGGTTAACCATCATTTGGAGAAGGGTAACCATCATTTGGAGAAGGTTAACCATCACTTAGGGAAGGTTAACCATCATTTAGAGAAGGTTAACCATCATTTAGAGAAGGTTAACCATCATTCAGAGAAGGTTAACCATCATTTAGAGAAGGTTAACCATCATTCAGAGAAGGTTAACCATCATTCAGAGAAGGTTAACCATCACTTAGGGAAGGTTAACCATCATTTAGTGGGGGTTAAGCATCATTTAGAGAAGGTTAACCATCATTCAGAGAAGGTTACCCATCACTTAGGGAAGGTTAACAATCATTTAGTGGAGGTTAACCATCAGCTGGAGAAGGTTAACCATCATTCAGAGAAGGTTAACCATCACTTAGAGAAGGTTAACCATCATTTAGAGAAGGTTAACCATCATTTAGTGGAGGTTAAGCATCAGTTAATGGAGGTTTATCATCATTTAGTGGAGGTTAGCCATCAGCTGGAGAAGGTTAACCAGCATTTGAAGAAGGTTTAGCATCATTTGGAGAAGGTTAACCATCATTTGGAGAAGGTTAACCATCACTTGGGAAAGGTTAACCATCATTTAGTGGGGGTTAGGCATCATTTAGAGAAGGTTAACCATCATTCAGAGAAGGTTAACCATCACTTAGGGAAGGTTAACCATCATTTAGTGGGGGTTAAGCATCATTTAGAGAAGGTTAACCATAATTCAGAGAAGGTTAACCATCACTTAGGGAAGGTTAACCATCATTTAGTGGGGGTTAAGCATCATTTAGAGATGGTTAACCATCATTCAGAGAAGGTTAACCATCACTTAGGGAAGGTTAACCATCACTTAGAGAAGGTTAACCATCATTCAGAGAAGGTTAACCATCATTTAGTGGGGGTTAACCATCACTTAGGGAAGGTTAACCATCATTTAGTGAAGGTTAACCATCATTCAGAGAAGGTTAACCATCACTTAGGGAAGGTTAACCATCACTTAGAGAAGGTTAACCATCATTCAGAGAAGGTTAACCATCACTTAGGGAAGGTTAACCATCATTTAGTAGGGGTTAAGCATCATTTAGAGAAGGTTAACCATCATTCAGTGAAGGTTAACCATCACTTAGGGAAGGTTAACCATCACTTAGGGAAGGTTAACCATCATTCAGAGAAGGTTACCCATCACTTAGGGAAGGTTAAGAATCATTTAGTGGAGGTTAACCATCAGCTGGAGAAGGTTAACCATCATTCAGAGAAGGTTAACCATAATTTAGAGAAGGTTAACCATCATTTAGTGGAGGTTAAGCATCAGTTAATGGAGGTTAATCATCATTTAGTGGAGGTTAGCCATCAGCTGGAGAAGGTTAACCAGCATTTGAAGATGGTTTAGCATCATTTGGAGAAGGTTAACCATCATTTGGAGAAGGGTAACCATCATTTGGAGAAGGTTAACCATCAACCATCACTTGGGAAAGGTTAACCATCAACTGAAGAAGGTTAACCATCATTTGGAGAGGGTTAACCATCATTCAGAGGAGGTTAACCATCATTCAGTGGAGGTTAACCATCATTTGGAAAGGATTAGCCATCACCCAGGGAAGGTTAACCATCACTTAGTGGAGGTTAACCATCGTTTAGTGGAGGTTAATCATCATTTAGTGGAGGTTAACCATCACTTAGGGCAGGTTAACCATCATTTAGTTGAGGTTAACCATCACCTAGGGAAGGTTAACCATCACTTAGTGGAGGTTAACCATCACTTAGGGAAGGTTAACCATCATTTAGTGGGGGTTAAGCATCATTTAGAGAAGGTTATCCATAATTCAGAGAAGGTTAACCATCATTCAGAGAAGGTTAACCATCACTTAGGGAAGGTTAACCATCATTTAGTGGGGGTTAAGCATCATTTAGAGAAGGTTAACCATCATTCAGAGAAGGTTAACCATCACTTAGGGAAGGTTAACCATCACTTAGAGAAGGTTAACCATAATTCAGAGAAGGTTAACCATCACTTAGGGAAGGTTAACCATCATTTAGTGGGGGTTAAGCATCATTTAGAGAAGGTTAAGCATAATTCAGAGAAGGTTAACCATCACTTAGGGAAGGTTAACCATCACTTAGGGAAGGTTAACCATCATTTAGTGGGGGTTAAGCATCATTTAGAGAAGGTTAACCATCATTCAGAGAAGGTTAACCATCACTTAGGGAAGGTTAACCATCACTTAGAGAAGGTTAACCATCATTCAGAGAAGGTTAACCATCATTTAGTGGGGGTTAACCATCACTTAGGGAAGGTTAGCCATCATTTAGTGGGGGTTAGGCATCATTTAGAGAAGGTTAACCATCATTCAGAGAAGGTTAACCATCACTTAGGGAAGGTTAACCATCACTTAGAGAAGGTTAACCATCATTCAGAGAAGGTTAACCATCACTTAGGGAAGGTTAACCATCATTTAGTGGGGGTTAAGCATCATTTAGAGAAGGTTAACCATCATTCAGAGAAGGTTAACCATCATTCAGTGAAGGTTAACCATCACTTAGGGAAGGTTAACCATCACTTAGTGGAGATTAACCATCATTCAGAGAAGGTTACCCATCACTTAGGGAAGGTTAACAATCATTTAGTGGAGGTTAACCATCAGCTGGAGAAGGTTAACCATCATTCAGAGAAGGTTAACCATCACTTAGAGAAGGTTAACCATCATTTAGAGAAGGTTAACCATCATTTGGAGAAGGTTAACCATCATTTGGAGAAGGTTAACCATCACTTGGGAAAGGTTAACCATCATTTAGTGGGGGTTAGGCATCATTTAGAGAAGGTTAACCATCATTTAGAGAAGGTTAACCATCACTTAGGGAAGGTTAACCATCATTTAGTGGGGGTTAAGCATCATTTAGAGAAGGTTAACCATAATTCAGAGAAGGTTAACCATCACTTAGGGAAGGTTAACCATCACTTAGGGAAGGTTAACCATCATTTAGTGGGGGTTAAGCATCATTTAGAGATGGTTAACCATCATTCAGAGAAGGTTAACCATCACTTAGGGAAGGTTAATCATCACTTAGAGAAGGTTAACCATCATTCAGAGAAGGTTAACCATCATTTAGTGGGGGTTAACCATCACTTAGGGAAGGTTAACCATCATTTAGTGGGGGTTAGGCATCATTTAGAGAAGGTTAACCATCATTCAGAGAAGGTTAACCATCACTTAGGGAAGGTTAACCATCACTTAGAGAAGGTTAACCATCATTCAGAGAAGGTTAACCATCACTTAGGGAAGGTTAACCATCATTTAGTGGGGGTTAACCATCATTTAGAGAAGGTTAACCATCATTCAGTGAAGGTTAACCATCACTTAGGGAAGGTTAACCATCACTTAGTGGAGATTAACCATCATTCAGAGAAGGTCACCCATCACTTAGGGAAGGTTAAGAATCATTTAGTGGAGGTTAACCATCAGCTGGAGAAGGTTAACCATCATTCAGAGAAGGTTAACCATCATTTAGAGAAGGTTAACCATCATTTAGTGGAGGTTAAGCATCAGTTAATGGAGGTTAATCATCATTTAGTGGAGGTTAGCCATCAGCTGGAGAAGGTTAACCAGCATTTGAAGAAGGTTTAGCATCATTTGGAGAAGGTTAACCATCATTTGGAGAAGGGTAACCATCATTTGGAGAAGGTTAACCATCACTTGGGAAAGGTTAACCATCAACTGAAGAAGGTTAACCATCATTTGGAGAGGGTTAACCATCATTCAGAGGAGGTTAACCATCATTCAGTGGAGGTTAACCATCATTTGGAGAGGATTAGCCATCACCTAGGGAAGGTTAACCATCACTTAGTGGAGGTTAACCATCATTTAGTGGAGGTTAACCATCACCTAGGGAAGGTTAACCATCACTTAGTGGAGGTTAACCATCATTTAGTGGAGGTTAATCATCATTTAGTGGAGGTTAACCATCACTTAGGGCAGGTTAACCATCATTTAGTTGAGGTTAACCATCACCTAGGGAAGGTTAACCATCACTTAGTGGAGGTTAACCATCACTTAGGGGAGGTTAACCATCATTTAGTGGGGGTTAAGCATCATTTAGAGAAGGTTATCCATAATTCAGAGAAGGTTAACCATCATTCAGAGAAGGTTAACCATCACTTAGGGAAGGTTAACCATCACTTAGGGAAGGTTAACCATCATTTAGTGGGGGTTAAGCATCATTTAGAGAAGGTTAACCATCATTCAGAGAAGGTTAACCATCACTTAGGGAAGATTAACCATCACTTAGAGAAGGTTAACCATCATTCAGAGAAGGTTAACCATCATTTAGTGGGGGTTAACCATCACTTAGGGAAGGTTAGCCATCATTTAGTGGGGGTTAGGCATCATTTAGAGAAGGTTAACCATCATTCAGAGAAGGTTAACCATCATTCAGTGAAGGTTAACCATCACTTAGGGAAGGTTAACCTTCACTTAGTGGAGATTAACCATCATTCAGAGAAGGTTAACCATCATTCAGAGAAGGTTAACCATCACTTAGAGAAGGTTAACCATCATTTAGAGAAGGTTAACCATCATTTAGTGGAGGTTAAGCATCAGTTAATGGAGGTTAATCATCATTTAGTGGATGTTAGCCATCAGCTGGAGAAGGTTAACCAGCATTTGAAGAAGGTTTAGCATCATTTGGAGAAGGTTAACCATCATTTGGAGAAGGTTAACCATCACTTGGGAAAGGTTAACCATCATTTAGTGGGGGTTAGGCATCATTTAGAGAAGGTTAACCATCATTCAGAGAAGGTTAACCATCACTTAGGGAAGGTTAACCATCATTTAGTGGGGGTTAAGCATCATTTAGAGAAGGTTAAGCATAATTCAGAGAAGGTTAACCATCACTTAGGGAAGGTTAACCATCATTTAGTGGGGGTTAAGCATCATTTAGAGAAGGTTAAGCATAATTCAGAGAAGGTTAACCATCACTTAGGGAAGGTTAACCATCACTTAGGGAAGGTTAACCATCATTTAGTGGGGGTTAAGCATCATTTAGAGAAGGTTAACCATCATTCAGAGAAGGTTAACCATCACTTAGGGAAGGTTAACCATCACTTAGAGAAGGTTAACCATCATTCAGAGAAGGTTAACCATCATTTAGTGGGGGTTAACCATCACTTAGGGAAGGTTAACCATCATTTAGTGGGGGTTAGGCATCATTTAGAGAAGGTTAACCATCATTCAGAGAAGGTTAACCATCACCGAGGGAAGGTTAACCATCACTTAGTGGAGGTTAACCATCATTTAGTGGAGGTTAACCATCACCTAGGGAAGGTTAACCATCACCTAGGGAAGGTTAACCATCACCTAGGGAAGGTTAACCATCACTTAGTGGAGGTTAACCATCATTTAGTGGAGGTTAATCATCATTTAGTGGAGGTTAACCATCACTTAGGGCAGGTTAACCATCATTTAGTTGAGGTTAACCATCAGCTGGAGAAGGTTTAGCTGCTGCAGCTGGAGGAAATGCTAAGTTAGCCCCATTAGCTAGGAAGCTAACCGTATTAGCTGAGGGGAATCCAGCTGCCTTTCATGTCGCTTCTCATGGCCTGTTTTCACAGCATCTCAAAGGCTGAGGTCAGGAGAATCCGTGTAAATAAAAAGCGTCAGCCTGTTTCAGCGTCATCACAACAGGCCGTCCGATCCAGATGGATCGGGTACAGGCAGCTGCAGCTCCGCCTCAAGCCGCCGCTCTGCTAATTCTCCTTCATTCAGGAGGAATAAAAACATTATTTACCTTTTTTTTATTATTTATCTCTCGGACAGCCGCTCCAGATCCTGTCGAGTCGCCTGACGTCGTTGTTTGTGTCACTGCGACGATCCTGTCTTCTTCTGCTTTCAAAATAAAGGCAGGGCTTTCTACTTCCGCTCACCGAGCCTGACAAAATAAGAGCACCGAGAAGATGGAGGGCCATCATGCTTCAAAATTAGATAGAGTGCGCCCTCTGGTGTCTAGTGGTGGAATTACCACAGCTTAATTTAAACAGACGCGGAGCAAATTGAATTATTTTTGTGGAATTTTTTTAAGGATAAACTACGGAAGAGAATTAGGGCCACTAAAAAGAAGTTTTAGTAATTTTATTTCATTTAATATGAGAAAAAAAATTCTTAAAAATTCTTTCTCCTAATACTTCTGAGAAAAAAAATTCTTAAAAATTCTTTCTCCTAATACTTCTGACTTTAATCTTAGAATTATTTTTTCCATACTATCCTGAAATAAAATGTAAAAATCAGTTCACTTTTTTTTTTTTAAATATCCTACTCCTGTTCTGATCTCTTCCTTCATGATCAGAATGAAAGATTAAATTCTGGGAATAAAATCAGAAGTCTGAATTTAAAGTCAGAATTGTGACTTTAATTGTGACTTTAAAGTTAGAATTCTGAGATTAAAATTCTGAGATGAGTCAGAATTCTGAAAGTCAGAATTTCCTTTTCCCATATTATACTGAAAAAAAAAGTAAAAATCAGTGAAGTTGTTATTTTTTTCAGTGACCCTAACCCTCTTCCACAAACCAAGATAAAGGGAAATAATGAATATTTGATTTTTCTTATCAAATTAAAAGCTGTAAAGTGAGATTTACTTTTATTTATTGTATCGAAAAGTGGTTTAGACTTACTTAGACAATTTTTATCGTCATTTTGTTTACACATCATATTTATATAAAACCGAAATTTCGTTTCGTACACCTTTCACAACATGTCCATTCTATAAAGTGCAGCAGTAAACAATTGTAAACAGCGTAGGAGAAAAATAATTCAGCTCCAAAGAGTTAAAATCAATCCACTGGACTTTGTTTCCAAGTTTGAAGACGTTTCGCTTCCAATCCAAGAAGATTTTTTAATTCAAAATGTCAGAAATAGCGTTTAGTTCCAGGTTTTATCCAGCAGCCCAACAAAGCCTGGTTTTAGTTTAGAAAACATGGAAATAGAAACGGATGAGCGGGTCCAAGGTAATAAAAGGTGAGTCAGGGATAATATTGCAATAATCTCTGCCATGTCAAAACCCCTTAAAAGAAGAAAACTAATTCTAAAATGATCTTTCCGTTTATACAGATTTATTCAGATTAAAAACTATTGAAACTGAACTCAAACTGGATGAGATATGTGCAAAGTTATATAGTTTGCAAGTAAATATCCATATGAAACACACAAAGAAGGAGTCTATATATATATATATATATATATATATATATATATATATATATATATATATATATATATATATATATATATATATATATATATATATATATATATATAGACATCACACATGCAAAAATAATGATAAAAAAACAGATTGAAAATAATTTTTGGAAAAGGTTTAGACAAACTTATGTAAACAAAAAATATTGTAATATTGTGTTTTTCATATTATTATTTACTATAAACTATATATAGTTTGAGTTCAGTTTAAACAGTTTTACTCGGAATAAATCTATGTAATCTAACTGAAAGGTTATTTTAGAATTATTTTTGTTCCTTTAAGGTTGTTAGAGATTATTGTAATATTATCTTTGACTCTTTCATTGATTAAAATCAGATCTAAGGAGCCTCCTGTTCATTCTGGCAGCAGCTGTCTGAACTGTGGTCTGACCCAAGATGGCCGCCCTCAAGGCACGCTAAGCGTCCAATGAGGCGTCTACCTATATGAGGAAACCAAACTGTCACCAGTGACTGTGTACGGAAGCTCGGGGAGGACATTCTTTTAAGCGGAAGAACCCAGACTGCTTCCTGGATTTGAGGCCCAGCGGTCAGAGAACCGAATCAGAACCGGAAGTGCTCTGTCATGCCGCGCGCTTCGGTCTGACCTTCCCCACATCCAGGCGCTCCGGGATCATGTCCGCGCGCGCGCTCAGTGGGAGGCCGCGAGGCGGCGGAGTCACGCCGTGGTTTTCGGTCTCTCTGTCGGCTCTGGGTTCAGCTGCAGCGGTGGCGGCAGCGGGCTCCTTCTGCGGTCTCATCTACCCCATCCTGAGAGGTAGGGGCATGCGGGGGGCCGGGGCCCCAGGCAGGCAGGCAGGCAGGCAGGGCCCCAGACAGGCTGAGAGCCAGAACCTCCAGGCGGGTTAATGCCTTCATTTTCTCCACAGGGTTCACATAAATTAATAACATTTCTGAGTTTAAAGTGGCATTTTTAAAAGAACCTGCGAATTTACAGTAAAAAACAAACTTACAAAATTAAAACAAACAAATATAAGAGACAAAGTAGCAAATCGATACAAAAACATGCAAACTTAGGAGAAAAAATAGCAAATTTGCAAGATTTAAACATGTTATTTGCGAAACAATGCGAGATTATAATGCATGGTATAGTATTCTACATAAAGCACGTGCAAAACGTGCAAATGCATCATTAATTGATGGGCTTTAGCGATTGAATGACGCGATTTCCTCTTCATGTAGGTTTAAGATTAGGAAAACAGTCAGGGCCACTGGAAAACATATCATATTGAATTCTGATTAAAGTCAGACTTTTGAGGGAAAAAAGTCAGAATTTCAAAATTAAAGTCAGAGTTTTGAGGGGGGAAAAATTCAGAATTCTGAGATTAACGTCAGAATTTTGAGGGCAAAAAAAAGTCAGAATTCTGAGATTAAAGTCAGAATTTTGAGTGGAAAAAAAAGTCAGAATTCTGAGATTAAAGTCAGAATTTTGAGTGGAAAAAAAAGTCAGAATTCTGAGATTAAAGTCAGAATTTTGAGATTAAAGCCAGGATTTTGAGTGGAAAAAAAATTCAGAATTCTGAGATTAAAGTCAGAATTTTGAGTGGAAAAAAAATTCAGAATTCTGAGATTAAAGTCAGAATTTTGAGTGGAAAAAAAATTCAGAATTCTGAGATTAAAGTCAGAATTTTGAGTGGAAAAAAAGTCAGAATTCTGAGATTAAAGTCAGAATTTTGAGTGGAAAAAAAAGTCAGAATTCTGAGATTAAAGTCAGAATTTTGAGATTAAAGCCAGGATTTTGAGGGGGGAAAAGTCAGAATTCTGAGATTAAAGTCAGAATTTTGAGTGGAAAAAAATTCAGAATTCTGAGATTAAAGTCAGAATTTTGAGTGGACAAAATTCAGAATTCTGCGATTAACGTCAGAATTTTGAGGGCAAAAAAAGTCAGAATTCTGAGATTAAAGTCAGAATTTTGAGTGGAAAAAAATTCAGAATTCTGAGATTAAAGTCAGAATTTTGAGTGGAAAAAAAAGTCAGAATTCTGAGATTAAAGTCAGAATTTTGAGTGGAAAAAAAAGTCAGAATTCTGAGATTAAAGTCAGAATTTTGAGATTAAAGCCAGGATTTTGAGTGGAAAAAAAATTCAGAATTCTGAGATTAAAGTCAGAATTTTGAGTGGAAAAAAAATTCAGAATTCTGAGATTAAAGTCAGAATTTTGAGTGGAAAAAAAATTCAGAATTCTGAGATTAAAGTCAGAATTTTGAGTGGAAAAAAAGTCAGAATTCTGAGATTAAAGTCAGAATTTTGAGTGGAAAAAAAAGTCAGAATTCTGAGATTAAAGTCAGAATTTTGAGATTAAAGCCAGGATTTTGAGGGGGGAAAAGTCAGAATTCTGAGATTAAAGTCAGAATTTTGAGTGGAAAAAAATTCAGAATTCTGAGATTAAAGTCAGAATTTTGAGTGGACAAAATTCAGAATTCTGCGATTAACGTCAGAATTTTGAGGGCAAAAAAAGTCAGAATTCTGAGATTAAAGTCAGAATTTTGAGTGGACAAAATTCAGAATTCTGCGATTAACGTCAGAATTTTGAGGGCAAAAAAAGTCAGAATTCTGAGATTAAAGTCAGAATTTTGAGTGGAAAAAAAAGTCAGAATTCTGAGATTAAAGTCAGAATTTTGAGTGGAAAAAAAAGTCAGAATTCTGAGATTAAAGTCAGAATTTTGAGATTAAAGCCAGGATTTTGAGTGGAAAAAAAATTCAGAATTCTGAGATTAAAGTCAGAATTTTGAGTGGAAAAAAAATTCAGAATTCTGAGATTAAAGTCAGAATTTTGAGTGGAAAAAAAATTCAGAATTCTGAGATTAAAGTCAGAATTTTGAGTGGAAAAAAAGTCAGAATTCTGAGATTAAAGTCAGAATTTTGAGTGGAAAAAAAAGTCAGAATTCTGAGATTAAAGTCAGAATTTTGAGATTAAAGCCAGGATTTTGAGGGGGGAAAAGTCAGAATTCTGAGATTAAAGTCAGAATTTTGAGTGGAAAAAAATTCAGAATTCTGAGATTAAAGTCAGAATTTTGAGTGGACAAAATTCAGAATTCTGCGATTAACGTCAGAATTTTGAGGGCAAAAAAAGTCAGAATTCTGAGATTAAAGTCAGAATTTTGAGTGGAAAAAAATTCAGAATTCTGAGATTAAAGTCAGAATTTTGAGTGGAAAAACAATTCAGAATTCTGAGATTAAAGTCAGAATTTTGAGTGGAAAAAAAGTCAGAATTCTGAGATTAAAGTCAGAATTTTGAGTGGAAAAAAAAGTCAGAATTCTGAGATTAAAGTCAGAATTTTGAGATTAAAGCCAGGATTTTGACGGGGGAAAAGTCAGTATTCTGAGATAAAAGTCAGAATTTTGAGTGGAAAAAAGTCAGAATTCTGAGATTAAAGTCAGAATTTTGAGGGGAAAAAAGTCAGAATTCTGAGATTAAAGTCAGAATTTTGAGTGGAAAAAAAAGTCAGAATTCTGAGATTAAAGTCAGAATTTTGAGATTAAAGCCAGGATTTTGAGGGGAAAAAAGTCAGAATTCTGAGATTAAAGTCAGAATTTTGAGGGGAAAAAAGTCAGAATTCTGAGATTAAAGTCAGAATTTTGAGGGCAAAAAAAGTCAGAATTCTAAGATTAAAGTCAGAATTTTGAGGGCAAAAAAAGTCAGAATTCTAAGATTAAAGTCAGAATTTTGAGTGGAAAAAAAAGTCAGAATTCTGAGATTAAAGTCAGAATTTTGAGTGGAAAAAAGTCAGAATTCTGAGATTAAAGTCAGAATTTTGAGGGGAAAAAAGTCAGAATTCTGAGATTAAAGTCAGAATTTTGAGGGGAAAAAAGTCAGAATTCTGAGATTAAAGTCAGAATTTTGAGTGGAAAAAAATTCAGAATTCTGAGATTAAAGTCAGAATTCTGAGTGGAAAAAAATTCAGAATTCTGAGATTAAAGTCAGAATTATGAGTGGAAAAAAGTCAGAATTCTGAGATTAAAGTCAGAATTCTGAGATTAAAGTCAGAATTCTGAGTGGAAAAAAGTCAGAATTCTGAGATTAAAGTCAGAATTTTGAGAAATGTTCATAGGGTCAGCTAGGCAGGAAACGAAGGGTGTCTGAAAGCGCATAGGCACCAGACCCTCATGTTCAATCTTCCAATCTGTAAATTTCCAATATAATTGAACTAAACTTTCCTAAAGCCTTTGCCAATAAATAAACGTATGTATTTATACTTCCAAGGTGTCTTAATTAAACGTATAGTGGACAATCTTTCAGGATGAACGTCTATTCATTGTCATTTCATACCTGGATTTGTGGAAAAAAATTCTGATTATAATTTTATTATCGATTTATTTTATTATTGATATTAATATAAACTAATACCTTCATTACATGGATTCATTGAAGACTCCTAGATGACTGCAGATACACAGAACGTCCTGTTTCTCAAAGAAAACTAGTCCTTAAAAGATCATGAATTGTTTATCATCTTTAATATTAGCATTTTGAGAGTGATTAACTTTGTTTATTGTTAACATAAAACTATTAAAATGTAAAATTACTTTGAACTTTCCGATTGAGAGTAATGAAATGGGAAATATGTCCACATGGGTGGCCAATCATTGGGTGGCTATGGCCACCACTGGCCCCAGATTTAGCCCCGCCCCTGATGATGACAATTAAACAGTTGCGCTACTTTTGGCTCTTTAAATATAAAACACCTGCAAGTTTAAATTGATCCCAGGATCACCGTCCTACAGTCGGTTTCACTTGGATTGAGTTTATATCAAAATTTAAGCATGAATTAAATCTTCCGTGGTAGTTACGGCCCTGCTGGGGGAAATGAATAAAATGTCTTCAGCGGTAGTTACGGCCCTGCTGGGGGAAATGAATAAAATGTCTTCAGCGGTAGTTACGGCCCTGCTGGGGGGAAATGAATAAAATGTCTTCAGCGGTAGTTACGGCCCTGCTGGGGGAAATGAATAAAATGTCTTCAGCGGTAGTTACGGCCCCGCTGGGGGGGAAATGAATAAAATGTCTTCAGCGGTAGTTACGGCCCCGCTGGGGGAAATTAATAAAATGTCTTCAGCGGTAGTTACGGCCCCGCTGGGGGAAATGAATAAAATGTCTTCAGCGGTAGTTACGGCCCCGCTGGGGGGGAAATGAATAAAATGTCTTCAGCGGTAGTTACGGCCCCGCTGGGGTCAATGAATAAAATGTCTTCAGCGGTAGTTACGGCCCCGCTGGGGTCAATGAATAAAATGTCTTCAGCGGTAGTTACGGCCCCGCTGAGGGAAATGAATAAAATGTCTTCAGCGGTAGTTACGGCCCCGCTGGGGGGAAATGAATAAAATGTCTTCAGCGGTAGTTACGGCCCCGCTGGGGGGAAATGAATAAAATGTCTTCAGCGGTAGTTACGGCCCCGCTGGGGTCAATGAATAAAATGTCTTCAGCGGTAGTTACGGCCCCGCTGGGGTCAATGAATAAAATGTCTTCAGCGGTAGTTACGGCCCCGCTGGGGTCAATGAATAAAATGTCTTCAGCGGTAGTTACGGCCCCGCTGGGGGGGAAATGAATAAAATGTCTTCAGCGGTAGTTACGGCCCCGCTGGGGTCAATGAATAAAATGTCTTCAGCGGTAGTTACGGCCCCGCTGGGGGAAATGAATAAAATGTCTTCAGCGGTAGTTACGGCCCCGCTGGGGGAAATGAATAAAATGTCTTCAGCGGTAGTTACGGCCCCGCTGGGGGAAATGAATAAAATGTCTTCAGCGGTAGTTACGGCCCCGCTGGGGGAAATGAATAAAATGTCTTCAGCGGTAGTTACGGCCCCGCTGGGGTCAATGAATAAAATGTCTTCAGCGGTAGTTACAGCCCCGCTGGGGGGGAAATGAATAAAATGTCTTCAGCGGTAGTTACGGCCCCGCTGGGGGGAAATGAATAAAATGTCTTCAGCGGTACTTACGGCCCCGCTGGGGGGGAAATGAATAAAATGTCTTCAGCGGTAGTTACGGCCCCGCTGGGGGGGAAATGAATAAAATGTCTTCAGCGGTAGTTACGGCCCCGCTGGGGGAAATGAATAAAATGTCTTCAGCGGTAGTTACGGCCCCGCTGGGGGAAATGAATAAAATGTCTTCAGCGGTAGTTACGGCCCCGCTGGGGTCAATGAATAAAATGTCTTCAGCGGTAGTTACGGCCCCGCTGGGGTCAATGAATAAAATGTCTTCAGCGGTAGTTACGGCCCCGCTGGGGGGGAAATGAATAAAATGTCTTCAGCCGTAGTTACGGCCCCGCTGGGGTCAATGAATAAAATGTCTTCAGCGGTAGTTACGGCCCCGCTGGGGGAAATGAATAAAATGTCTTCAGCGGTAGTTACGGCCCCGCTGGGGGGAAATGAATAAAATGTCTTCAGCGGTAGTTACGGCCCCGCTGGGGGAAATGAATAAAATGTCTTCAGCGGTAGTTACGGCCCCGCTGGGGGGGAAATGAATAAAATGTCTTCAGCGGTAGTTACGGCCCCGCTGGGGGAAATGAATAAAATGTCTTCAGCGGTAGTTACGGCCCCGCTGGGGTCAATGAATAAAATGTCTTCAGCGGTAGTTACGGCCCCGCTGGGGGGGAAATGAATAAAATGTCTTCAGCGGTAGTTACGGCCCCGCTGGGGTCAATGAATAAAATGTCTTCAGCGGTAGTTACGGCCCCGCTGGGGGGGAAATGAATAAAATGTCTTCAGCGGTAGTTACGGCCCCACTGGGGTCAATGAATAAAATGTCTTCAGCGGTAGTTACGGCCCCGCTGGGGGAAATGAATAAAATGTCTTCAGCGGTAGTTACGGCCCCGCTGGGGGAAATGCATAAAATGTCTTCAGCGGTAGTTACGGCCCCGCTGGGGTCAATGAATAAAATGTCTTCAGCGGTAGTTACGGCCTCGTGGGGGAAATGAATAAAATGTCTTCAGCGGTAGTTACGGCCCCGCTGGGGTCAATGAATAAAATGTCTTCAGCGGTAGTTACGGCCTCGTGGGGGAAATGAATAAAATGTCTTCAGCGGTAGTTACGGCCCCGCTGGGGTCAATGAATAAAATGTCTTCAGCGGTAGTTACGGCCCCGCTGGGGGAAATGAATAAAATGTCTTCAGCGGTAGTTACGGCCCCGCTGGGGGAAATGAATAAAATGTCTTCAGCGGTAGTTACGGCCTCGTGGGGGAAATGAATAAAATGTCTTCAGCGGTAGTTACGGCCCTGCTGGGGGGAAATGAATAAAATGTCTTCAGCGGTAGTTACGGCCCCGCTGGGGGGGAAATGAATAAAATGTCTTCAGCGGTAGTTTCGGCCCCGCTGGGGTCAATGAATAAAATGTCTTCAGCGGTAGTTACGGCCCCGCTGGGGGGGAAATGAATAAAATGTCTTCAGCGGTAGTTACGGCCCCGCTGGGGGAAATGAATAAAATGTCTTCAGCGGTAGTTACGGCCCCGCTGGGGGAAATGAATAAAATGTCTTCAGCGGTAGTTACGGCCCCGCTGGGGGAAATGAATAAAATGTCTTCAGCGGTAGTTACGGCCCCGCTGGGGGAAATGAATAAAATGTCTTCAGCGGTAGTTACGGCCCCGCTGGGGGAAATGAATAAAATGTCTTCAGCGGTAGTTACGGCCCCGCTGGGGGAAATGAATAAAATGTCTTCAGCGGTAGTTACGGCCCCGCTGGGGGAAATGAATAAAATGTCTTCAGCGGTAGTTACGGCCCCGCTGGGGGAAATGAATAAAATGTCTTCAGCGGTAGTTACGGCCCCGCTGGGGGGAAATGAATAAAATGTCTTCAGCGGTAGTTTCGGCCCCGCTGGGGGGGAAATGAATAAAATGTCTTCAGCGGTAGTTTCGGCCCCGCTGGGGTCAATGAATAAAATGTCTTCAGCGGTAGTTACGGCCCCGCTGGGGGGGAAATGAATAAAATGTCTTCAGCGGTAGTTACGGCCCCGCTGGGGGAAATGAATAAAATGTCTTCAGCGGTAGTTACGGCCCCGCTGGGGGAAATGAATAAAATGTCTTCAGCGGTAGTTACGGCCCCGCTGGGGGAAATGAATAAAATGTCTTCAGCGGTAGTTACGGCCCCGCTGGGGGAAATGAATAAAATGTCTTCAGCGGTAGTTACGGCCCCGCTGGGGGAAATGAATAAAATGTCTTCAGCGGTAGTTACGGCCCCGCTGGGGGAAATGAATAAAATGTCTTCAGCGGTAGTTACGGCCCCGCTGGGGGAAATGAATAAAATGTCTTCAGCGGTAGTTACGGCCCCGCTGGGGGAAATGAATAAAATGTCTTCAGCGGTAGTTACGGCCCCGCTGGGGGAAATGAATAAAATGTCTTCAGCGGTAGTTACGGCCCCGCTGGGGGAAATGAATAAAATGTCTTCAGCGGTAGTTACGGCCCCGCTGGGGGGAAATGAATAAAATGTCTTCAGCGGTAGTTACGGCCCCGCTGGGGGAAATGAATAAAATGTCTTCAGCGGTAGTTACGGCCCCGCTGGGGGGGAAATGAATAAAATGTCTTCAGCGGTAGTTACGGCCCCGCTGGGGGAAATGAATAAAATGTCTTCAGCGGTAGTTACGGCCCTGCTGGGGTCTGCAGATGTTCTAACCTCTGCTGAATGTTTCAGATCTGCGAGCAGAGAGGCTGAGAGGAGAGAACGGGACTGAGGAGAGGATTCTGGGTGAGTGTCTCCATCAGCTTCTGATCAGAACGTCCTCCCTGAACACATCCCAGGTTCTGTTCAGATGGAGATGGACAGGTCTCCTCTGTCAGACCAAACCTCCACCTCTAATAATCTGCTGTCGTCCAGGTTTCTGGAGCATCCTGGTGATCTCCACCCTTGTGGGATGCGTCTCCTGTATCTCCTCGTGGATCCTGACCTACCTGGACTCCTTCCAGCCTGGCGGGGCGCTGCCCGGCCTGCTGTCGCTGCCGGATGTCAGGTACCGCAGCGTGAAGCTTGGGGGTCGGTTCCGTCTCCGTTATCTGACCAGTTTTATTGTTTCTCGGTGCAGAGATGCTTCCAGCCGCGGGTTCAACCTCAGCTTTGGTCTGGCTCTTCTAAACGGCATCATGGCCGCCCTCACCGTCATCTGGAGTCTGTCCTGAAGCTCTTCTCCTCAGCTAAACCCAAACCTGAAGACCACGCACCTCTGGAAAGCTGATGACGCTTCGGTTTACCCATGATGCACCTTGGTTTGAACTGATGAAGAAGGGAATCTGGTGCTGAAGCTTTAGCAGTATGAAAGTACCTGGACTTTGTTACATCCTCATATACTTGTATCGTAATTTGATGAACTTTTATTAAAGATTACATAAAACTTTACTATGGAAGTGTATCCGGGCTACTGAGAAAATAAAAAAAGTTTACTGATTTTAAATTTTTATTTGTTTAATATGGGGAAAAAGTCAGAATTCTGACTTGTTTTTTTCCTCTGAATTCAGACTTTAAACAGAGAAGTTAAGTGAATATCTGCGTTTTACTGGATACAACTAGCTTAATACATATTAAAGTACTTTACCAGACCCGTCACCTGATCATAGATGAAACCAACAACACGTCATTCAAAGGAATTTATTAAATATACATCATATGATTATAAAAAGAACACAGGTATAAAACATTTGGCTGGCTCTCGTCTTGCATAGAAAAGTTCTGCAGAATCCAGATTTCAGGTAACAGTGCAACTTCTTCACTCAAACACTTTCACACACGTCCTGCCAGGTTGACCTCAAAGGATTAGAGAGAAATAAATAAGAAGCTTCTGCTAAAATCAAAAACACGAGAATGTGTCAGATAGTTATGACACTTTATAGATGCGTCCGTGTGTAGTGATAAAACGATGGCGTCATGTACATTCACGTCGGATGAGTCAACGGAAACGATCCGTTTATGGAAGGTAAATCCCAGTCATGGCTAATCTATTTCATTTATTTCTAGAGCTGCGTTCCCACAGCTTGTATTTATTTGCTTCAGGTTAGATCTGTTAATTTTACGTCTTCCATTATGACTGCAGAGGACAAAGGAAATTTTTAATAATAGCTTTTCTGTCTTCGGATGAATTCATGGCAAAGGCTGGTTTAAAAATAAAACATTTTATCTAATTAAGTGCTTTTTTATTATTAAAACCTTGGGAATGGCATGTGAAATGTTTCCGTTTTGCTACAGCAGATGTCAAAGGCTTTTTTTCCTCATTATTGTAATACGTTTATAAATTAAGAGTCCAGTGTTTTATTTATCACACATATATGCCTAATTCAAGTTGTCAGACAGGCTCTTATTATTTGGGCCTGACTGATGCTAAACTCAGCTTGTTTTCATCTATGAATACTTGTTTGGGAAGCTTTACCCTGCAATCAAATAATTTAAAAACATATTTCATACCTTTCTTAAGCTAATTTGTTGATTTGATTTGGGGCAGAAAATGAATATCCTTCATTATGGACTTTTTAAAGCACCCTGAACCCTTCTGGTAGAAGGCTCCTATGGATCTCATGCGGACCTTTCAACTGAAAGTTTTTGAATTGTTACGTAACGGCTTCGGAGGTTTTAACTGTGCAATTTGTCATCAAATAAAGCAAAAATAAACAAACCCAAGGCTTCTTTTATCTCTTAGGCACTTAAACGCACCACAAACGAAGAAATCAGCAGCTAAAACACAAAGGTGCATCATATCACCTCCACATTAACGGTGTAGTGTTCGCTAAAACCTACAGACTTCAGTTGTGCTTTGCTGCACCAGTGCTTCCAACATGGAAATATAAATCTTTGTTGATAGTGCAATAAAATTTTACAGTGGGAGAAACAAATATAGTTACATAGACTCGTACCAGCTGCTAACAAATTGTACCATTTTTGTTGCAGCACACAAACACTGAATGATGTATGTTTATCCTTCCGTACCGATCATAATTTAAAGTTAGTTAAACAAGAATTATTAATAGTATTAATCATTAGATATCACAAAGTATTATTGCTTACACTAAATCTAATCTAGTAAGGCTGGAGGCTACAGTTATCAGTTCCAATACTCTGATGTATTCAATGTGTTTTTGAAAACTAATCCAAAAAACTGCTCTGTGATTAATAAAATAAGGTTTGGACGATTCGTTTCTACAGCATAATGTAATTCTGGTCATTTTAAACTATTAAAATTTGGATAATTAGCGAATCGTTACCTATTCTCACTGGACAACTGTGAGAAAATGTCAGAATTTGACTGAATAAACTTATCCCTTTTCAATGTTAATCATTTAGAATTTAGACAAGCTGGTTTTGGCTGGTCATTTTTTGGGGGCTTGTCCAGGATTCTATGCCAACTGGAAAATAGATAGCTGTTCCAGATTTTAACATTTTTTAGCCATCCCCCCATGAAATTTTAAATATTCCAGAGATTTATCACAAAAACGAAACGTAGTAAATTGTACCTCTATAAAAACAAAATGTAAACAAAGTAATATTATAAACGTGCTTAAAATACAGAACTGATCTAAAGTAACAGGATATTTTGTTCCACTTGGTTGCAAGAAACCTAAATCTTATCAAAGGATGAAGATTAAATAAAAAGTATATCAAGAATTAAAATTCACTTTGTGTGAGTTTGTAATATTCCAACTACCTGAAACAGATTTTTTTTTTTTTTACTCCAGGTTTATATTTTTGCAACAGGCTAACTATATAATAGAGAATATAGGTGATAATCTATTAGCCGTTTAGTGAAAATTATCCTGTTTAAATCTACTGTAACGGTAAAAAGTGATAAATAATTAGAAAGACGAAGAAATGGCATCCAGAGATCAGCAAACGGCATTAGAAACTAAGTTAATGCGGTTTTCTGCCGTAGCTAATAATCTGATTAGCAAGGAGATTTTCAGGAAATAACTGCTCCTAATCCAGTATGTTATAGAAGCATTGTCCAAATCTTTCTTTAGCCTTTTTTGTTGACCAGTCCAGCTGGACCAGTAGAGGTCACTGAGTTATAATAAACACTATAGAGATACAGCAACTTACCAAGATGCAATTGTTGCTCTTTATAATATATTCAAAGTCCAGCTGCGTTAACGCAGCAGTAATGTTTCTCCACCATTGCAATGATGGACTTCAACGGACCTTTCAGACACCCATTATGAGGTAAGAGCCAGTGAGGTAACCAGGATCTAAAGGTTTCTTTTGTTTTGTGGATAAGAATCTCAGATCATATGGAGATCTGCCAATTTGACACAGTTAAATAGACTCAAAAATTCCAAACCAGTGGAATCAAACCTGTCCAAACCAGAATCTGAAACAGTTTCAGTCAGTGTGCTCTACTTCATCCCTTCACTATTTATCCAGCAACAGGTCATTTCTTTAGACTCAATTGGCCCAAAAAATTAACGGAAACTGATTAACATATTAGAACATTTTCACACCTGCCAGATTAGGGCTGGACCTTTTTGAAAGTGTGACTAAAGAGAATCGGACTTCATCCCGGACTAATCGACCGGATCGAGACCCGCTTTCTGAGGTGGTCTTGGTCCGCTTCCAAATGCACTCTGGTGTCGCTTCAGGTACGACTACCAACTGGCAGACAGGATGGTTTCCCCAGACCTAGCAACTGTCGGATCGTAATCCTATCTGTTCCACTGTCGCTTAGCAACGCTGCTGCTAGCAAGTGATGAATCTACCGCATCATAAAATTAGAAGTCTAGCCTTTTCTCATTTTTCTCCCAGTCATTTCTGACCAACGGGAGCAATGATTGTCACACGCCTCAATTTTCTGCGATTTTTTTTTTTTTTTTACCAAAGTGGCCAAAAACGAATATCTTCATATTTACAAACGAAGATGGCAGCGGGTCTTTTTAGCTCTGTGTGACTCAGACTTACTAGAAATTAGGGCTGAACGATTTTGCCAAAAATCGAAAATTGCGATTATTTTCAACCAATGTGTTTCTGTTTTTTGTTTTTGTCGATATTCCTTTGCACTCATCAAGAGCGTGTAGATGTTTCTCCCCAGGGTTTGAATTTTTAATGACCTTTAAAGCTTGCTTGTCTAAAGTCTGTTGTTGCGGAACTTTATTGTGACTTCTGTTTGGAAAAGTGCTAACTTCTACGTGCTAGCATAGATCAGAGTGCTAGCTAGAAGTTTCTCTTTGCTTTTTTGAGGCAGCAAATCTACTATAAACATTTGAGCACCACAAAGTGCTGGAGAGAGGAAAAAATATGTGGTTATTAGTCTTGTTACATATAACTTGACCAAAATTGCGATTTTAAATTAACTGCCCAGCCCAACTAGAAATATAAAGTAGAGTCAATAAAGATGAAAAGTAGATCTGGGGAACAGCACACGCTGACACCAGTAGAGGCGCCTATTCAGTTTGCTCCAAGGAAAGTGATGCAACTTCCCCTTTTCAAGATGAATCAGTGGCTGTAACGTCGCCATTCAGAGGTGCATCAGACTCTCCGTGGACTTCTGTCAGGTCCAGCTTGGAGCGCCTGGAGGAGAACACTCTGTAGAGCCCGGCCAGCAGGAAGATGACAGATATAACAGTAAAGTAGCCTCCGTAGATGAGGAACTGGAGGAGGAAATCAACACAAGTCACAGAGGAACACAAAAACTGGGTACTTTCTCCACAAAACCAAAGACTTACCTGCGTGAAGACGTCCAGGCCCAGCCCGGCAGAGTCCACCACAATCACGGTGATCAGAGTCCAGAGCAGCAGAGCCCCGAAGGTGTTGACTCCAAACACCAGAGCGTATCTCTGCATGCTGAGGCTGGCTGCTATCTGGTAGCTGGGGATCAGGAAGCAAACCTTTCTTTAGATGCAGTGGTTGGCTGTTAGGGCCTTCAAATCAATCAGAACATTCACAACCTAATCTTTAATTTCCTTCTTTCCAACTGTATTACTTATATCAAACAATCCGTTTTCTTTATTTCGTAGCGTTTCTTTTGGCTGCGCCGCCTCCAATACATTTATCTGGTTATTTTATTTTTCGTCCAATCAGATTTCAGCCTTAGTGTGTTGCTATGTCAATCTAATCTGCCCAGGGCCTTCAGAATCAGCAGAGCTGCTGATGTTACCTTAACAATATTAGTGTGGAACGTTTTCTACAACAAATCAGGTTTCAGATTTAGAGGTCCCGCCCCCTATGTCAGCATTTTTCTTTCGTCAGTTAGAGCTAAACGTTTACAGCCAGTTAAGCTAGTGACTATCTGCGTTTTAGATTAGCTTTTCTTCAAAGTGTTTCTGGCCTCAATGGCTGATACTAAATAGAGACACTAAGACTTCCTGCACAAAGACAGAAGGATGGATTTAGTTTATAAATAATCAGCATCTCTGGTGATTGTGATATATTTTATTTTCATGCTTTATGCTCTATTTTATCTGGTAATTAGATGCATATTGAATCTGAACGGCTCGTGATGATGTAAACGTGGCAGGGGTCTCCACCCTGTGGCTCTTTGGACTTTCTCCAATGACTCTTAATAGTGGCTAAAAGTGATACCAAAAACTAAATTATTATGACAGATACCAGTCTATTAGTGGTTTTTATAAAGAATATTTGAATAGAATTTTTGACAACAGAATGACGGGTTAAAGAACAAAGAAATACGTTTTTAGAGCTATTTTTCTTGTAATAAACTTAGAAATTATGTTTTACAATTATTTTAAAATAGTTAAAGTTAATTACAATCCCCTGGACTTTGAAGACCTTTCTCTTCCCATCCAGGAAGCTTTTTCAATTCAAAATGTCTGGAGTAGGGTTGAGCTCCTGGCTTTATAGAGTAGCCCAACAAAAACCTTGTTATGGCTTAATTTAACAGGGGGTCTGTGACCCCTATGGGGTCCACGGAGGTACTGCATGGGGGTCACAAAAGTTTTGGTTGATTAGACTTTTTTTTTATATTCCCCCTGCATTTTTTTCCACTAATTGAAATGTCTTTAAATCTACATTAACATGAATTCAACACACTGTAGTAAACAGATTAATGGAGACAGAAGATGTCTTTCATTCATCAATGAACAGGCTGGGCACCGTTTCATTCACAACACCTGTCCCATCAACCAGGAATCAGAATCATAGTCATTGTTGGCCCATTTTTGGCGGTGCTGATGACGATCTTAGCCCCGGTAGCTGATCTGATTGCTCATTTCATTCACCTGCTGTTCCGTCCCCGCTCTCTAATGATCATTTATGTTATTCACCTGCTCCCCGTAGGGAGGTACCTCGGTTTCTGGCCCTTTTCTGCGGAGCGCTAAAGGTTTTGACTCGGAATGCGGGGGAGGTCAGTTTTAGTCCCGTAAGCCTGGCTCCTAGTATAAGTTTTTTGCCTGTTCACTGGGGTTGCTGCGACTCGGAGCGGCTCTTTGCGGCGCATTTCGTAACAACCAGTAATGCAAAAACAGAGCAAGTCTTTTTTTATTTGGTTTTAATTCATTTATTTTATTAAATCTGTTTTATTCCTTTAACTTCTATGTTGTTTAAAAGGAACTGTCCGTTTTTCTTTTTTCACGCTGCAAAAAAAGATCTAGAAATGAATCGAAATGTCTTAAATTAAGTGTATTTAGTGTAATTTGAGCAGGTAAATAAGATTATTTGCCAACAGAATGAGTATTTTGCTGATTTAATTAGATATATTATCTGACATGTTTCCATCTTATGAACATTTAGTTTTAAATGTTTCTAAATCATTATAAAAACCTTTTAAACTAATTTAGGAAGCAGATTTTTGTTGTTTCTATTCAGCTCTTCTGATGCAATGCTTCCAAAACGTTGATGGGAACAGGACTGGGCCTGTTTTATCCGGTTCAGCAGCGGGTGGAGTTGCTTGGTGTTCAAAGGCAGCAGGAAGCCTCTGATGGAGCAACAGCTGCAATCTGGACTTGCTTAACTAAAGTTCTGCTTTATCTCTACAGAAGGAAACCGAATCCGCACGGTGGGAGGGGACACTCACGTTGCCACGGTGATGAGAAGCATGTAGACGGCTCTGAAGACCACGTAGGAGCTGTAGCACACCCAGATGTTTTTATCCGGCAGCGTCATGACGAACACGCAGGCGGCCATGAGCAGGGAGAGGATCCAGAGGAGCAGCTCCCCCCAGCGGGCCCAGGACACGGGGAGGCAGCCCACCAGCAGCGCAGCCAGGGCGCCTGCAGGACAACATGGGTCTGACATCATGAAGCAGGAACTGGGAGGTCAGAGCTGCTGCTCTGCTAAAAACAGAACCTCACAGCAACAGTCAGGCACAGAGGTGGCAGTGTGATGGTCCGAGGCTGCCTGGAACCTTCCAGAAATTCTTCAAGGAGATTTATATTCCTGTCACTTATTGATCTGTAAAAAGTGCAGCATTTTCTACCCATAAGCATGATTAAAAACAAAGAATAATCAATGGATAATTATTTAGACCCAAAACTAATACGATTTAATGTCAATCAGTAAAAATAATGTTAAGAATAGTTTTCATTGCGATCACAGAGTCCAGAAGCGGACATTTTTGCCCAAATATAGTAACACCTCTTGTTTAGCACCAAATTCTAAACACAAATTTTTTTTTTATGTTTTTTTTAACACATTGAATTCTTTACACTGAATTTTTATATGCTGAAAATTTTGCAGCTGCCAAAAATTCCGTTACAAAAGAAATCGCCTGCAAAAACAAAGAAAAAAAATCGCCTGCAAAGAAAAAAAGTAGACTAAATCTCTAACCCTAAACCAGCAGCAAACGTTTATGACCTTCTGGTGAACTCATGCCAAAGCAATCAACACTCGATGCAGTCGAGCAGCTTGTAGCCAATGAAATGAGCTCATTTGGTCAAAAAAATAAAAAGTTTGCCACTGGCCGCTTCTTCCGGATCAAACCAAGAGCCTTGGCAGACAGGGGGTGCCGCACCAGCTGTGATCGGCTCAGTTATTTCACCCAGTCCCATTACAGGGTTCCTACAGCATAGGGCAAGTTAAATTCAAGACTTTTTAATGCCACTTGAAATAAAAATTTAAGACCAAATTCACAAGAAACACAAGAAAAACCTGCTTGTGACAACTTAACCCAAAGGTTTATTTTAACATAAACCACTGCACTAATGTTTCAAATGTTGAAAAGCTTCCCATACAGGAAGAAAGCTAAAAACACACAAATGAAAGATATATTTTAACAATTATTTAACTGAATTCACAAACGTTGTTTTAGCAGGGAACAAAACAAATCAGTTTTAAAGCCCCAACATAACCAGTGCTAAGTCTTTTTGCAGCTATTTTTCTTTGTATGGTTTTCTTAGTATGTTTGATTTGGTGATAAGTGGAGGCTTTGCAGAGACAAGGGTGGAACAAAACTGAGAAATACCGGCTGTTTCTCCGTAACTCCATTTTGACGCTTTGTGTTTCGCGCTTCACATGTGTGACTCCACTGCCTTAATTCCCATCGTTCTGAGCTTGAATGACTTCTAGCATAAATCCACTGAGCCTCATGTTTGTTCCCTGGTTTTAGCCATGGAGGAAACTCTTGGCTGGAGACAATTTCAGTTACATTTACACTTGCTCACATTTTCCAGGCAAAAAGTTAATGGTGCATCTCCCAAATGTCCCGGCAGCAACAACGCTTTTATTGGTTCCGCTATCGGGACGGAACCAATAATGGCGAGCCGTTATTTTTTTAACAAAAAAAAAAAAAAGTCAATTTTAACGTTTTATTTAGATTACAAAAATAAATCGTAATATAAATAATCCTATTTATGATGTTTTAAAAATTAAAATACGAAAGACTGATTTAGGACATTTTAATACCAATTAAGGCCTTAGTTTTATTTTGAAGAATAAAATGCCTTTTAAGACTTTTTAAGGTCCCGCGGGAACCCTGTAGTAGATGGAAAACTCTACTGGCCAACATCTATTAGCAGCTAGCTGACGGTTTGTAATCATATCTATTTAGCAAGAATATTTCCTCATTCAGCTTCATTCAGTCGGTTCAACTGTTCACGTGACCAAATGAGCTCATTTCATTGGCTAGAAGCTGCTCGCCTGCATCGAGTGTTGATTGCTTTGGCTTGAGTTCACCAAAAGGTCGACACATTTGCAGTCAAATTTGTGTAAAAAAATTCACTGTTTAAAATATGGTGTACAAAAAAAGGCAGATTTCAATGAGACCGTTTTTCTTCCGGCAGTGACATCACGGTGCGGTAAGCCTAGCGGCGTTCTCCCCGCTTTACAAGCATCAGGAATCAGAAAGGTGGAATAACTCTTTTTTTCACTTTTCCCCGATGTATTCCAGCATCCAGCTGCCATGCACGTGGGCATTGTCAGTTTCACTATAGCTCTGGTGAATTTCAATGGTGAAGTCCTCTGGAAATCTTCAATAATTGTTGTTGATTGCAGATGTGTCTAGTAGTTCCCATTGATTTAGCTTGTAAAGCGGGGAGAATGGCGCCAGGCTTCCTCATAGTGCTGCATTGACACGTCAGTAAACTGGTCTAACCTGCTGCGTCGCTAACCTGCACCATGCATCATCGCTCCGCTACTAAAGAGCCTCACCGAGCAGCGTGGACAGCGTCTCCACGTAGCCGTTGTAGATCTGGTATTGGTGGGACAGACGGACGTCCTCCCACAGCGCCTGGGCGTAGTTGATGATCTGGAAGTAGCCGCACGTGGCCAGAGCCCACCACACCGACCAGGCCAGCAGGGTGGGACACCTGTAGCACTGCACCAAGTCGTGGAGGAGCGTCCGTAAAACCTGCAGCGGCCCGCCGCCGCCCACTGGCGGCTCAGACAACCTGGACATCTGAAAGAGGAGGAGGGGCTTATCACTCAACATGAAATGTTTACCAATTGGTTTCCAGGGAGATGCTCTCACCATGGACACGCTGCTCTCTGAGTCATCCACCTTCTCCGAGCTGCAGCCGGCCGGTCGCTCCTCCTGTGCTGCTGGACTCTGGTGGAAAAACAGGCTCCTCTTGGGCATGGGGAGGAACCAGGGCGCCGCGGCGGCCACGGCGGCCGACGCCAGCGTGAGGATGACCAGGTGCACCAGCTCCACTTCGGCCAGCGACAGCAGGAGCTGACCGAGCAGCGAGCCGGCGGCCGAGCCGAACAGCGCGGCGCTGCGGCAGTAGGCCGTCGCCCTCTGGTAGAGCGCCGGCTCCACCACGCTGTAGATGTAGGAGTAGTAGGCCACCTCGGACGCCGTGGCCAGACCGAAGAAGAACTCCAGCAGCTGCATGGCGGCCAGGCCCTGGGCCTTCCACAGCAGCAGGTAGGTCAGCACCAGGCTGCAGGCCTGCAGCACCAGAACAGGCTTATAGCGAAGGAAGTCTGTGAGCAGGAAGACGGGGAAGAGCAGAGCGAGGTAGGAGTACGTCCACACCGGGTAGATTTCATTCACAACCTGCAGGGAAACGGATGGATCAAAATGTTTTAACACCTACTTACAGCTTGCTGTCTGACCCAGTCGGATCGCCACAGTCTTTGAGTCTTCCCATACGAAGCAGATTAAGAATTTAATCCCGATTAAGAGATTATTGAATTAATCCTCAACTCATTTAGTAAATGATTAATTGTTAACTGAGTATAGAGACTCTAAAACCTTCAGCTGACAGAGCGATCCACTTAGAGCAGGAATTATTTAAAAAAATAGACTAGTCGCCACATTACGAGAATAAAGTCGCAACATTACAAGAATCAAATCGCAACATTACAAGAATAAAGTCGCAACATCACAAGAACAAAGTCGCCACATTACAAGAATAAAGTCGCCACATTACGAGAATAAAGTCGCCACATTACAAGAATAAAGTCGCCACATTACCAGAATAAAGTCGCCACATTACGAGAATAAAGTCGCAACATTACAAGAATCAAATCGCAACATTACAAGAATAAAGTCGCAACATCACAAGAACAAAGTCGCCACATTACAAGAATAAAGTCGCCACATTACGAGAATAAAGTCGCCACATTACAAGAATAAAGTCGCCACATTACCAGAATAAAGTCGCCACATTACGAGAATAAAGTCGCAACATTACAAGAATCAAATCGCAACATTACGAGAATAAAGTGGCAACATTAATAGAATAACGTGACAACATTACCAGAATAAAGTCGCAACATTACCAGAATAAAGTTGCAACATTACCAGAATAAAGTCGCAACATTACAAGAATAAAGTCGCAACATTACAAGAATAAAGTCGCAACATCACAAGAACAAAGTCGCCACATTACGAGAATAAAGTCGCCACATTACGAGAATAAAGTCGCCACATTACCAGAATAAAGTCGCCACATTACAAGAATACAGTCGCCACATTACGAGAATAAAATCGCCACATTACGAGAATAAAGTCGCAACATTACGAGAATAAAGTCGCCACATCACGAGAATAAAGTCGCCACATTACAAGAATAAAGTCGCCACATTACGAGAATAAAATCGCCACATTACGAGAATAAAGTCGCAACATTACGAGAATAAAGTCGCCACATTACGAGAATAAAGTCGCCACATTACGAGAAAAAAGACGCAACATTACAAGAATAAAGTCGCAACATTACAAGAATAAAGTTGTAACATCACGAGAATAAAGTCGCCACATTACGAGAATAAAGTTGCAACATTACGAGAATAAAGTCGCCACATTACGAGAATAAAGTCGCAACATTACGAGAATAAAGTCGCTACATTACGAGAATAAAGTCGCCACATTACGAGAATAAAGTCGCAACATTACAAGAATAAAGTCGCAAAATTACAAGAATAAAGTCGCAAAATTACAAGAATAAAGTGGGCACATTAAGAGAATAAAGTGGCAACATTAAGAGTATAACGTGGCAACATTACCAGAATAAAGTCGCAACATTACAAGAATAAAGTCGCCACATTAGCAGAATAAAGTCGCAACATTACAAGAATAAAGTCGCAATATTACGAGAATAAAGTCGCCACATTACCAGAATAAATTCGCAACATTACGAGAATAAAGTCGCCACATTACGAGAATAAAGTCGCCACATCACGAGAATAAAGTCGCCACATTACAAGAATAAAGTCGCCACATTACGAGAATAAAATCGCCACATTACGTGAATAAAGTCGCAACATTACGAGAATAAAGTCACCAGATTACGAGAATAAAGTCGCCACATCACGAGAATAAAGTCGCCACATTACAAGCATAAAGTCGCCACATTACGAGAATAAAATCACCACATTACGAGAATAAAGTCGCTACATTACGAGAATAAAGTCGCCACATTACGAGAATAAAGTCGCCACATTACCAGAATAAAGTCGCAACATTACAAGAATAAAGTCGCAACATTACGAGAATAAAGTCGCCACATTACCAGAATAAAGTCGCCACATTACCAGAATAAAGTGGCCACATTACGAGAATAAAGTGGCCACATTACAAGAATAAAGTCACCACATTACGAGAAGAAAGTCGCCACATTACCAGAATAAAGTCGCAACATTACAAGAATAAAGTCGCCACATTACCAGAATAAAGTCGCCACATTACCAGAATAAAGTCGCCACATTACCAGAATAAAGTGGCCACATTACGAGAATAAAGTGGCCACATTACAAGAATAAAGTCACCACATTACGAGAAGAAAGTCGCCACATTACAAGAATAAAGTTGCAACATTACGAGCATAAAGTCGTTATATTACGAGAATAAAGTCGCAATATAACGAGAATAAAGTCGCAACATTAAGAGAATAAAGTCAGAATCTTATGAGAATAAATGCGCAAAATTACGAGAATAGTCGCAACATTATCAGAATAGTCATAATATTACGAGAAAAAAGTCATCATAGCACAACCGTTTATAGAAAGAAAGCGTAGAGCTCCGACCAGCTCCACCAATCAGCAACCTGAGTCAACTTTTTCTCAGACTTACTGATAATAATTTGATGCTGAAGGACTGAATATTTCCTTATAAGTCAAACCGATATAGAAGTACTATAACTTCGCAAGATGCTCGATGTTTCTCATTTTATGGAAGACAGTGCTTCTTTTAAGAGTCGTTATAAAATACATCTTCTTTCTCAGAACGTTTTCCCTTTATTCTATTATTACTTTATTTTCACAATATTACTTTAGTCTAAAAAATATATATGATAATTTCTGCCCTAATACTCCGTCGTAATATCCAGAACTCATCAAGTAGGAAAAAAACAGTAGATCCCTGTGGAACACCAGAAGGAACATTAACCCTCAGATTCAGGATGGAAGCCGTTCCTGCAGCACCATCTGACCGAAACAGAACCTGTGATGGCGAAAGCTCAACTAATCGCCGTCTATGGATTCATTTGTTGATTTATAATTTCAATTAATCTATGATTTGATCAAATAGTAGAATCTGCTTTAAAGAAACTAAAACTTTTTGTTTTGTTTTAAATTCAACATTTTTCTATATATATTGGTTGCATCATTACTGCTCTGAGTGACTTCCTCTATCAGCTAAGAGCAGATACTATAGTTAATGACAAGCTGAGGTTTATTTCAATAATCAATCTGATTATTTGAGTCTTAACTGCTTCCAAACTCAGGCTGGGAAGAATCAAACAGATGAAATGATGCTCTGTAATGATTCCTTTAAGGGTGGTACAGTAGCATGCAGGACAAGAGAGGCCTCGCCGATGCATCATCCGCCACTTTACTGAGGTCACAGATTGAGTTACAGCCTGATCCACAATTATTTAAAGGATTAGTCGGACATTTTTCAGGGGATTAGCAGAACGAAGCGTGTCTGAGTGGCTGTTTGTCGGACTCTATCTGAGCCGAACCAAGGACAGCCTCTGCTTCGGTGTTTTGTCTACGCCGCATGTGTAGGACGAGCTCAGATAAGTAGTGCGATGGCGCCTCAGCGTGATATTTTAATAAACTCCAGTGTAGATAGACCGCCAGGCGTCTCAGCGACAGACAGGAAGGAAACTTCCGGGTCTTTCCCCCATGTCTTCCACTGGCTGACTGATCCAACTTTACCAGAGAACCTGAGAGAAGGACGTTCCCGTCTGCAAAGGAGCATGGGTAATCTGCTCCGCATGCCAAGGAAGTACTGGGTCACTGGATCTACTGCTGACACAAATAATCCACCTAGATGCTAAAGACAGCAAAGAGTGGAGGAAACAATAAAAGCTGTTCAGCTAATTAACCTGACAATGCTGCTGTGTTTTCATAGAGGATGTTCTGTTGGATTTGCTCATTTCTACTCTCTACTTATTCAATTTATTTCTATGGCTTCATCTCAGCTCAATTTACAGAGACAATTCAACCAGATCATCCAGTCAGATTGATTCAAAGGTTTCTCTGTAAGGAAAACCAGCTGATTGCATCGACTCATTGACTCTTCAGCAATCCCTCACACTAAGCATGCTTGTAGCGACAGTGGAGAGGAAAAACTCCCTTTGAACAGGAGGAAACCTCCAGCAGAACCAGGCTCAGTGTGAGCGGCCATCTGCTGAGGCTGATGGTAGAGATGATTTTTCCTTCAGTGCTTCAATGTGTCCTGATTGTTGATTTTAACTCATGTTTTCTTTCCTTCATGGATCGCGATGCTGGGAAACCGTCTCGTCTCTTCGTAATGTAGAAGTGATCATTATTAATCTGTCGACTTTGCTAAAGAATGAGTAGCTGGACGCTACTCATGGCACGGACCTCCTCTTATCTTCACTATTTATCTCCTTAATTCACATAAACAAAGTTTTTATTTATTCCTTATTATTATATAATAACTACTTATTCTTGTAAAAATAATAATTATTATACTTTTTTTTTTTAAAACCATCTCGTTAAATTAAAAAAACAAAGTTTTTATTTGTCTAATCCAGGGGGAAAAAAATCTATCTTATCTATCTATCTATCTATATATATATATATATATATATATATATATATATATATATTCATGTATAAATCTTAATCATAATTTAGAAAAAAAAAATTCTTTCAGTCAGAAAAACAAAGTATCCTAATAAAGGAACATATATTATCTCTATATATATATATATATATATATATATATATATATATATATATATATATATATATATATATATATATATATATATATAGTGTTATGGCAGTATTCAACCCCAGGTGGCTAAAGGAGCCAAACTTTGTTCTCCTATAAAAGCAGCAGGAACTCAATGGTTTAGTTTTTTTCCTCATTTAACAGCCAATAAAAACAATTAGAGTTCAAAAGTATTTAGTATAGAGGCTCCTGAAGGACTAATTTATACATAATCAGTTTGGTAACAATAGATAAATGGTAGTATTACAGTAATAGCTAGTTTATTACTAACAGATAACAGCAGCTTTATTTCTAGAACATTACAAAAAAATTATTCATTTATTGTTCAAAGCTGATGATGAAGCCAGTTCAAACCAGAAATTAGCAGGTAGGAACAATAATTAAAGGTTTTATTGAGGTAGTTTTGCTCCAAACAGGAGGTGATGCAACAGAAGGACCAGTGGCCCCACAGCAGCAGCAGCAGAAGAAGCAGCGGCTGACCTGGCTCTCCGTCAGGTTCCTGTCCGCTCCCATCAGGTAGGCGGTGAGGAAAGGTTCCGACGGCCGCAGGCTGGAGAAGAAGCCGTAGACACACAGCAGGATGGTGGTATAAACGGCAGACATGATGGAGCAGTGCGCGGCGACCTCCACGCGCTTCCGGTTTTCTAGCGTCCTTTCTTCTTCTTCTGTCTTATTGCGATCAGCTCATCCGCACAAAGCCCCACCTACCGGACATTGATGTGTAACATCTACTTCAGAGCCGTTTATATATATATATATATATATATATATATATATATATATATATATATATATATATATATATATATATATATATATATATATATATATATATATACATATATATATACATATATAAATAACTGTTTGAACTGTAAATTTTCAAAATCTGTCTCTTTGGTGCCGCCATCTTGGGGCGGTCGACACCTTGGACAAAATATAAGAGTTAAGGAATTACGGGCGCCATCTTGGAGAGGTCAACCTGCTCCCCTAACCTGCTGCTTTAAGCAGAACAGAAGAAGGATGCCTCAGCACTTCGACGGATTTTTGTCTACATCAACAGCCTGTTAACATCAGGGCTGGAGGGAGAACTTCATGAAGGCATCAGAGCTTTGGAAGACATTACTAAATAAACAGCAGATATACACTACATAGAATAGAAAATCCCTTTGTTGGCCCACTGTGGGGAAATAGTGGAGTTTCAGCAGCAACAGATTACAGCAAAAGTGCTCACACTATGTGGACCTTAGAAACTGCATAAAAGTAATAGAATATGTGATAGAGTAACAAAAAAAAAACAAATCCAATCCAATTTTATTTGTTAAGCACTTAAAAAAACACAGCTGACCAAAGTGCTGTAAAATAAAAATAAATAAATAAAACATCATGTATATATATTTAAATGGAGAGAGAGATGTTTATATAAATATATATAGATATGTGGAGATATCTCTCTCTCTCTCTCTCTCTCTCTCTCTCTCTCTATATATATATATATATATATATATATATATATATATATATATATATATATATATATATACTGTATATATATATGAGTGACAGATATATGTATATAGGAAACCTGTATAAACATGTATAAACATGTTTCTGTATATAATAATAGAAAAAAAACCCACAAAAATATTTAAGTAAACTGAACTATTTTTGTGTTTTCAGAAAAAAATTAAACTGTGAAAATTAGTTTGATATTCAGAGAGTTAAAGTTGATTAAAACTGATCCTGTTCCTGCTCAACATGGTGCTGTTGACCGCCCCAAGATAGCGCCACCCAATCACATCAGTGCTAATAGATTAAAGCGGTCGAATTGGGGTCTACTCTTATATTATTACTAGGAGAGAAGGCCCCGCATTGATAGCTTTAACCTATTAGCGCTGACTTCATGTGGTGCCGCCATCTTGGGGCGGTCGAAAGCTAAAAATAAACTAGTGGTTCAGTGTATTTAAATATTAGTGGGGTTTAGAGTAATACAGCCACTCATTCATTTATATATTTGGTTTATTTATTTTTATTTATTTTTTTTATATATACATCTTGCACAGTATTTATATTTCTGTAAACACTGTAAGGTACATTATTTTATTTATTTTTTTCTATGTATTTATTCACATTATATGTGAATGTTTTTTTTTTATAGTGTTTTATTTTTTTTTATTTATTTTTCTTTCCAACAGTTTTCTCATCTGTGGTTGTTTTTAATTGCTTAACAAATAAAATAGGATTGGATTTTTTTTATGCTGGAGGCTATTGACCTACAGTTAATCCACCCGAATGCTTTCATTAGGTTTTTGTATTTTCCAATAATGAGCTCAAACATTTCAATTCAATTCAATTCCGTTTATTTCTATAGCGCCAAATTCACATCATGTCATCTCAGGTCACTTTCCAGTTCACCAGATCATCCAGTCAAACTGATTCAAAGTTTTCTATCTAAGGAAAACCAGTTGATTGCATCGACTCATTGACTCTTCAGCAATCCCTCACACTAAGCATGCTTGTAGCGACAGTGGAGAGGAAAAACTCCCTTTGAACAGGAAGAAACCTCCAGCAGAACCAGGCTCAGTGTGAGCGGCCTTCTGCTGAGGCCGGTTCAAGGAGACAGAAGCAGACATAGAAAAAGAAGCATAGATACAAAAGGCAACTGTCAACCAGCTCCACAGGCGGCCCCGTCCAGGAAACACACAGCCAGGCAGACGAGCTCCGAGCCAGCTCCCATGTCAGAGGATGAAGAGAGCACATCCAGTTAGTCACAGTCAGAGAAACAGGACTACACTGGAAAACAGGCCAAGCTCCAACATCTAGAAACAAAGGTGTTGATGGCAGCAGCACAGCTGATATTTCTCTCCAGGATGGAGTCACAGCCAAACAGGAACAGACCAGATGAAGCTACTATGAGAAAAAGCAGAGAGAGCAGAACGTTAGAGATTGAACTAACAGATTCTGCAGAGTGGGAGAATAGAGATAGAATGAAGCAGAATGATGAAAAAGGGGTCCCTATGTCCTCCAGCAGTCTAAGCCTATAGCAGCAGAAATATAGAGGTAGCTCAGGATAACCTGAGCCACTCTAACTAGAAGCTAGTTAGAGATAGTATTTAATGTGGCCTTGTTGTTCCGGTCGTTTTCTGTCTGAACTTCCAGAATCAATAAAGGTGTGATAAATAAATGCATTTTGGTGCTTTCCATTGCTGTTTTGGTCTCCTTCATTTAACAGCTGCATCCTTTATCTTTTATCTTTCTCTCTGATGACGATTTGCTCTCTTATCCTAGAATTCCTACTTCAGAACTGCTAACATCCAATTCAATTTCAATTCAGTTTATTTATATAGCGCCAAATTCACAACACATGTCATCTCAAGGCACTTTACAGTTCAACCAGATCATACAGTCAAATTGATACAAAGTTTTTTATCTAAGGAAAACCAGTTGATTGCATTGACTCATTGACTCAAATACAATCCCTCACACTAAGCATGCTTGTAGCGACAGTGGAGAGGAAAAACTCCCTTTTAACAGGAAGAAACCTCCAGCAGAACCAGGCTCAGTGTGAGCGGCCATCTGCCGAGGCCCACTGGGGTTCAAGGAGACAGAAGCAGAGATACAAAAAGCAGCTGTAAAAGGCGGCCCCGTCCAGGAAACACACAGCCAGGCAGACGAGCTCCAAGGCAGCTCCCATGCCAGAGGATGAAGAGAGCACATCCACCCAGCCACAGCCAGAGAAACAGGACCACACTGGAAAACAGGCCGATCTCCAACATCTACAAACAAGGGTGTTGATGGAAGCAGTACAGCTGATGTTTCAGGGTGACCATATTTTCATCCAGGCCTGCTACTGTTAGTAATACTTTCTATCTGCAGTTGGCACCATCGTCTGGCCCTATTTCAAACAGATAGAGCTGAAAGCTCTGACTAAATGCTGACCAGTTCTCATAAACATTGCCTGACAGCTTCAGCTGGATGAATATCTTTCATTTTTATCTTCCTCTAAGCATGTTTAGAGCTGAGGGCTGTTTTCAAACTCTACTTTAATTAGGGTGACCATATTTTCATTTGGGAAAACCAGGACACCTTGGATATAACTCTGTGAATAGTTCCGTCTATGAATGAAAATAGTTGTTTTAATGGTTATTGAGTCAGATATGTGGCTGTAATGTTTGATGTATCTAAAGGTTTTTATCTGTAACTGTGTAAATGGGTTTGGCTGTAATTTAAGGACAGATTCTAATATATCTGCAGGGTGGGGACTATAAATCTGATAGCTAATTTTTTATTGTTGTTTTGCACAATATGCTTAACTAAGTATTTTTTGTTGTTGAATAGAAATTTTGCAGATATATTTTGTAGATACATTGTTTAGATTTACTTATATATTTCTACCCCTTTTATAGAATAGAATAGAAAATCCCTTTATTGTCCCACAATGGGCAGATTTACAGCAGCAGAACGATTATTGAAACTTGTAGCTGTATGAATTTAAAATGGAGAGAATAATGATATAGATTCTTTATACAGTCAGGTTTACAGTGAACCTAAAGTCATCAATAAAAAGTATATAAAAATATTAATTGTTGTGCAGAGAAGCTGATGGTACGAATTGGGTAAGAAGAACAAGGCTTTGAATTGTTTCATTTCTCTGACTTTATCTTCATCTTTGCAAAGTTCTTTATATATAAATGTAAATATAGAGGCTCCAAACCGTGTATTACTGCTTTTAAGCATGAATTCAAACAATACATTCACTCTATACAATTTTTCTGAAAACAAAGCCGCTTCCTCCAAGAGTTTAAATATATAACTATTTATGATTTTATTTTTTTTTACTAACTTTAATCACAGAATTTATTTTCAGAATTTTGTGAAAAAAGGCATAATTCTGAAATTAATTTCAAAATCATGTGTAAAAAAGTCATAATTTTGATTCTAATCTCAGAATTCCGACATTTTCTCCTGACTCTGACTTTCTGTGGATTAGGTTGTTCTGCTGCCTCCCTCCTGCCATGACCTACAGAAGGAACTGGGGCGGTTCAGAGCCGAGGGGGAAACGGCCAGGAAGAGAATCAGCTCCTCCAAGTCCAAGGCCATGGTCCTTGATCTGGTTCTGGTCCTGGTGCTGGTTCTGGGTCAGGGTCAGGGTTCAACACTATAGTTCCATAGATTCCAAGTTAGCTAAACATGATTAGACTGTGACCAAAGCAATGCAGCTAATGTCTATCACACGGCTCTATGTTGACTCAAAAAACGCCATAGAGTTAGAAAGCAAATCAAAGATTGAAACCATGTGAGAGAAATGATTTAGCAGGCTGAGTAAACGGGTCTGTATGAGAGCAAAATGGAGAGGAAAGTTTCCCTCAGCTTCGTTCGCTACCTGTAGCATTGGAGTCTGTCAATGTGTCAAATCCACTATAGGAGTTCAGAGTTGATAGACAAAGAGTTATTTTTTCCATTTTAGCACCTCCACGTTTATTATGTTACACTATTTTTAACACTCAATTTGAACTACTAACATGTGACACCTCAGAGTTCTATGTGTAGAATAGAACTCTATTAAGAGCTAAATGAACACTGTCTTTGAACAAAGTCTACTAACACCATATTATTGAAGACTTTTCTATTTGCTGTGTGAAGATGTTTCCATCATTTTTAGCTGTTCTGATGATGAATGAAGATAAATGTGATTCAGTTTCATGGTTCAGCTTTAAATCCTCAAAGGAAAAACATCAGCTTTGATGCTCCTTCAGTTTAATGGATTAAATAAAGCCACCTTTCATTTTATTGGCAGAGATTTAGAGGTTTTTAGCTCCTTATTGTGGATTTCAAATGTTTCTGCTGCAGATTCTCACAGCAGCTCAGCAGTTTGTGTGGATCGCTGCTCACTTTCACACTAAGTTCATTTCTAGATATACTGAGCTGTGCGTGAAGCACTGCAGCTTTTTGCTGCTCAGACACACTTTATACATGAGGTGTGTGTTTTTCACATTATTTTTGGATGATAAATGAATTGAAGCAACCAAATAAATCTGAAGACATCTGAGTTGTGGAGACTCAGTCAGTTGTTTAGATCAGAAAACTGTTGTCCAGACGGTTAAACTTCCAGTGTTACTTTCAGAGCTCTCCTCTTCCTGGAATCACAGCCTGATGTTCCTCCCTCCTCTGGGTGGAACCAACATCTGCTGAAGCTGAAAGCTGATTGGCTGCAGCCTCTCTGCTCTGACACGTGACTTGTAGATCAGAGCTCAGAGCTGTTTCTGTTTTCAGGAAATGAAACTCAGACAGTCGCCGTGACTGAGAGCAGAAATGGAGCAGAACCAGCTGGACGCAGAAACCTTCTCCTGTTCCATCTGTCTGGATCTCCTGAAGGATCCGGTGACTATTCCCTGTGGACACAGCTACTGTATGAACTGTATTAAAAGCCACTGGGATGAAGAGGATCAGAGAGGAATCCACAGCTGCCCTCAGTGCAGAGAGACCTTCATACCGAGGCCTGTTCCAAAGAAGAACACCATGTTAGCAGCTTTAGTGGAGCAGCTGAAGAAGACTGGACTCCAAGCTGCTCCTGCTGACCACTGCTATGCTGGAGCTGAAGATGTGGCCTGTGATGTCTGCACTGGAAGGAAACTGAAAGCCATCAAGTCCTGTTTGGTCTGTCTGGCCTCTTATTGTGAAAAACACCTTCAGCCTCATAAGGATTCAGCTCCATTCAGGAAACACAAGCTGGTGGAGCCCTCCAAGAACCTCCAGGAGAACATCTGCTCTCGTCATGATGAGATGATGAAGATGTTCTGCCGTACTGATCAGAAGTCCATCTGTTATCTCTGCTCTGTGGAGGAACATAAAGGCCACGACACAGTCTCAGCTGCAGCAGAAAGGACTGAGAGGCAGAGAGAGCTGCAGGAGAGACGAGGAAAAATCCAGCAGAGAGTCCAGGACAGAGAGAAAGATGTGAAGCTGCTTCAGCAGGAGGTGGAGGCCATCAATCGCTCTGCTGAGAAAACAGTGGAGGACAGTGAGAAGATCTTCACTGAGCTGATCCGCCTCATCCAGAAAAGAAGCTCTGATGTGAAGCAGCAGATCAGATGCCAGCAGGAAGCTGAAGTCAGTGGAGTCAAAGAGCTTCAGGAGAAGCTGGAGCAGGAGATCAGTGAGCTGAAGAGGAAAGACGCTGAGCTGGAGCAGCTCTCACACACAGAGGATCACAACCGCTTTCTCCACAGCTACCCCTCACTGTCAGACCTCAGGGAGTCTACACCCTCAACCGCCATCCACATCCGTCCTCTGAGACGCTGGGAGGATGTGACAGCAGCTGTGTCAGAGCTCAGAGACATACTACAGGACGTCCTGAGGGACACATGGACAAAGATCTCACTGACACTGACTGAGGCAGAACCAGAACCAGAGAGCAGAGCTGGGTTCTTAGGATATTCATGTCAGATCACACTGGATCCAAACACAGCATACAGAAATCTGTTACTATCAGAGGGAAACAGGAAGGTGACATGGATGAATCAACCTCAGTCTTATTCTAGTCATCCAGACAGATTAACTGATTGGTCTCAGGTTCTGAGTAGAGAGAGTCTGACTGGACGTTGTTACTGGGAGGTGGAGTGGAGGGGGTGGAGGGTTTATATAGCAGTAGCATACAAAGATATCAGCAGAACAGGAGGATGGAATGAATGTTTATTTGGTTATAATGACAAATCTTGGGGATTATATTGTTTCAAACATGGTTATAAATTTGGTCACAACAACATCTGGACCTCCATCTCAGGTCCTGGTTCCTCCAGAGTAGGAGTGGACCTGGATCACAGAGCAGGTGTTCTGTCCTTCTACAGCGTCTCTGAAACCAGAACTCTCCTCCACAGAGTCCAGACCACATTCACTCAGCCGCTACATGCTGGAGTTTGGGTTTATGGTACTGGATCGTCTGCAGAGTTCTGTAAAGCCAAATAGATCCAGTGTGTTGGTTCTGATCGCTGATCAGGGTTCCTGGTTCTGGTTGTTGATCAGGGTTCCTGGTTCTGATTGTTGATCAGGGTTCCTGGTTCTGGTTGTTGATCAGGGTTCCTGGTTCTGATCGCTGATCAGGGTTCCTGGTTCTGATTGTTGATCTGGGTTCCTGGTTCTGATCGCTGATCAGGGTTCCTGGTTCTGATTTTTGATCAGGGTTCCTGGTTCTGGTTGTTGATCAGAGTTCCTGGTTCTGGTTGTTGATCAGGGTTCCTGGTTCTGATTGTTGATCAGGGTTCCTGGTTCTGATTGTTGATCTGGGTTCCTGGTTCTGATCGTTGATCAGGGTTCCTGGTTCTGGTTGTTGATCAGGGTTCCTGGTTCTGGTTGTTGATCAGGGTTCCTGGTTCTGGTTGCTGATCAGGGTTCCTGGTTCTGGTTGTTGATCAGGGTTCCTGGTTCTGATTGTTGATCAGGGTTCCTGGTTCTGGTTGCTGATCAGGGCTCCTGGTTCTGGTTGTTGATCAGGGTTCCTGGTTCTGGTTGTTGATCAGGGTTCCTGGTTCTGGTGTCTCTGCTCTGCTGCTCTCTTCTTCTTTCTTTCTCTTTTTAAATGTAGTTCTCTGTGTCTGTGTTCCAGGAACCAGGAAGGATTTCACCGCTGATGTTTTCTTTCATTCTTCTGACACAGAAATATTTCTCCAGATGAGAATGTAAACTTCTCTGGGCTCTGATTGTTCTGCTGTAATATCTGTATTGATGGATCTGGATGTTCTGGTTTCTCTTCCTCTGTTCTGCAGAACAAATGTTGTTCTAGTTGAAATCAGTTGAGGTTGAAGTGAACTGAACTCGCTTCTGTTTTCTGGCTTTGAATCCAGAGAAGAAAACTGAAACTAACATCAACTTAGAACTGATGCTGTTTTCTTCTAGATGCTTTAGATCTAGATGAGAAAAATCTGTGTCTGCTGTTCTGTCTCTTTGGTTTCTTCAATAAAACAAGTTGATTCCAGAGAAATGTGGAAACGTTTTCTTCTCATTCTTCCAATAAATAGTGAGTTTTGTGTCTAAAGGTCAGAAAGGTTTCCTTCAGAGTGTCTCATGTGATGCTGGAGAAGATCAGATGTTTGGTTTCACCTTCATTCATCCAGAACTCTCTGCTTCCAGCTCTGCTGCAGAGAGACGACAGAAAGAAAGCATTTATTACAGGAACTGATCAGTTCACCTGGAAACACAAACAAAGATCAGTTCAATGAGGGATTTGGATCCACAGATAATCGCCTCATGATACTTATTCTGATTTAGTTCATCATTTAGGTTCAAAATGTTCAAAATCAGACTAAATATCTGATGATGCTGTTATGGTGGATGAGGGATTCACAATAGATGAGCTACTTTTTTAGCCTTTAGCTTCTCTATTTTGATTATAGAAGAAAAAAGAATAAATATTCCAATAAATAATCAGGGCTGACTAATATTTGATGATTCATTCTAGATGAAAATGCTCAGACCTTCTTTATCTTTAGAGTAATTGTTATAATTCCAGCATTTTTCCATCTACTTCTTTAATATTTTACGATGAAAGCCCAGTTACCATCTAATCAGACCTTTTAGTAGATGGAAAAACCTCTACTGGCATTATAGCAATAAAACTCAGCAGGGAGCCGTTGTTTTTTAGCTTTACTCATCATGATTCAACATTTATAGGAAGTAAGATCTAGAAAAAAATGCTGGTTATTTTACATCTTTAAGAACAAAACCAAACTTATTATTTTATTATTTTCTACCATCAAATATTAATGGTTTTAAAAACCTTATAAGGGCTGATAATGCAAATTACAGAGAACTTTTAAAACTGCCTCATAATGCCATGACAATCCAGAGCTCTATTAGAAAATATGTCAAATAAAATGTTCAAATATTCAAAGGAAATAAAACATTTTTATGACAATAAGGAAATATTTCCATCCTAACTGGATGGATAGAAATAGAGGAACTAGAAACATCCAAAGAGGGTCTAGAGTTAATCAGCAGTGGACAGATCCTGGATCAGCTGGAAATGATCAGCCATGGAGTTAAGGGGACGATGGACAGAGGAGGCCCAGTGAACAGGAACCTCCACTAAGCTGAGCTGCTTTCACAACATTTCAGCTCCAAGTTGGAGAAACAAACTAAACTCCTTGATAAATGGGAGAAAACAGCAGTCAGATCCCTTTGGTTGATGTTCTTTGCTCTCATTAGTTTCTAGCCTGTTTGGAAATGAAGAAAACCACATTTGGTTTTGCAATAAAGACCAGACTTTGCTGCTCTGTCTTCATTTCCAGAGGACTTGGAATCTGAACATATTTAAAGTCGCCTAGCCTCCTGTTTTTTAATCATTTCAATAAAAAACCTTCAGGTTGTTTTTTACTAAACATTTGGTACAAAATGAATGAAATAAATCTTTGGAATTAAAGATGGAATTTTCTGAATGAGATCATTCAAATGTGATCATAATAGCTCCCATTTTTAGTCAAGTCATGATAAAGTTGACATCAACATGAAGAAAATAAGAGTTTGATTTCTTTTCTTCTTCATTACTTCTTACCTCTATTCTTTCTATTTGATTCATTTTCTTTTTTCCTCCCTAAAACACAGAGACACACAATGAATGCTTCACAGAGACTTATGGAGTGCTGGACATTTGTGGAGTAGAAAGAAATCCCACTTTTTGGAAGCAGTTAATATCCACCTGCTCTGATTCCTATGAATTTAGTGGTTGGCTTGAGCTGCTTTTCTAGTTTTCCTCATAATGAGAACCTCAACAGACCAATAAAGTCCCTGTGAGCTAAAGAGGATGGAGAGGAAAGCAGCATGTTGCTGGTGAAGCCCACTTTAGCCTCTCCTCTCCTTGCCAGTGTGTATTTGTATGACAGAAAGGCACTGAGGAACATTTTTCAGGTGGAACCACTATTTTAAATCTCACCATGTCTGATTTATAGGTGATTAAACAAAGAACAATAAATAAATCCTAAATAAACACTGTAAAACAGCATAAAGCCCATTAGAAACTGTGGATGAACCCTTAAGCTTCATAGATCCACATCTTGACTAGAACTCAAGCTAATCTGGACTGAATCAGTTGAAGCATGTTTGTTCCACAAAGGTTTTAGTGAACAGTGTGCAGGAGGAAATGGGATTTTGGGGGCCAAATTGGGCCAAATGTTTTTTTCTGCTCATAAAAGTGAATCTGGTCAGATAAATATGCTGATTTCCATTATTGGAGACCTTCTGCATGAGGCAAAGCCTTTGCTCCTCAGATTTAGCCGTTGGTTCATTGAAATTTACCAATAAAATCACCAAACTGAATAGAAAATAAGAATAACAGAGCAGCTTATGGAACGCATGCCGGTTACATCACCTGGAATGGTCTCACAATGACCTCTGACCCCTCCTTGGAAAGGTCTGAGCCTCTAGTTTCCAATGATGGCGGCCATTAGGGGGCGGGGCTAAAGATGAATACCTGCTGTTGCATTACTCCCACAGAGTCAAACGTCTCAGGTGGAATTTTAAATCTCATTTTATTTGTTTACACAGCTATAAAACATCAATTATTGATGAAAACATTATTTTGAAACATGTCTTAGAAATCTTAAAGCCCCAATTGAAAGGCGTGTGGATGAAACACCATGTGACTGTGTTTGGGCCATTTCTATAAATAGATAAACATGAGCAGGGGTCAGATGGGCCCGGTACTGGGTCCGCCGGGCTCAAGGGGTTCAATAAATGGTGCTGAAGTTTATTTAGGTTTGAATGAAATGCTTGTTTATCCCAGGTGAACAGATCCAGCTGTGATGACATCATCAGCTCCACCTCTTTCTCCATCTACAGCTGTGGCTGTAAAATGCATCCATTAGCTCCAGCTACCAACTCCTCCTGTCAGGTGAATGTGAGCAACATGTTACAGACAGACCTGGCCTGTTTTCATGGCTATATTTAGTATCAGATTATTTCTAGAAGTCAGACATTTTAGGATGCATTTAGAGTGAAGTAACAGCTACGTTTGGCATGTAATGTTAGACCCTGGAGGACAGGAGTTCTCCATCCCAGTTCCAGGGTTAAACTCAGCCAGACTCTTGCTGATGATGACTTTCCCTTCATTTCAATCAGCTGTGATGGAGCAGAGACTCTAAAACATGCAGAACTAATAGTGTGAAATTCCTCTGCTTCTTTGCTTTGTCCTCCTGCTAATAAATGTCTAGACGTGTTTCTCAGGGCTGAGGAGTTTTTCTATCATTCTTTGCAGCTCAGTTTTGGACACATTTGAGCACTTCAAGGCTTTGCTGATGAAAACTGTAGGTTCTATTTCATATAGGCTTCGCTCTTTAAGGCTCTCACTAGTGGGTTAATCCATTTTTAAATGAACAGAACAGTTTTTAAATGAAAAACAAATAAAAAAAACAATGGATTTTTAAAAGAATCCAAACTCATTAAAAGAAAACAACTGCTTTTTAAAAGAAAAACAAACTTTTTTGAAAGAAAACAACTGTTTAAGAAAAAAAAAATAGGAAAACGGAAAACAACTATTTTTTTAAAAGAAGACAACTTTAAAAGAAAACATTTTGCTTTTTAAAAGAAAACAACTGCTTTTTAAATGAAAAAGAAAGCAAACTTTTTGTAAAAGAAATTAACATGCTTTTTAATAGAAAAAAACTTTTTTTTAAACAACTATTTGCTGAGAATTGTTTTTTTTTAGCTATTTTAGTGAAAATGCTCAGAGTTTGTTTTTGAGTCTGCAGATCAGCAGGTAATCAGGTCCACATGTGGTTGGTATGGAGAGCTTTGGTCCTTTAATGAAAGAAATTATCCTTTGAATGATCTGAAACACTGAAGTGGAACAAAAATCAAAAAATAGGAAATCAGTAAAGGAGTTGAGATCTAATCTGTTTCATGTATAAATATCCAACAAAAATAATCCAGAATAATCCACAGTGATCAGGTCGGAGAGCAAACATTTGGTTCCTGTAAAGGAAACACAAAAATATATTTCTTTATAGTTGATGGAAAATGTTGTATGTTATAATCCTTGAATTATTGATGATCAAACAAAGTCAATCTAAATGTCTTTAAGCCTGGCCTAGGCCTTAACTTTGATCATGAAAGCTGCACATTCTTCTCTGCATGAGGCCCCAGGACTCCATGCTGCTCCACAGGAACCAGTTTCCAGTTCCAGCTCCCAGTCTGGTACTGGGAACCATGGAGCTATGGACTGACACAGAAACTAAGCTGGAAGTGGATCTGAAATAATCAGTCAATGAAATCCTGTTCCATTACCTTCAGATGGAGGCTTTTCAGGAACAAATCTACAGAAATAGTTTAAACCTTAGTTGATCTAAAAAAGTAAAATTAGTTTAGATTTCATGTCAGACAGAAAGAAAGAAATGATGTTAATGAGCTGATTTGGTCAAAAACAACCTGCCATAGGAGGATGGCAACCAGTTATAGGTACATTTAAATTTAATGCAGTAACTTTGAGAAAGTTATTTAGTTTTAATTTTTTTATGTCAACAATCAGCTCCAAATCCAGCTGCAGGTCTGTACAGGAACACATCCTTCCTCCCCTATTAGTCACCTGATTTCTGGGAAGAACAAACAGACCTCAACTTTTTCCTCAGGTCAGCAAACTGAGATCATGCAGTTCACATTTAAACCACTAGAGGGAAACAGAATATATATACACTGCTCAAAAAAGAAATTAAAGGAACACTTTGAAAACACGTCAGATCTCAATGGAGAAAAGGTCATGCTGTTTATTTATATTGATATGGACTGGGTGATGTGTTAGGAACAAAAGGATGCCACATGACCTGATGGAAATGAAAAGTATCAACCTACAGAGGGCTGAATTCAAAGACACCCCAAAGATTACAGTGAAAAATGATGCAGCAGGCTAGTCCATTTGGTGAAATTTCATTGCAGCAACTAAAAATGGTATTCAGTCATTTGTATGGCCCCCATGTGCGTGTATGCATGGCTGACAACGTTGGGACATGCTCCTAAGGAGATGACGGATGGCGTCCTGGGGTATCTCCTCCCAGATCTAGACCAGGGCATCACTGAGCTTCTGGATAGTCTGAGGTGCAACCTATTGGATTTAGGTCAGGCCAGTGTGGGGGCCAATCAATGGTATCAATTCCTTCATCCTCCAGGAACTGCCTGCATTCTCTCGCCACATGAGGCCGGGCATTGTCATGCACCAGGAGGAACCCAGGACCTACTGCACCAGCATAGGGTCTGACAATGGGTGCAGGGATTTCATCCCGATACCTAATGACAGTCAGGGTGGTGTTGTCTAGCCTGTATAGGTCTGTGCGTCCCTCCATGGATATGCCTCCCCAGACCATCACTGACCCCCCACCAAACCGGTCATGCTGAACGATTTTACAGGCAGCATAATGTTCTCCACGGCTTCTCCAGACCCTTTCATGTCTGTCACATGTGCTCAGGATGAACCTGCTCTCATCTGTGAAAAGCACAGGGCGCCAGTGGCCGACTTGCCAATTCCAGTGTTCTGTGGCAAATGCCAATGGAGCTCCACGGTGCCGGGCAGTGAGCACATGGCCCACTAGAGGATGTCGGGCCCTCAGGCCATCATCGTGAAGTCTGTTGATCTTTTTTAAACTACCTGTACCAATTCATTGCTGACGGAGAGGGCAATGTGGGTGCTGAATCATTTTTCAGCAAAACAAGTTAAATCCCACAGAGGCTCTAAAACAAGAAGATTAACTCTTTTGAAGGCCTAAAAGAACCAATACTATTCGCCCCTCGTCCACGAAAGCAGGGGCGACTACGGAGTACCATGAATGCGAGAAAAAACGTAAAATCAGGCATTCTGGTGGCGAAAAAATTCCCCAGATTTCCTGCGCTCACAATGTTAGAGACAATCCTCATCTGTGTCATGCTGATCTCATTATGGACACAGACCTGGCTCTAAATCATGCAAAATTCTATGACAATCCTAGTAAAGTAGTCAAGGATGCCTTTATTCTGAGTTTAATGGACATTTTCGAACCAAAATACCGGCGTGTGCAAGAGGAAAATGTACGAAAACACAAGGATGTTAGTGTGAAGTACACACTTCTCTCTGAGACAGAACACGCCAAGAAGGTTCCAGTTTGCAAGAAAACTTTTGTTAAAGTGTTTGGTAAGTCAGATTTGTTTTCTTGTTTTACGTAGTTAACTTTTTGATAACTTGAGCAGCGCAAATTCTGCAAGCTACTAGCTGCTAGCTAGCTACTAGCTGTGTTGGGATCTGGAGATCTGCCACCTTTCTCCAGCAGAGGGTGTCCCTGGGTCTCCTGAGCTGAAGCCACCAGCACACCTACGGCTGATCATCTCATCAGGAGACCAGCTTTATAAGCAGCGGCTGAACTTCCCTTCAGTGCCAGAGTGTTAAACAGTTATGGTTAGCAAGCCCTCTGCTGAACCCTCAGTCTCTGGACCCTTTCTGGTTCCCTCTCTCCAACGCTCAGTCTGTACCACCATCAGGTACAAGACCAGTTACAACCTCTGTCAAGACTCATCTGCTACTTGGCTAATCAAACCGTCCCTCTCTACAGAGAGTCCTGTGATTCCAGTCCCGGAGCCGTTCCAGTATCAGTGCATGTTACTTATTGTGTGAATCTCTCAATAAACAGTTGTTTACTTTTACTCAGTCTCCGTGGTGTTCTGCATGTGGGTTAAATCAGTTAGACCTGTCATGACAAGCTGCTCGTATTCCTAGAGCTTAAAATGGCTGGCTTTCGGTGTTTATTTAGGTTAAGATGATTATGAGCACTGAGGCTAAATTTATTTATGTCAAGCTATCATTGTCTCATGAAGAAACAGTGTTAGAAAAAAAAAGCAATGTTCATCCTGCATCGGAGATGAGCTTGAGTATTTTACGAGCAGCTGAATATTGTGGACCCCACAGCACTCACCGTTTGCTTTCACATGATGCAAAACATGGCTCTGCCTAGAATGCCAATCGGGCAGGCATACTATTAAAGGCAGCACTACCTGTATCTGTTTGGCGTGGAGGTACATCATGGTGAAGGCAGTTATCAAAGTAAAAAATAATGTCCATCTTTATGTGCGGATGGAGCATGAAAACAAAAAAGGACTCAAACATGGTTGCCTCTGCACTGGACGACTGCTTTGGAGTTCGGTTGAATGGTATTTTGCATCAAAAAAACTAAATTCTGACTCTTCAGTGACTCCTGCTTTGGGCAGAACAAGAATATGAATGTACCCTCCATGCTCTGTGCCTTACGAAAGGGGTGGAGAGGGCCATCCTTATTTTATACAAAAAAAAACAGCACCAAGGGGAGATGAGGAGGGGCGAACGATACCTGCATTAAGGGAGTCACAAATGTATTGTCCCATGGCCTTCTAGTCTGGAAAGATTAAACAAACGCCCAGAAGGGAGTGGAGCCCCTGGGAGGAGATCAATGCAACAGTCGTATGGACGATGGGAAGGCAGAGACTGTGCTAGATCTTTACTGAACACCAGCTGTAGATCATGGTAATCCTGTGGAACATTGGTAAGGTCGGGTTTATGGGTGGGTAAACCAACAACAGAGGCTGGAGTGGTTTTAGCAGGTTGGAGACACTGGTTGAGACAGTATGAACTCCTAGAATCAATGCAGGCCTTGGATCAGTTTGTGAGGATTATGCTTACAGAGCCAGGGAAATCCGAGAACCAAGGGAGCTCCCTTTGTAGGAAAAACAAAACACTGAATGAGTTCCTGATGGTTGCCAGAAACATGGAGGAAGACTGGATCAGTCTGGTGAGTAATAAGGGCAATAGGACTGCCATCCAAAGCAGCCACCTTCAAAGGAAGTGGTAGTAATTGCTTGGTTTATGAAGTTGGTCAACTAGCGAGTAGTGTATAAGATTCTGTTTCGAACCTGAGTTCACCAATGCTTGGAAGGAGTGAGTACAACCCTCTACAAAGAGAACAGAAGGGTGGGTTAAGTGGAGATTGTTTGTCTCCTTGGATCTGCCCACCAGAACTCCCAGATTTACTGCCGAGCAGTCTTTTGAGCGAACTGGGCATGAGGAGATGTAATGTTGGGGTGACCCACAGTAATCACAATCTGATGGCGAGATTGATCAATTCATCCAGTGAATCTGGTTCGTCACGACACGCCAGCTCATCTTTGAGGCCCTTAAGTGCTGGTTCATTCCAACCTGACTCTGTTGCAAGGGTCCGGAAGTCAATAGCAAAGTCTGCCTCAGATCTGTTCCCCTGTTTCAGGCTCCAGAGTTTCTTTGAGGGAAATTCTTCACTGACCTTGGGGCAAAAAGTTTGTTTAAGCAGGTCAAGAAACTCTTGGTAGGAGTAATATGAAAGAGTTCTCTGATCAATTACGGACTCAGCCTATTTAAGTGCCCTTTCTCTAAGTAACCCAACTATGTAGGGAATTTTGCTGACATCATCAGGGAATGGACGTGGAGAGCGGTCAAAAACCAAAATGCATCGAAGCAAAAACACCTTACATTTCTCCAATTCTCCTGAGAAATAATTGGGAGTGGGCATGATGACGTCACGGTGCGCCGGCAGGGGAGAGGAAACCGGAACAGGATCAGGAGTAGCAGCAGCACTAACCTGGGGAAGCTTGTTTGCACATCATATTAATAGTCTGATTTTGCTTACCTAGGAGGATTCCTTCTTCAGAGAGCGAGGGCCGTAGCTGCACTGCAGAGCCAGATTGGCCAGTTGGTTCTGACATGGTGCTAGACCAGACTCTTAAGCAAGTGACAACTGCGGACACAGAGGCAGATTTAACAGTTTATTTCCTGGTTTAATGGAGAAGAGCTCAGTCAACTGAGACAGCAACAGGGAGACAGAGAGTCTGAGTTTCGATCCTTTTCCAGAGGATGGTCTTGTGTTGGATTGGGAGTGGACAGGCAGGCTTATTGGTCCTGTAAGGAGTCACCGGATAGGAGACAGTTCCAGAACAGCAGGGAGATGAAGGAAATGGACCTAATCCTGGTGAGCATCCGATCCGGTTCTGTGGAGGAACGAGAGCAAGGAGAGGTTAGAGGAGACTCTGGGAGCTTAGTTCACTAACAGAGCATGACCATTGGAACCTTTATTTCTGAGCCACAAACAGAAAGCAGCACTGTGTTTATTTAAAGCCTTAGTGTGGGAGCTTCTCATCAAACTATTTAGTTCATCTGCAACATTTAGAGAAGAAAGCTGTATATAATTTCAGATGTGTTGAAACAAAGATCAAACTTTCTGGTGCACAAAAGTAATGCTTCAGGGGGGAGTGTCTGAAAGGAGATTTCATTCCCCTTTCCAGTGAGGTGTGCCTGATAATTTTTTTGTTTCTATAATCAATGTAAATGAAAGTATTGTTCAGGGTGAGGTTCATGAAATCACACAAACTACGCAAGTTTTCTCTTCATGGTGTAACATAAATAGCAGGTTATGATTGGAGTAAACTATGAAGAAAAATGGAGCACACAGCCAGCTGTCCAATACAAAATAACAAGATCTGTTTTTATTTTTTATGGGTTAAAAAAACAAGATGAGATAATAAACAAGTGCAAGTTTTTTTATTCTAAGAACAGAGAAAAAATATATGTTAGATTACATCTGACTTTAGCCTAAATGTTTTTTATCACCTGTTTTTGATGTAATCGACTCAATGGCCATATGTTTTATTTGGTGTTTACATACTATATATATTTCATCAACTTTATTTATAACCTACCTATTTTTTTTAACCTGAATTTTAAACCTTTTCTAGAATGAATACCACATGTTTCTGTCACACACATTTAATCTTAGGTTTAAAAACAACCTGACAAGTTAACAAGTTGTGAGATTTTTATCATTTTTATTTGTTTAATATGAGCAACATGAGGATATATATATATATATTTTTTTACAAAGCATTGAGAACTACTGAATTGATTTCTAGATTACACATAAGTAGATTAATTAATTCCACAGGGAAAAAGGAATAATGTTGGAGTTAAGAATCAACTGGATATATCAACCTATTGAGCCTATATCACAACAGTGATTATCTATTTAAAACCTTATTTCAAAGGTAAATTATTCAGTCAAATATTGGAATTGGAATCCTCTGTGTATTAAAAGCATAAACAAAGTTAACTTTCTTCTCTCACTCTGAAACACAAGAAGTAAAAAGTAGCAAATGCAGAGAAACTGATTTTAGTTTTACTCTGAGAGGGACTGACTGGATCTTCTTGTTGTTTTCCATCTGCTCTTTCAGTTTTCCATGCATTTGTTACTGGCTGGATTATTGTAATTCTTTACTATCAGGAAGTCCACAAACTGTAGATAAAAGTTGAAGATGCAAAAGAGAGATCATATCTCTCCTATCCTGGCTTCTCTTCATTGGCTTCTTGTTATAGCAAGAATAGAATTTAAAATCCTCCCTCTCCGGTATAAAGCCTAAAATGGCCACGCTTGGGGGTGCTTTGGTGGTGCAGTGGTTAGTGCACATGACCCATGTATGGAGGCCTTGGTCCTCAACGTGGGTGACCCAGTTCAAATCCAGCCTGTGGTCCTTTCCAACCAGTCACTGGTGCCACAAACCCCCCATGGATTACTAGTGGTTCCTAGAATTTCTAAAAGTAGAATGGGAGGCAGATCTTTTAGTTATCAGGCTCCTCTCCTGTGGAACCAACTACCAGTTTTAGCATGTGAGGCAGACAACAGTTTAAATTCTCAGTCATCCGGGTCTTGGTGACCAATTAGATGGAGGAAATATATAAAGCTGCTCTGGAGAAAATTGAGAGAGATTTGCAGGAACAATGAAATCAGTGGGAGCAGGAAAGATGCTGTCTGCTGATCAATAACCAAGAGTTGGGGAGAGCAGAAATATGGCACAGAGTAGTCACCTCAAGCTTCCATCAAAAGGGCTGAACAGCTGAAAGAAAACCTGATTAAACAAAGACAAGGAGCAAAAGAGGCTGAGGTGATCTTGTCCAAGCAAGACCAGGAAACATGTGAAATAAAGGCTACTTTGGTCAAACTGCAGCAAGACGTGGAGAACCAAAGACTGCTCTGGAGCCAAAGGAAAGCCAGTCTGCTGACAGAGCAGCAGAAACCTGTCAGAAAAAAGCCCACACAGGTTCTGGAAGACATGAAGGAGGAGAGGAAAACATCAACAGAGAGTCTGATGGAAAAACTGGAGGATCTGCCGCATCAGACAGAGAAAGAGCAACAGAGAAAAGCCAAAAAGAAAAGTCTCAGGAAAAAGATGATCAAGCTGTTTAAACGCTGTAAAAAGGCTCCACCTCAGTCAGAAAACTGAGCTCTATTAAACCTCATGAAAGCCTCCCCAACTAAACCATCAGACTGATGCATTTGTTACAGAAATGCGTCTTGGCAGAGTTAAGTTTGGTCCATTTACATCTATTAGATTTTATTTAAAAACTAATATTTATTTTTCTGCCTTAAAATGTAAAATGATCCATATAATGGAATCGTCTGTAAAAGGAATAGAATGTAATGTGTCAGAGAGATTCCTTTTTTTGTTCCATTGTTCTGGAAGCTTCTTCTTTAAGAAGTTTTTAACAAATGTATCTTTTAATTCTGACTTTTTGACCAAAACTACACTCTGACCATGTGACAACTGAATGTTTCTCATGTAAATCCTCATCTTCTCTAGGAAAGAGGTGTTGGGATCTGGAGGTTTTGTCCACGTTCTCCACCAGAGGGCGCAGGAGATCTCCTGAGGGCACGCGCTGACTGCAACACCTCTTCAATCTGCTCATCAGGAGGCTCCTTCTTAAGGAGGCGGGGACGGACACTCCAGTGCCAGAGTGTTTGCCAGTAATGGTTAGCAAAGCCTGAGCCAGACTCAGATTTTGTGAACCTGTCTTTTTTCTGTCTCAGATATTCCTGCCTGACAATCCGAAGACCTGGAGAGAAGACTCTTTCTGGAGTCCGCCTCAGTGAAACCCTGGAGGATTATTTCTGCCTGAAATCTGCCTCCCCGCTCTCAGAGAAACTGAGAAGGAACTTTGTCTGGAATCCGCCTGCCTGCACTCTGTAAGCCTCCGCCCTCTGCCTGCCGACTAGCCTCTGGACCCTCAAGGTTCCCCCCCTCAACTGCTCTGCTCAACTTCAGAACAGGTACTCCCTTGTACACCTGAAAAAAAAACAGCAATACTTGGATCTATACTAACCTCTCTGTCCCCCCTCAGTGGTGAAACCCTGCGTGACCAGTCAACCTACCAAGGACCAGTTCATGATATATATTGTGCTTCTGGTAAATAAACCTTTGAACTTTTTCTCTGCCTCTTCAGTGTTTTTTGCATGTGGGTTAGGCACCTTAAACCCATCATAACAAGAGGTCCAAACTATCAGCCTTCAGAACTTAGAGGTCCAATCAGAGCTTTCTACAGCTGGTTCTGAGGCTGATCCCACTGCTCCACAGCTTCCAGTTAGGTTGGATCTTCTGCTCTGCATTCTCTCCACCAGCAGATTGTCAGACCAGAACATGTTCACCTTCAGAACCAGTAAGAACTGATTCTAAAAAGATTCTGCTTCACAATCAGAAGCAGAACTTGGTTCTTAGTTCATCTCTACATCTTTGGATTTAAATGTTAGAAATGATCCAGATTTAAACATTAGAAATTTTACTTTTAACAAATAGTGTCTTTAAAGAACAAAAGTATTTAGACTGGATCCAGTATATAGAGTTTGAAGACAGTTGGAGGAGGTTCTGGTCTCGGCCTATGAAGGTCCAACACTGTCAGCAGTTCTGGTTCTGATTCACTTGGATTTTTTTCTATGAAATACATAAAATATCTGCAAATAGGTCTATTTATGATCTATTAAAAACATTTATCTTCACCTGCTTGGAAAACAACAGAAACATATTTTGAAGAATTTTAAAAACAAGGAAATTTTTATATGAAATTATAATATTTGGTTTTTAGTTTTTATAAGACTTAAAACATGTTTAATTACTAATAATATGCAGAACTTATCCTAATATTTTTTCCTTTTATTCTATTTGCATCAACAGCAACATTCAAGAATTAAGGAAATAATCATCATAATGATACCATGCAGTTTGTTTTTCATGTTTTTATTCAATTTTTATTTTTGGTTTCCAAAAATGTCTGACCCCCAGATTCCACATACTCCGTCAGCGCTCCGCTCCGCCCCGCCCCGCCCCGCCCCGCCCCGCTGACGTACGTCATGCGGAGCGCTTGTCTTTCATGGAAATCAATGAGAGCTGTTCCACATCCACCGCTACTCCTCCGCACGTCTCCGTCCACGTACGTCTTCTCCGTCCGTCACCGACAAATTACGGAGCTGAGCTATTTTTTGCTCCGGTCCGGTCAGGTCAAGATCCGCAATTGCAATCGCACCAGACAGGAAAAAGAACATCGACAAATTCCGGTTCGTCAAATTAAAATATAGCAGCAACAGATCGGTGACTAGAAATTATAGCACAGTTCTTATATTTAAAAAAAAAAAAAAACTAACACCGTTTATTTAAATGATTGGATCCAAACTATTGGTTATTCATCAACCAGGAAGCAGATTTCTCATCTCCATCAAAATATTTATTTTATACCGAGGGACTTAAAGTTTAATCAAATCCATTCAAAAGAAACTTCTTATTACAGGAATGAAAAGAGATGCTGAGTTTGGGAGTAGAGAACAAGTTCATTCAAAAAAAGCTGTTTTGAATTATCCTTATCCCCGTTACAAAAATATATATATATATTTGGACAGAAACTGAACATTTGCTGGATGATGGTGAGATTTTTTTAATATGTCATATTAAATTAAGCTCACAGGGTTCATACAGGAATGAGTGACTCTAATTTAATGCTATTTTAATGCTATTAGAAATTATTTTAATGCCATCAACAAGAACCATGAACACAAGTTATTAGTGTCCATGAAATATGAAGGAGCTGTAAGCACAGTTCCATGACTCCTGTATGTATGTAAACACACACACACACACACACACACACACACACATATACGTATATATATATCCTCTAGCTTTTTCTCCGCTTGGAGCTTCCTTTCCGAACATACGGCTTTATGATCAGTTCCACGCAAATTAATAGCGATATAATATATCTGACAAAATTGTTTTTAAAAGCATTTTTTATTAAAGAATTATAAATACTTCGATAAACATATTTAAATAATTTTAGTGCCAATTAAGGCCTTGATTTAAAAAAAAATGAATGAATTGTAATTATTTGTAATGATCCGCGGAAACCCTGGTTCATCTGGCGCATGCTCTCTACGATCTCCAAGAAACTCAGAGCGGAGCGGTCTGGAGCCACAGCGGAGGCTGTAGGCTTTGCTTTGTGCAGGCGGTCTGGAGCGCAGCAGGGCGGAGCGGAGCGCTGACGCAGTATGTGGGATTTCGGGGTGAGTGAGGTTTGGCACAGCGGCATAAATACACCTGAAGAAGAACCAGAACCAACAGGTTCTGTTCAGAAAGATACAGCGACCAAAACAAACGTCACATCACCCAAAGAGCTGCAACAGTGACAATGTTTAAAGTTCCTGTAGAAGCGCTGCAGAGCAACAACAGAACTCCACCTGAACAGATTTACACTGCTTTCATCAAACACTTCAGAACCTGATAGACAGGAAGAAGCATCCAGAACCACTGGGTCAGGGTTCCAGCCCAACACTCTGAATGCTGAGTCTGAATCCAGCAGATTGGAGCTCCTACCTTCTTTTCCTATAGCTCCTGTTCCTTCATCAGTAAGGACACTACTGTGGATAGGAAAGGAAGTCTGGACTGCTGTGCTGAATCTGGACAGCCTTCAGACTGATAGACGTCATTACAGGATAGAAACACAAAGAAACGCATAGTGCTGGCTGCTTCAGCTCTACTTCAGGAAGTTGCTGATATTAACTTTGGATTTGAAGAATTTGAAAAGATGGAGGACAGAAACGCTGGTAACCTCAGTGACTGCAGCTGGACCTCATTATTAGGAGAGATATTACAATTTTAAGTTTAGATTTTGTTCTTATTGATCCAAACTACAAGATCAGCTGTGAGGAACTTTAACTACCAATAAATTATTTCCAATTTCTCTTTAGGCCTTATTCCTCTAATAAACCGCAGTAAAAGTTAAATTCTAGTCAGCTATAGCAGCTAATGTTTTTGCTGGGTTGGGAGTTTGAGCTCATTTCAGTCGAGAAAAGAAGAATTAACTGCAAAGGGGAATGAAAACACAGATTAGATCTGAACTTAGGTTTCAATCAGTAAATATCTGATGTCCCAGATTTTGTTGTGAAAGTTTACCAGAACATCATTAATATATTAGATAATTAGAACTGGAAGTTATAGCTAATTAATAGGTCATTCAAATTAAGGGGAAAACTAGGTATTTATTATCAGTTCAGTAACTATAACTGTAATTTGCTTAATGACTGGCAGGTGTGTCAAAAGTACACAAATGAGTTACTTAAGTAGAAGTACAGACACTGCAGTCTAAAAACACTAAAAGGTAAAGTATCAACTTGACCTCTTTACTCAAATAAAAATGAAAAAGTATGTGCTCCAAAAACTACTTAAAGAATAAAAGTATAAAGTTATCTTTAAATCACATAGCCCGATACCACTATATGAATTGAAAGCTACATTTTTCGACTATTTCTAAAAATCCTCTGAGATAGGGCCAAGGATGAGGGAGGTCTGGTTGGTCTCCGTCTCCCGATACGCTCTCGCCTGTGTCCGACCTTTCAGACATTTCAAAATTTTTTTCTGAATCCCACATTGTAGCATGGCATAGACAATTCACGTTAGCAGTTTGAAGAACACCTGCTTGCTTCTGATGATTTCCTTTAGCTAACCAATGAGTGTTTGCGTTCTATGACTCATCCAATCACACTAGTTTTCACTGGATGTGGATGGAGCCAATGATCTGCAGAACGTGACGTTTCATAAATATTTATAAATATTAAACCAGGGGTAACCAATTAAAAATCAGTGGGGTCCGAATAAAGAAAATCATCAACCAGTAAAGGTCCGGAGACATTTTTAATGATCTGTTACTATAAACAGAATTTAACACTGAAACAAAATGAGGTATTTATGCATCCATGTTATATATTTTTTTAAATAAAAGAAAAGAAAAAAAGAAATTGCCAAAAATTGCATCCCGTTTTATCTCAAAGGAGTTGACACTTGTATGAATGTGTTTATGTATATCCATCAGTAGTTAAAGGACAAGCAAATGCTAATTCTGCTGTATGATCTGAAGCCTCATTTGGAGCTTTTAAACAGACTTTTGAAACTTTGATAATTTGTTGCTGTAATATTATAGATTTTTTTTAGAATGAAAAGCTAGCAAATGTGCATAATCAAAACATAACAGAAAGAGCATTCAGTATTATGAGAAAGCCCACACTGTTTCTCTATAAATACAGGTGCTGGTCATAAAATTAGAATATCATGAAAAAGTAGATTGATTTCAGTAATTCCATTTAAAAAGTGAAACTTGTATATTATATTCATACATTACATACAAACTCATATATTTCAGATGTTTATTTTGTTTAATTTTGATGATTACAAATGACAACAAATGAAAATCTCAAATTCATCATATCAGAAAATTAGAATATTGTGAAAAGGTTCAAAATTGATGGCCCCTGGTGCCACACTCTAATCAGCTAATTAACTCAAACCACCTGCAAAAGCCTTTAAATGGTCTTTCAGTCTAGTTCTATAGGCTACACAATCATGGGGAAGACTGCTGACTTGACAGTTGTCCAAAAGACGACCATCGACACCTTGCACAAGGAGGGCAAGACACAAAAGGTCATCGCTAAAGAGGCTGGCTGTTCACAGAGCTCAGTGTCCAAGCACATTAATAGAGAGGCGAAGGGAAGGAAAAGATGTGGTCGAAAAAAGTGTACAAGCAAGAGAGATAACCGCACCCTGGAGAGGATTGTGAAACAAAACCCATTCAAAAATGTGGGGGAGATTCACAAAGAGTGGACTGCAGCTGGAGTGAGTGCTTCAAGAACCACCACACACAGACGTATGAAAGACATGGGTTTCTGCTGTCGCATTCCTTGTGTCAAGCCACTCTTGAACCACAGACAGCGTCAGAAGCGTCTTGCCTGGGCTAAAGAGAAACAGGACTGGACTGCTGGTGAGTGGTCCAAAGTCATGTTCTCTGATGAAAGTAAATTTTGCATTTCCTTTGGAAATCAAGGTCCCAGAGTCTGGAGGAAAAGAAGAGAGGCACTTCATCCACGTTGCTTGAAGTCCAGTGTAAAGTTTCCACAGTCAGTGATGGTTTGGGGTGCCATGTCATCTGCTGGTGTTGGTCCATTGTGTTTTCTGAGGTCCAGGGTCAACGCAGCCACATACCAGGAAGTTTTAGAGCACTTCATGCTTCCTGCAGCTGACCAACTTTTTGGAGATGCAGATTTCATTTTCCAACAGGACTTGGCACCTGCACACAGTGCCAAAGCTACCAGTACCTGGTTGAAGGACCATGGTATCCCTGTTCTTAATTGGCCAGCAAACTCTCCTGACCTTAACCCCATAGAAAATCTATGGGGTATTGTGAAGAAGAAGATGCAATACACCAGACCCAACAATTCAGAAGAGCTAAAAGCCACTATTAGAGCAACCTGGGCTATCATAACACCTGAGCAGTGCCACAGACTGATCGACTCCATGCCACGCCGCATTGCTGCAGTAATACAGGCCAAAGGAGGCCCAACTAAATACTGAGTGCTGTACATGCTCATACTTTTCATGTTCATACTTTTCAGTTGGCCAACATTTCTATAAATCCTTTGTTTTTATTGGTCTTCAGTAATATTCTAATTTTCTGATATGATGAATTTGAGATTTTCATTTGTTGTCATTTGTAATCATCAAAATTAAACAAAATAAACATCTGAAATATATGAGTTTGTATGTAATGTATGAATATAATATACAAGTTTCACTTTTTAAATGGAATTACTGAAATCAATCTACTTTTTCATGATATTCTAATTTTATGACCAGCACCTGTACATTATTGTATGAGTTAAGTTCTGTTTTGTATATGTCTCTGTCCTTGTAAGTGTGAAATGTCCCATGCTCCTGAATGCACCATAGCTATCTGACACTCGTGAATGCATCTCACTGCTCTGTTAACGCTGTGCTTTGTAGATGCATGTTTGATTTTCTGGATAATACAAAGCTTTGCAGTTTCAAAACTCACGTCGGCATCACTGTTTATTGCTGTTTGTGAATAACAAGAGACTACAACAAATAAGTCAGCCATACCTTGGACAAAATCTTTGGATTTAATGTTGTTCATAACACCCATAATTTAATAAATGAGTCTGCCAAATAACCACAATTTTTTTTCCCACGAGACGAATATTTAAAGGTTTGTTTTTTGCCAATAATAGAAAAACAAGTAGCTCAATTGGTCATATCTGTAGCACCAAAGCAGACAGAACACCAGATGGGTGGTTTTGTTTTCCAAGTTATCTGTGTTGCACTCAATTCACACTTAGTTTTAACAGCTCTTTCACAATAACAGCGACCACAGAAAAAACCCCTGAAGTCTAGATCATTGATAACTGGACTGGTGGATACCAAAAGTTGAATTAACTGGCCGCTAATTTTTACTAAAAGCGATTAACTCAGCGGCTACAACAACCACATACACACAAGGCTTATTTCAGCATGGGGGGTAGTTTTTTAGCGATGCTAACCCAGAAAGCAGCTTAACCATTTTAAAAGTGTTATTTCCACAATGAACATTTCATCTCAGGCCCATCCAGGGATGCCAAAATATGTTGTGAAAGTATACCATAAGATTATGAATATATTAAATAACTAGAACTGGAACTTATATTTAATTAACGGTAATTCAAATCTAGGGTAAAACAAGTTATTCATTATCAGTTGAATGATTATAACTGTAATTTGCTTAATGACCAGCGTTTTAGCCTCTTACCTAAAAGGTTGGACTCCTGAATCTGGCTTTTAAAAATTCAATTCAATTCTATCACCAATTTAGTAATTTAGGCTATGGCTATCAGCAACGTTATTAACCACCAACCAAATAAATGTGTCTCTGTTCGTTTGAATGCTACTAAAAGAAGAGTGAATCCAGCCTGAGTGATAAAGTTAGTGAGTTAGCTTAGCTAGCCCAAGCGGTTCTGATCAGGTCCAACTGAAACAAAGAGGGTTAGCTCATGATGTAGCACTTAGCTTCGGCAAACTGGACTCGTTCGGTCTATGTAGTGAGCATTAGCATTCAGTAAAACCTTTAAAACCATCAGCAGTTAAATCAGAAACCTTATTTCAAATAAAAACACCAACATGACTATCTATTCTATCGAATTCACCCAAGCAGAGCACTTATTAAAGGAATAGTACACCCAAAACATGATTAGCCTTCATTTTCTACTCACCCCCATGCTGAACAACACTCTGGAGTACTTTTTTGATATCTCAAATGCATCTGGAGATCTGGGAGGCTTCTTGCTGTCTGCTGACATTCAAATAATGGAGGTCTATGGCGCCCGAGGCAGAAAGGTCCATAAAAGTCCACAAAAAATGTGTCAATATTCCTCCATACTGCTCGTCCAATGTATTCCAAGTGTCCTGAGTGGGTAGCGTCCATAATTTACTCGAAACAAAGTCATTTAGAATGTTTTTAGAGCATAAACAGTAGTGTATAGGATTTCCTAAAAGCGCGCTCACGAGTCTACGTAAACCGCGGCAGACCAAACCAGATGAAAGTGCGCATTCAGCGTCTGCTCTTGATAATGCAAGCGTAGAAGAAGAAATGTGCTGTTTACCTGTGCAAAGAAAGAAACAACGAATGAAAAATGTCTGAGGACTTCAGTGTTGAGGAAGAGCATGAGTTCTTTGCCGAGCTGAATGCGCACTTTCATCTGGTTTGGTCTGCCGCGGTTTCCGTAGACTCGTGAACTCGCTTTTAGGAAATCCTATACACTACTGTTTATGCTCTAAAAACATTCTAAATGACTTTGTTTTGAGTAAATTATGGACGCTACCCACTCAGGACACTTGGAATACATTGGACGAGCAGTATGGAGGAATATTGACACGTTTTTTGTGGACTTTTATGGACCTTTCTGCCTCGGGCGCCATAGACCTCCATTATTTGAATGTCAGCAGACAGCAAGAAGCCTCCCAGATCTCCAGATGCATTTGAGATATCAAAAAAGTACTCCAGAGTGTTGTTCAGCGTGGGGGTGAGTAGAAAATGAAGGCTAATCATGTTTTGGGTGTACTATTCCTTTAAGCATCAGATGGAAAGGAGGGAGGAGGATAAGGTTACTGTTTTGTTTCAGTGGAGTGAAGGCCTTCAGCTCGGTCCAGTTTTCTGAAGACCCATCTTTGATCCAGTCTGTTCATCCAACAGCAGCTCAGAGATTTGGCAAGGGGGTTAATTTTATAACTCATGGTAACATGGGACATCTCCCGTTTTATTTACAGTGGTTAGCTCGTAGCCACAGCCTGTAGCAGCTCCTCGGTGCTACTCCATCTCAGGCAGTCACGGTCTGGCGGCTTCTAACGGCTCCTTCTGCGAACAGCGATTGGGGCCACGTTTTTAAGAGGTTAGCAGAGCTGCATTAGCTAACCTTTGTCTCTGCTGCGGCAAGATTTGGGATACACTGTGTTCAACTCTGTTTGAATCACAAGAAGAATACAAACACTGCGTTCAGCTCCTTCTGAATTGCAGGAAAAAGGCAGTCTAACTCTGTCAAGCAAGCACAGACTTCTCCAGAGGGACTTGGTTGCTACTTAGTGTAGCCTTCAGCTGGAAGCGCTTTTGTCTAGCCTTTTAATGGCACAGAGCCACCGGCAAAATGGAAGCTAGCTGTTTTTAAAACCTACGGCGGAGGGGTGTGTCTTCAGAGGGACTTAGTTCTGGTTATATCAGCGACAATGGATCACAACAATTTAAAATCATGTTTTCCAATAAAATGCAGAGACTTTAAGGAGACAAAGAGAGATTAAAAACACCTCTGAACAAAGAGATAATTTACAGAATCCTGATTTATTTAGTCAAATATTGGTATTTGATACAGAATTAAAATACTTCATTACAAAAACATTTCATCGCTAACTCATACAAAAAACTGGTCATAAAATAGATTAAAAACAATTGAAGGTCCAACTATGAGTTTTGTTATAATGAATTTTACATTTATTGTTATTTTTTTTTATTCAAAATTCAGAAAACTGGCAGAAAATGCTGTGACATTCTCCAATATTTCTATCATCTACAGTTCAGCCACAGGTCGTCTGGAATAATTCTTCTTTTAGGAACAGTCTCATCAGAAATCCTATTGGAAACTCATCTGGCTTATTAAAACATAGCAGATAACTCTGAGGAACTGACCAACTAGCAGGAGAATTCAAACTGCAGCTTCACTCCCGTCATAATTTTTTATTACTAATCAGTTGCAGAAACCCTGAACTTCACAGCCCACAAATCCTGATGCGTCAGCCTGTTTATCTGGGTCTAATGAACAAAACTGTTCAGATCAGAGGAATAAAAACTACATAAGAGACACAAACAAGAAACAGGACAAAAAAGACTGGAGATAAAAAATTTAAACTTCTTCTGATGGTGAGATTAAAACCCAGGATCAAACATTTACTGGATCTACTGGAAACAGAATCAAACCTTTGGATGGAATAATCCCAGCTTCCATCTTTAAAGGACTGGAACAGGAAAAAGTTTACCAGGAATCTTTTCCAGAAGCTTTAGAAAGAAACCAACTGAAAATGAAAATGTTTCTGGGAGAAAGAGAGAGACGTGTAGAGACCGAACTGTTCAACGGTGAGAGGGTTTCTCTGACAAGTGGAGCCTCTTTAGACTTAACACAAAAACACTGAGGAATCAGAACCGACCCAGAATCCGGGGTAAAGTGGTTCAGTGAATGTGGTGTTGAAGGTGAAGAGGTGGATCAGTGAGTCAGAGGAGACTCTGTAGAAGGAAAGAATGCCAGCAGGATGGTCCACATACACTGCTACTCTGTTAGAGACAGAGGAGGAGGAGGAGAAGGCGGAGGAGATGTCTGTTCTCTTCTTATTGTGACAGACAGAGTAACCATCATAGCATTCCAGACTCCAGGAATGATCATTATAACCAAACAAACAGTCATTACTGCCTCCTTTCCTACTTATTCTTCTGTAACTCACTGATGTAAAAACTGTTCCTTTCCACTCGACCTCCCAGTAACAGCGACCAGTAAGACCATCACTACACAGCAGCTGATACCAGCCATCAAATCTGTCTGGATGATCAGGATATGACTGAAGCTCCTCCACACGTGTCACCTTCCTGTTGTCTTCAGACAGTTTCAGTTTTCTGTTCACTGTGTTTGTGTCGATCGTGAGCTGACGGGAATCTGATGGAGAGAACAAACATAACACAGCTGCAGTTATTGATCATTTATTGACAATTTGATGATGACTCCTGAATGAGTGATGGGCAGTTTGAAGATGGTTGAATGTGAGCTGCTTTGTTATCATTAATCCAATGAAAAACACACTTACACTTCCTCAGACCTGGTTTCAACCATCGGACTCCATCAGGTTCCCTGAAAGGAGGAGGGGTGTCAGACCATCAGTATCTTTCAGCAGGAAAACATGGACATCGCAATAGATCAGATAAGATTCCACTCTGACATGCTGCGGGAAGAACTGGATCTGGGTCATTTGGACTCTGCTGCATACGTTGTCTGGTCCATTGTGGGAGAAACCAAACTGATAGAGCAGAATCAAAGCAGACAACATGATGCAACCTGTACTGTCTGTCAGCTGCTAACAATTACTTATGCTGTATAAAGCTAGCTGATGACTGAGGAACCTTGGCTCGTGTCTGTCAGCCAAGCTGCAGTCAGCCAGGCCTCTGGACCCAATTCTCTTAAGTTCCTACTTTGGACTTTAAAGAGTCCAAATCTACCAAGCTGGATCTTCCTGTCTCCGTACTGAAGGTTCTGCCACAGCAGACATTACATGGTTCTGTTCTTCTTCATTCAGAATCCAATTGTCCAACATTTGAACCCGTCCATTTGAATGGAGTGTCTCTAATGTCCTGTAGTTGTCAGGTTTCAGCCCAGTTTGAACTCATTCTTTTCATTTTGTCTTTTTAATCAGGCAGGAGGTGTCATAAACGGGACAGATGGACCCAGTATTCAAGGTGAGACAGTCAGTAGGAAAGTTCAGAACGTTGATTGAAACAAAAACATAAACAAACTGAAACTAAGGGGGAGCTGTTGGATCTGTGGCTTGCGGCGACTGCAGTCTCTGTTTATGGTAAGTGACCACGATCATCTGACAGAAGATGATTATCAGAGTTGGTCAATTACCTGGTTTAAGGGTCCAGTCTATCTCCCTGGAGTGGAACGCAATCCCGCCACTGGACAATAGACTGATGCGGCGCGCATCACTCAGAGTGTCCTGACGCTGCAGTCCCAGAGGACCCGAAAGAAGTCGATGCTGGACAGGGTTTCAGATCAGGCAGGAACAGACGGATGAAAGGATCCAGGTTTTCAGGGTATCCATAAGCTCCCAGGCAGGTTCAGAGTCTGACAGCGTCTGGAAACGTGACCAGGCGGACATGCACAGGAGCAGAAAGGATCAGGTGCAGACGGGCAGGCTCAGTGGTAGAGGGTAGAAGAGACAGGACGTGGAATCGGAACTTGATGCAGGAGCTCTAAACTGGTCTCCTCCCTCCTGGCTCCCTCCCAGGAGCCAGGCTTACGGGGATAAAAACTCCACCTCCCCGCGTAAAGAGCCAAAAACCCAGAGGACTCAGCAGGAGAGGAACAGTCGTTTAGAAGATGAGACAGACACAAAACCCATTTCCACTGGCCACCAGGATCCAGACACTCAACAGACAAACTAACAGGAAACAAACAAAAAGCTAACAGAAAGCAAACAATGATCTGGCCCTGAAAGCTTAGGCTAGGCTGAACAGAATATAAAGCAAAGGAAACAGGTGTGAGGAATAAATGATAATTAAGGCAGGAAGAGAAATGGCAGGTGAAAGAAATAAACAATTAAGGTGGAGGAATCAGGCTAGATCATGACAGGAGGAGGACACCATCCAGTCTGGTTCTTCATCTCCGGTTAAAAAAAGCTCTCCTATCATCAAGGTTTATTTAATCCAACATCCACACTGAGACTGAAGCTGATTGATGAGATGGGAGACTATCAAGTAAGTTTTTCAACATCTATCAGCTCTGCTTCCTGGATAAGATGAGCTGCAGCACCTTCATCTGCTCAAAGATCTTCATCAAAGAGTCCTGACATGTCAGTACTTGAACTATTTAGGTGTTATGATAGTGCTATGAAAGGAGCAGCATGCAGGTGACTGTTCTGATCTTCTCTGAACACCTCATCTAGTGCAGTCAAAGCTCTATCTTTATCTGAGGTGAAATATAGACAGGTGGAATATGGACAGCTGTGTTAGTTACTGATGGAAACGTTCTGACCCAGAAGGACGGTCAGAGCAAGTTACTTGATGGACAGATGCTCCAGATCCACTATATCAGAATGAGAAAGTCCAGATGTTTACACCATCAAACCAGCTGTTTTTAGGTAGGACACACACTCCAACATCTGCTGATTTTCCTGCCTTTGCTGTTCTGTCCACCTAGTCCGGGGGAAAGAATTGGATCGTATCATGGGGAGGTCCAGAACCACTGGGGTTCTTCATGTCTCAGGATAGCAGAAAAGTTTCAGATCTCTGATGTTTTGCTCGAGCTTCACTCTGGACACAGAGGATCCAGTTTTATTTCCAGAAACTGGAGAACACGAACCATCATCCACTGGGAACTGGATGATGGTGTGTTTGTTCACTGGTTCTGGTTCTTACTCCATAAGGGTCTCCTGTCTTTCCTTAGTCACCATTGATGTTCTCCTTCTTTGTTCTTTAAAGTTAGGTGTATCTCTGGAGGCCATTTGGAGTCTAAAAACTTTTCAGGAATCATTGAGTAGATGGTTCTAGAGGCTCCAAAAGAGTCAAAGTTCTGGAAGTAGTTAGAACTAAAGTGTCTGGTTAGAAAAGTAAACTTAAAGAGACATTCCATCAAAGCCCAGTCGGATCTTGGTAACTATGATTCGAAATCAGACAATGAAACAGATGATGAAGTAACTGCTGCCTGTTCAGCTGAGAAACTAACCAATCAGAAGGATTTACCAGAACGTCATTATCGTAGCATTTAAACCATTTGGATCTATGAAACAGAGAATACTGTTCCTCAGTAGAACCCAGAAGATCCAGTTTGATGAATCCTCACCTGAATATTTCCAGTGTCCAGTCTGAAGCAGACAGAAACTTCTACCCTGAATCATGGAGATTGTTATTCTGCAGGTCAACCTCTCTCAACCAGCAGGACTTGGACCTTAGAAGTGATGACAGAACTTCACAAGTTCTCCCTTAGAGGTTACAGGATCTAAGTCTAATAGACAAAATGAAACAAGTCAAAGAAGAACAAAAAGATTTTATTTGGACAGAAAATGTTTGTCTTAATACCATGAAAAGTCAGATGATCAAAGTTTGCTGTGATAAAAACAAGCACACTATATTGGGTCAATATTGCTGTTAAACTATTCTGACCCCTGCAGGACCCTCGTGGTTGGAAATCTACTTTTCATATCCAGCGCTGGTTACTGATATAGGGCCCCTGAGGACCTAGTATGCCCCTTAGTTTTTAAACACTGACTTCCATCTAACTAGTCTGCCTTCTCCTCAGGTATGTTGCTGCCTTAACTTGGAGATTATTGTGTGTCACATTCCAACACTTCCGCATCCATCCTCTACTCATGCTCACCATTCACGACCGATTTCACTGACTTTCACACTAAAGCGGGAAACTTGGATTCTAACCTTAGTTTGTGTTGAAGACATTTCTATTTCAGAATTCTTAGACTTGGTGGGTCTCTTTTGTTTTGTCCTCTGAGCTGCATCAAAGCCAGACATTATATGCAAGATAAACCAGGGAATGCTTTACTACTTTCTATGAAGTCTAAAGTTTAGATTAATATCACCTGAAAAAAATTTGAAAAAGCCCAGATGATGATAGGGGATGTCTGTAGGGGGGGCTTAGCCCAAGTAAGAGGTTTTAGTTTATGCAAATTGCATCCTCAGAAATGTTTAAAGGTCCTGAAAAGACAGCTTTTACATGCAAAACTCACCCCCTTTTAAATTTACTTTGGTTATAATAAAAAATATGTTAGTTTTACTGTGTATTATACCTTTGAAACTATGTTGTAGAATAATATTTCAAGACACTTATGTAAACAAAGCTCTCTCACTGTACTAAATTGCCTGTGCTATGTTCTTATTTCTTTATGGGCCAACAGACCAAGATAGGCTGTGATTTTGGAAGATAGCCATAAATATGTATTTTGGAAACAAAATGACAGTATTCAAACCTAAGCAATACAGTACCAGTAAAAAAGTTGGCTTTACGTGTAACAATACTATAACAAAGAATGGTCTTATATCCCTCTTTTGATCAAATGGAAGAAATATGTGAGATGAGATAACAAATTAGAAGTAACCCTGAACCTGTCTATGCTGGAATTTATGTGGGGGGATGGGAGTGAGATGACAGAGAGCGGTTGCCTCCTAACTCTAGACAAGGGTGAAATATAGATACATGCTCTTCAAGGTGTTTAAGACTCCCTAATGAGATGAACGACAGAGACAGCTGTTTTGAAATGTTTTCATCTGACTAGTGAAAAATGTATGTCTTTGATGAAGTCAAACTTGTTTCTCTTGGGAAGACCCAACGTTCGTGTGTGAGAAATGTCTTTATATGCAGGGGTGGGAAACCACCCCCCCAGAGCCACACTCACAGTTCAACTGTGAGTGTGGCTCTTCTCTGCAGAGTAAAATAAAACAATTTCTTGCGCTCATTTTACTTCACAAATGCCAAAACAAAAACGATTAATTTTAAGTGGGAATCATAAAGACTCTTTCAAGGATGATATGTTATCATATCAATTACAAATTAAAAACAGTATGTACACTAGGGGTGTAAATAATAATCGTTTTGTATCGATGCATCGATCCAACAGCCGATGATCCGATGCATCGATACGTCCGCAAGAGAATTGATTCATGTTTTTTTTCCCCTCCGGTCTATTTTTATCCATTTGCTCCTGGGCGTAATTCTCCTCCCGTGCTGCGGTGGCGCTAAACCTATTTTGCCCTCCTACCTCACTCTGGTTATACTCTTACAGCAGTGTGTTGCAGTGAGCTTGAAAGACATTTTTGATTTATGCTCAGTACTGAAGCGTGGTCTGAGCTGCACGCTGTGGGTCTAGATACGGCCGAGGCGGAGAGGAAGTGGGGGCGAGTTTAGTCCGACGACGGAGGGACATGAGGGCCAAAAAGAGCAGAGATCCAGGTGGAAAAAGGGTCCCAGCGTCCTCGCGCACCTCACTCTTCTAGCGGGTCAAACTTCACGAGTTGTTTTCCGCAATTTCGGTCTTAAAAACAAAACAAGCCGGCCTCCTGTCTGCAGCCCTGTTTGCGGTCAGCTACAATTTGGGAGAGGAGCAGCGGAGCGTCTGTGGAGGGGGCGGGACGTCTGGAGTCGAGGTATTGCATTGCGCTCATTGCACTGATTATGTGCAGTATTTTTTGATGCAACTTTTCTACTTCTGTTATTTGTAGTTGTTTCTAAAAAAAAAAAAAAGCATGACGATATTACAGCTTTCATTGATTTATTTCAAACTTGAAACTTTTTTTAGCCTGTAAGGTGTAAAAAAAAATTTAAAAAATTAACCGATTAATCGAATCGAATCGCATCGTGGTGTATTCTTGAGTATCGAAAATAATCAAATCGTTGGGTCAGGAAATCGATACTGAATCGAATCACCATGATGGATGTGATTTACACCCCTAATGTACATTATGATACCTCCAGGTTTTTGTTTAGGTTAATTTAGGCATTTTGTTCAGGTGAAGTCGGCATCTTAAAATCAAATAAGTTATACCAGGGCATATGGGAACTATTTCAAGTGCATTGTGACCTCAAAGGGTTTTGCTCAAAGAGTAAATGTTTCATACATTTCTAACATTTCACACGTGCTGTTTTACCAAGTGGGCAACATTTATTTTCTGTAAATCCAAGGCTATGGTTTTAATTGTACAGCTATTATGACTAATTCAACTGACCATAGGGAAAGATTATTCTTTGGTGATTCACTAGCCCAGGTTTTAGCAACCTTCAGTACTCGAAGAGCCACTTGGACCAACTTTCCAGCAAAAAAAAAAAACAGAGGAAATAGTCAATTCTATCTGACATCTGAAATAATGATAACAGTAATTTTTTTTGTTCATCTTTATGCTTTCTACAAACACATATGCTGTTTTACTTATGAAATTAAATTGTGCAGAGAAAACAGCATTTTGCCTAGCAGCAAGACGGAAGGAACAACATGGACATTCAACAGATTCTAGAGACTCTTGAAAATAAGGCAGGTTGGGGAAATAGGCTGTTAAAAAATAAGCTGTTACAAAAAGTATTTACAACCTGCTACAGCAGGTTGTAGCAAGCTGCTGCTGATCAAACTGTGCTGTGTAGTAACTTCTAAATATTTATTACTTTATTTACTTTAGATTCTCATGACAGTTTTATTGTCTCAAACTGATAAAGTTATTTTACTGCTGTATTTATCCACACAGGAATAAGTTGAATAAGTTGACTGAATTTCAGTCTAATCTGCATTCTGATCATATTAGTAGCCTTCTTATACTGGTTTTACTAATAAAGATCCAATATCCCTGACGGATATTGGATCTTTGGCCCTGTATGTCTAGCCTATTTTTGTCAATTAAGGGGTTAAAACAGAGGCTTGTCTGAAGTTTGAATCTCACATTAGAGCCCTTATAAAATCCAGCTTCTTTCACTTGAGGCAGCTACCTAAGTTTAGACCTATCCTTTCAAGTCAGCATTTTTACTTAGAAGCCTTGCTGAGATGAAAGGAAAGGAAGGACATTTGAAGGAAGTTTCCCCCTAGGTTAGATAAGGGAGAAACAAGTCAAGATTCTCACGTCCTGGTGTGAATAGAAAACAATTGTCATCTCTGTCCTTTGATGAGCTAAAATGTTTTCTCTTGGGAAATGTTAATGTGTGGGTAGTCCCCTTTTTATGCAGGTTTTGGCATGCTGCAGCCTCAGATCAACTCTGAGCTGCATTTAGTTGGTCATGTTGATCTCCTCTGCAGAGTAAAATAAAACCTTTTCTTCCTTGGATAGCAACTCTCAGCGCTCATATTTTTTTTAACTCGACAACAGATTTTTGCTGCACGTCGTTTAACAGGTACAAGCAAATTTCATCATATTTCCAGTATTTTAGCTTCATTAAATTTGCTGCCAGTACATTTTAGGAATGTTTTTAAAACCTTTTTATTTGCTTTTAAAGCTCTTAATGGTCTTACCCCACTCTACCTCAAATATAAATAAATAAATATTAATTTAAAACTAATCCGTTTAAATGCTCATTAAAACCACCGGAGGATGTTAAGTAGGGAAACACATAAAATTCCACAAGTAAAATTTTTACCAATATAGACAAGTTAGACATCATTGGAAAGCTTGGATTCTCCACAATTCAACCATTAAGTTCATTCTATGGACACAGCAAACACCAAAGCACAATTGACACAGATATAGCAGCATGTCAAAATGTAAACAAACATATCTTTGAAGGTATCCAGAAGCCGTTTTATAAATCCAATCTTCAATTGTTTATACTTATCTGTCCATAAGGGTCCACAGTTTAAAAGTAATCCAGCATATTCGTAATAAAAATATTCCATAATGACAAAATCGCTCATAACGTCCCTTTGTTGACATCAGAAAAGTTAACCGGTCATAGCTTCTTGTCAACATATTTACTTCCTAATACTTATTTCCTCGGTTGATAGCCAGCAATGTTTGGTATCGTTCTTTACATAATCTTCTTACCTAAAAGAGAAACATGTCTGCATCTTTTTATGAAGCAATTTAAGCTAGATATAGTCCCCGGAATCTCAGCTATGATCACTTTCTGTCAGCCAGTTACGCGTTATAGAGTCCGGCTGTTATTGGTTAAGCCCACGTGGGCTGTTGGGCTTTGTAGCCAGTGAAATAAGGTTTCAAACAAACCGACTTGTGCCGAGGGTATTTAAAGGGGAACGGTGTTAAAGGCTTGCGTTAGAGAGACACAGACAGCTGAGGCTGGGTCAAAGTGTGCAGCTCCAAGCTGAGTGGTGACAACGGTCCTTTTTTATAAGTTTGGATGCTAATTTTATTTATTACAATGCCTAAGGCAAAAAAAAAATACAGCTGAGAAAAGGTTATTTTTGCTTGAAAAGCAGCAGTTTCACTATCTTTTATAGATTTTTATGTTATTATAGGTGTAAAAATTCTACATTTTGTTATAAACAGTGATTCTGAAAAAAAGTAAAAAAAATACTAGCTTCATAAATGTTTTATGGCCATCAAAATGCTTCAGTGTTATTCTCTGGGTCAAATAGTAAAGCAAAGCGTAGTAAAAGCACAATTTTTATTACATTTGGAGATTCTTGGAGACGCTAACTTTGCGATAAAATTCAGTGGTGATGCTCTAAGGATAGTGGCTGATGGAACTACAGCTACTCAACCCGAACGCTTTCAATAGGGTTTATATTTTCCAAAAATGAGCTGAAATATATTATGATAATATAAAATATATTTATTGAATGCTTTCCTATTGTTGAGAACACAAGAGTACCACAGTACACTGATATTTATAGTTATAGACAGATGCCTGCCTTTAGTGCATTATTTATAAAGGGCCTAAAATATTATTGTATGAAAAATGACTAATAACAGCCGAAATCCGATGCCAACGTCAATATATCATGCATTCCTAATATAGACACAACTTCACTTCCATCCATCCATCCATCCATGCTTGGTGTTACGAAGAACATAAATTAGTCTTTGTTCTTGTTGTTATTTATTGCCAGGTGCATTACACGGCCATGCCGGTTAAACTGTAAAGTAAAACAAAATTGCAATACTTAGTATTATATGTAATTCAAATTAAAACAACCTAAATAAAACAAAACATAAACATAAGCTTTGAATAATATGCATAGATTTCACTCTTAAAAAAACCTCTCATCATAACAGACATCAACATTGAACATGCAGTAAATAGCGTTAGCATATCGCTAATTAGCGGCTACCCGCTAGCATCTTTGTTAGCACTAAACTATTTTCGGCCAAAACCTAAATATAGAACAAAACATATCTTCCGTTTGCTGACAACATTTAACATAGACTTACCACGTTGGGCTATAATTAAGGTAAGGTCATCTGTAGGTTTTATGGTTGAATTTTGCTTTCTTGGTAAAGCTAACGACACCGGAAGCTACTTCCGGTTTGCTGTTCCTTCTACTAATTCCTTCCAAAGGTGACTATAGAGCCCCCTAGTGGAACGGGAGGAGTGAATCCAACATCCCGGCCCTGATGACCTCAACAGATGGTCATCCCAGAACAAAAAATTGATGAACGACAACCTAGACTTAGATAACAAATGTTAACCAATTAGATTCAACGCTGTCACAAAAACCTTTGTATATGATAATAATTGGACTTCGAGTAATGACAAACAGTTTACCGTAATCTTCAACATGAGATTAAGTCAAAGTCATTCATAGTATAACACAAGCTAAAGGTAGTTAAAGTCTACTCATCCATATTTCCTTCTAGCAAACATAGCTTGTGTATGGCGCGGATGTAAGTCCCTCTATGAGTCTTTACTTGCACTGATCGCACCAGTCCATCATCTCCAATGTTGACGTCTGTAACCAAACCGAGGGGCCATTGACAGCAAGGTGTGGATTCATGCAGGATCAGTACAAGATCTCCAATCTGATAGTTTCTGGAATGGTGGTTCCATTTCTGCCTTTCCTGGAGGTTGGGTAGGTACTCCTTAACCCATCGAACCCAGAAAATGTCTGCCAAATACTGGACTTGGCGCCAGCGGCGACGATACAGATCCTGTTTTACAAAGTGTCCAGGAGGCAGAGGGCATTCTGGTCTTAACAGAAGCAAATCATTGGGAGTTAAAGGCTGACTGTCTCTTGGGTCCTCTGACACCTTTGTTAGTGGTCTCCCATTCACAATGTTTTCAATGATGCGGAAAAGTTTTGTTAATCCTTCGTCATCCAAAATCTGTTGTCCTGCAAGGCTCATGAGAATGGAGCGGACAGAACGAATCTGCCTCTCCCATACGCCCCCCATATGTGAGGCTGCAGGAGGATTGAACTTCCATTGTGTTTCTCGCTGGAGTAGATGCTCTTCAATTATTTGCTGGTTCCATTCATTTAGAGCCTTCTGCAATTCATGGCGGGCACCTATGAAGTTTGTCCCATTGTCTGAGCGTATCAGTTGAGGTGTCCCACGACGAGCCATGAATCGTTGAAGAGTATTTATGAAGGACTTTGTGTCCAGGCTGTGTGCCACCTCCAAGTGAATGGCCCTGATTGTTAGGCAGGTAAACAGACAGCCATATCTCTTCACCTCACTCCGTCCCCTTTTGACATTAATGGGCCCGAAATAATCAATCCCAACATGAGTAAAAGGGGGCTGACATGGAGTGACACGATCAACAGGTAAGTTTGCCTTGTATTGAGTACTGATTGGTGCTCTTTGTCTTTTGCAAGGTACACACTGTGCTAGGACTTGCTTCACTGCTGCACGGCCCGAGATAATCCAAAATGATTGTCTAATCTCAGCCAGTACCCTTTCAACTCCAGAATGACCCGTGAGTTTGTGGAAATGCCATATGACAAGTTTGCTGACATGGTTTTTTTGAGGTAAGATTGCTGGGTGTTTTGCCGCTTCAGGTATTGGAGCGTTGGTGAGCCTGACTCCAACGCGGAGTAATCCATCACCAAGTCGTACTGGATTTAACTTCCTGATGCTTTCTTCTTTCTTTGGGAATGTAAATTGGGTGCGCTGAACATAGTCGATGATAGCAATTTCCCCCTGCTTCATTTCATTCAGTGTTATTGGTGAGCACAGTCTTAACTCAGTCTTCTTCCGCAGAATATTCTTCACTCGTAAGATCAATGCGATTGCTCGTTTGAGTTTGTACCAGGAAGAATACCTCTGGATGAAACAATCAATTGCTGACTGACTGGTGAGTTTGGAAGACATTGCATATGTCTGACTTGACTTCTTTACCTCTGCATCTGGAGGTAAACTTCCTAGCTCAGGATGGCAAGGCCATAACTGTTCTTCCTGCCACAGGAAAGCAGGGCCTTTGAGCCAGCGCATGCTGTTTATGAGTTCTTCAGCAGACAATCCTCTTGAAACATCATCTGCAGGGTGTAGTTCTGTGCAAACATGTTTCCATTGTGTCGCTTGTGATACTTCACGGATCTGTGAAACCCTATTTGCAACAAAGGTTTGGTAACGTTTGTCTTCGTTTCTGATGTAGTGCAAGACAATAGTGCTGTCTGTCCAGAAGACAGAATCCAGAAGGGATAGCTCAAAGCTTTGACGGATCCTTTGATAGAAGCTGTACTGCTACTACAGCAGCAGCCAGTTCTAGCCTTTGGGATTGTGCTTGGTTTGACAGGAGCCAGCCTATTCCTAGAGAGGACGATATTACAGTTGATGTCATTGTTGCTCACAACTCTGAGGTAGCTAACAGCACCATAGCCCAACTCAGAAGCATCACTGAAGTGATGAAGTTGCATGGTAACTGGAGCTGCAGTAAAATCTTTATGTCTGAGACATCGAGTCACTTGTAGTCTACAGAGTTTTGGCAGGTCATCTAACCACCGGCCCCATTGCTCCGCAATATAGCTAGCTTCAAGCGACATAATGTCTGAAATAGTGCTTTTCCATGTAAAATGAATGGGCCTACAAAACCCAGGGGGTCATAAATTGAACTAATTTTGCTTAGCAGGCCTCTTTTTGTGCTTGGCTTTTCCTTGACTTTGACGAGGAAGGTTATAATGTCCTTTTTTGTGTCCCAGAGCAGCCCTAGAGCTCTTTCCAATGATGGATCTCCATCCATGTCCAACGATGGTGCTTGATCTGCACGTTCCACTGCTGGGATAGACTCCAGGACCTTGGCTGAATTGCTTGTCCATTTAGTCAAGCGAAAACCTCCTTGCTTAAGTAGGTCAACCAGCTGTGCTGCTAGATGGATGGCTTGTTCAGGTGAGTCTAGAGATTTTAAGCAGTCATCCACGTAGAAGTTGCGTTCCACAGTGGATATGGTATCTGCATCATACAGATGAGCATAATCTGATGCACATCTCTTTAATGCAAAACTTGCTGCGCTTGGAGACCACACCCCGCCAAAGAGGTGGGACGTCATACGGTAAGTAACTACCTCATTGTTAGGATTGTGGCTTTTCCACCACAGGAACCGCAGCACATCTCTGTGTTCTGGAGTTACATGTATCTGATTGAACATGCCCTCAATGTCCGCCATTACAGCAACAGGCCCTTGTCGGAAGCGGATCAGCACATCAATTATTTTGTTTGTCAGATCTGGTCCTTGATGGATGGTGTCATTGAGAGATAATCCGTCGTACTTAGCTACACAGTCAAAGACGACTCACACCTTTCCAGGCTTGCGAGGATGAGTTACTGGGTGATGTGGGAGATACAAAAACCTTCCCATCATTACGTTCAAGCGACAGTGCTGGGACCTCTTCTGCATACCCTTTATCAATGGTTGACTTCATAGCCTTCAGATACTTCTCTTTCAGGTCTGGGTCTTTCACTAATCTGCGTTCCAGTAACTGTAGTCTTCGCGTTGCTAAGTTGATATTGTTAGGCAGTGTCACTGTCTCTTTCTTAAAAGGTATATCTAACACATAGTGTGAGCCTTCTTTGGAAAGTGAGTTTTCCCACAGTTTGATCACCTTGTGGTCATTAATTGACAGATTGTGCTCTTGAGTGGGGTCATCAAGCTTCCAAAATTTTTCCACTTGTGTCTGTAGATTTTGATCTGACTTGAGGAAGAAGGCCTTATACTTCCTACCTTCTTTGTAATCAATAGGTCCATTTATGGCACAACCAAGCACTGTTCTGGTGGCACAAGGGTCATTATCACCACCCACGCGGTACTCTTCAGCTCTGAGAAGATATGGAGCATCTTGCCCAATTACAAGGTGCACATCATTTGACTTAATGCTGGGAATAGGGATGTCCATAAGGTGATCCCATTTTGCTGCCTCGTCAGGCGTGGCGAAACAGCTAAGCCCTATGTTTAATTTCTTAAGTGTTCCCACACCAATGAGTGTGTAAATGTTGCCATCATATAGAGAATCAATCTCCAGATCCACACTTTGAGTACATATGCCTTCTCGGCTTCCTCCGACTGTATCAAGGTCCAACCGTGCAGGTTTGCCTCTGACCTTGAGTTTCTTGGTTAGTTCTTCTGACACTAAGCTGGTGTTAGCTCCAGGATCGAGTAGCGCATATGTGACAGAACTAATGTTTGTAGCTTTTCCCCTCACAACCACAGGAACAATAGGTAAACAAACTTTACCATTTGCAGCTCCAGCAAACCCACTTGTGACATTAGGTGATGTAGCAGGTTGTGTTTGTTGGGTAGTTTTGTTGTCATCAGTGGAGTCCTGGTCTGCTGTTGTAATCTGTCTGTTAGTGAGGTTAGGATGCAGCCATTTATTATGTTTCTGTCCACAGCCAGGCACATTGCACACCCAGTTGCGTGTGCAATTCTGGGCACTGTACCTCATCATGAAACAGTTTTGACACAGGTCTTTTTCTTTAACAAATGAAAGGCGCTCAGGTACTGTTAGTGATCGGAAACTTGGGCACTGGTTTAGGAAATGGTGCTCTGAGCATTTCAGACATCTTAAATGAGATGGCTGCTTTGTACGTGTAGATTTATTCTCCTGGACTGCAGCAGCCTTCACATTGGTATGGTAGTTTTGACGAGGTTTCTTTAAAGCTTTGGTAGGAGATGTAAAGTTGTTTGACTTTTCTTGGTTCTTGTAGCTAATCAACCCACCAAAGACTGGATGAGATCTCTTTTCAGCCTCCATTTCTACAAAGCTGACAACATCATCGAGTTTCGGTAGATGTCCTTCCTTAGCAATGTCATAGTTTTTGTTTAACCACTTGGCCCTGAGATCTGATGGTAGCTTGCTAATTATTTCAACTAATGTGCGGCGGCCACTGAGCTCATCCTCACATTTCATGGCAGCAAGTGTGTCCTTACAGCCTCTCAGTTGGTCTGCAAAGCTTCTGAGCTGCATATTGTCTCTTATCTCTTTAAATTTCAAAACCTTTTCAACCCAAGCTTGGGAAATAGAATGAGGATTTCCGAATCTAGATTTTAGTCGTTCAAGCGCTTCCTTGAAACCCAAGCTGGGATTGGGGTTGTATAGACAGTGACTAATAGCATCTCGAGCCTTTCCTTCTGTGTATTGGTTCAGACGAGTTAGCTTTTCTTCTGCAGAAACAGACTCTTTATCCACCATTGCAGTGAAAAGCCTCATAAACTTCCAGTACTGGAGAGGGACACCATCAAACTTTATCATATCTGTTGGTGGGAGCCTCAGAGAGTCTACTTGGGCTTGATATTGCTGCCTTGAAAACTCTAGTAGCTGTGAGATCGAATCATCTGCTAACTGCGCCGGAGACGATTGTGTTATAGTAGGGATTTTCGCAGATTTAGGTGTAGAATGGAGATCTACAGTTAGTGCTTGAATCTTTTGCTGATTATGTAGTATCTGTGCATCTAGCTCTGCCTTGTGGGGCATTCTCTGGAGTTCCAGCTCAAACTCCTCCTTTTTCAGCCTATGCATCAGCTCAAAGTTTTCCTCCTCTTTCCTTTTAAGGGTTTGGATTCTTTCTAGTTCTGCTGAGGCAGAATTTTTATCCTCCATGTCAGTTTGAGGTTCACTGAATAAATTAATTTGAGTAGTGACATCCAACTCATCATTAACATATGGAGGATCATCAGCTTCATCTTTCTCTTCTTGCAACCAAGCTAAGGCCTCATGACGCACATCATGTACACTCATCAGTATTAGCTTCTCATAGGCATCAGTCTCTTCTCTCTCAATGTCATCAATGAGCTTAGTATGATAACATCTATGTGCCTCCTGAAGCTGTGATAGGGCTAGGTCAAGGCTCTGCAGTACTGACTTAAATTCTTCTGGCTTATTTTGTCTGATTTTTTTCATTTGCAGCTGTTATCATCCTAGTTACAGCTGCTTTAGCTTGTCCTCTCTTCCTCTTTAGTATTGCAAGTTCTTTTTCTCCTGAAGAATCTTTGGTTTCAAACATGGTTGCCCCGTGTTTAACTTTATGTTACGGAGAACATAAATTAGTCTTTGTTCTTGTTGTTATTGTTATTTATTGCCAGGTGCATTACACGGCCATGCCGGTTAAACTGTAAAGTAAAACAAAATTGCAATACTTAGTATTATATGTAATTCAAAGTTCAAATAAAACAACCTAAATAAAACAAAACATAAACATAAGCTTTGAATAATATGCATAGATTTCACTCTTAAAAAAACCTCTCATCATAACAGACATCAACATTGAACATGCAGTGAATAGCGTTAGCATATCGCTAATTAGCGGCTACCCGCTAGCATCTTTGTTAGCACTAAACTATTTTTGGCCAAAACCTAAATATAGAACAAAACATATCTCCCGTTTGCTTACAACATTTAACATAGACTTACCACGTAGGGCAATAATTAAGGTAAGGTCATCTGTAGGTTTTATGGTTGAATTTTGCTTTCTTGGTAAAGCTAAAGACACCGGAAGCTACTTCCGGTTTGCCGTTCCTTCTACTAATCTCTTCCAAAGGTGACTATAGAGCCCCCTAGTGGAACGGGAGGAGTGAATCCAACACTTGACTTCCCTTCAAGCTGTATCAGTGATTATCCTCCTTCACTTTAATTCTTGCTGGTTTCTTATATTTTAATTTTAAGTCTGTTTTCTGTGAACCTGGCTCTCTCTGGGTTGGCTGACAGCTATTTCTGAGTCTTGCTTAATTACAAAAGATGAAAAGATATGTTGAGTTTTATTATAGCATAGCATATTTTTTCTTGTAAACTTGGAGATATATTTTATTGCATGTTATTGTCGTCTCCCGCTTTATCCAGAACCGGGTTGCGGGGGCAGCAGACTAAGCAGAGACTCCCAGACTTCCCTCTCCGCAGACACCTCCTTCAGCTCTGTTGGCGGAAGCCCTAGGCGCTCCCAGGCCAGCTTAGAGACATAGTCTCTCCAGCGTGTCCTGGGTCGTCCCCTGGGCCTCCTCCCGGTGGGACGTGCCTGGAACACCTCCCGAGGGAGGCGTCCAGGGGGCATCCGAAGAAGATGTCAGAGCATCCTCAACTGATTCCTCTCGATGTGGAGGAGAACCGGCTCTACACTGAGCCTCTCCCGAATGACCGAGCTCCTCACTCTATCTCTAAGGGAGAGCCCAGCCACCCTGCGGAGAAAGTTCATTTCAGCCGCTTGTATCCGGGATCTCGTTCTTTCGGTCATGATCCAAATTTCATGACCATAGGTGAGGGTAGGAACATAGACCGACCGGCAAATTGAGAGCTTTGCCTTTTCGCTCAGCTCTCTCTTCACCACGATATGACCGGTGCAGCGTCCGCATTATTGCAGCAGCCGCACCGATCCGTCTATCAATCTCCCACTCCATTCTTCCCTCACTCGTGAACAGGACCCCAAGATACTTTAACTCCTCCACTTGAGGCAGGGACTCTCCTCCAACCTGAAGGGGACAAGCCACCTTTTACCGGTTGAGAACCATAGCCTCGGACTTGGAGGAGCTGATTTTCATCCCGGCCCCTTCACACTCGGCTGCGAACCGCCCCAGCGCACTCTGTAGGTCTTGGCAGGAGGGAGCCAGCAGAACTACGTCATCTGCAAAAAGCAGGGACGAGATCCGCTGTTCCCCAAACCAGACCCCCTCCGGTCCTGCTCCACTTATACAGCGAACGGATGGCCCCTAATAAAGGGCCCCCGACTCCATACTTCTGGAGCACCCCCCACAGGGCAGCACGAGGGACACGGTCGAATGCCTTCTCCAAGTCCACAAAACACATGTGGACTGGACTCCCATGAACCCTCAAGCACCCTTTAGAGGGTGTAGAGCTGGTCCACTGTTCCACAGCCAGGACGAAAACCACACTGCTCCTCCTGCAGCCGAGGTTCGACAATCAGCCGGACTCTCCTCTCCAGCACCCTGGCATAGGCCTTTCCGGGGAGGCTAAGAAGTGTGATTCCCCGATAGTTGGAACACACCCTCCGGTCCCCCTTCCTGTGGAGGGGAACCACCACCCCAGTCTGCCAATCCAGGGGAACTGTCCCCGACCTCCATGCGATGTTGAAGAGACGTGTCAACCATGACAGCCTGACAACATCCAGAGCTCTAAGATACTTAGGACGGATCTCGTCCACCCCTGAAGCCTTGCCACCGTGGAGTTTTTTGACCACCTCGGTGACTTCGGCCTAGGTGATGAACGAATCCAGCCCCAAGCACCACGTCTCTTCTTCCCCCACGGATGGCATGTCTGTCGGGTTCAGGAGATCCTCAAAGTATTCCTTCCACCGCCCGAAAATATCCTCCTTCAAGGTCAGCAGCTCCCCACTCCCACTGAAAACAGTGTTAGCGAAGCACTGCTTTCCCCTCCGGAGGCGCCGGACGGTTTGCCAAAATTGCTTTGAGGCCAACCGAGATTTTGCCTCTGCAACCGCCCGGGCCGCGACACACTTGGCCTCACGGTACCTGCTTGCTGCTTCAGGAGTCCCACAAGCCAGCCAAGCTCGATAGGACTCCTTCTTCAGCTTGACAGCATCCCTTACTATCAGTGTCCACCACCGGGTTCGGGGATTGCCACCACGACGGAAACCGCAAACCTTACGGCCACAGCTACGGGCAGCCGCATCGACAATAGAGGCAGAGAACACAGCCCATTCGGGCTCCATGTCTCCAACCTCCCTCGGAACCTGAGAGAAGCTTTCCCGGAGGTGGGAGTTCCGGGAAAACCCTGACCGAGGGTTCCACCAGACGTTCCCAGCAGACCCTCACTACACGTTTGGGCCTGCCGAGTCTTTCAGGCTTCCTCCTCTTCCAGCGTATCCAGCTCACCACCAGGTGGTGGTCGGTGGACAGCTCCGCCCCTCTCTTCCCCCGAGTGTCCAGGACGTGCGGCAGAAGATCAGAAGATACGACTACAAAGTCGATCATCAACGTTCGGCCTAGGGTGTCCTGGTGCCAAGTGCACCGATGGACATCCTTATGCCTGAACATGGTGTTCAATATGGACAATCCGTGACTTGCACAGAAGTCCAATAATGAGACACCACTCGGGTTCAGAGCTTGGGGCCCGTTCTTCCCGATCACACCCCTCCAGGTGTCACTGTCATTTCCCATGTGGGCATTGAAGTCTCCCAGTAGAATGATGGAATCCCCGGGAGGGGCGCTTTCAAACACCCTCCCCAGGGATGCTAAGAAGACCTGGTACTCCATACTGCCGTTCGGCCCATAGGCCGAAACAACTGTCAGAGTCCTCCCTTCCACCCGAAGGCGAAGGGATGCGACCCTCTCGTCTACCGGGGTGAACTCCATCACGACACGGCTGAGCTGGGGGGAGACAAGCATGCATTTTATTGCATGTTGCATATTAAATCTGCAGCTGGCCCTAATTGTGTCTCTGCTCTGATTTAAAACAGATTTATGAAGCCGTCTACCAATATAATGATGAGAAACTTTTTTAATTTTTAAGATATTTTGAAGCTCTGCAGTCTGATTCTCTGTTCAATAAGAAAACAACAGATATGTATCTGTAATTCTGAGTAATCGTCCTCTGAGGAGCCCAGCTTTTTTTTGTACACTCTAAAAAAGTGTATCCACTGGATTTTTTGGTGACATCTCTAATGTTTTTAACCAACCAGTCTCCTAACTTTTACTGAAACATATATCGAAGTAGCTGCCGGTTAAAATTCACCGAGTGCTGCTGAGGTTCTCCTTCTCCACGTAGCTATTCTGTATGCAGTAAATAGCGACCCCAAATAATATTATGTCCCAAAGCAACAGATCTGATGATATTTCACCAAGAGTTGCGACTGGAGAGCAGCTGGAGAGCGAGGAAAAAACACGGAGTGAAAGCGCTCTGAACACGGAAAGCTGGACCCAGTTACTATTGGCTAAAGTAAATCAGCGGAGAGAGGGAAAAAAGCGGAAACTATTGGTGAGGACTATCCCCTCCATGCCAAAGTTGGTGGGGACATGTCCACAGCAGTCTTTCAGAGAGTTACGCCAGTGCCCTGGTGACATCAAAAGTTCGAAACCCCACAGCTCTGGAACTGTTGTAGCTAGAAGTCTGAATTTTCTGTACTTGTGGTTGTCAGGATTAACAAATATAATACAATGAGACCTGCCTTTTCTCAAACATGTCTTTATTCCTGCTGTTCAAATAAGACCTATAATTTTCATTATCATGTTTGAACTGATGCAGCCTGGTCTGTGTTGTGCTCACCCAATTTTTTTTTTCTTTCAGAAACTACAGGGTGTTTGCACATGTAATTTGCGCTTACAGTTCCTAAGTTATTTGCTTTTCCATTTGAGAATTTATGCAAAATAGGTGAGAATTTTCCCAAAAAGAGGTGGGTGTCATTTTGCTGTAATGCAATTAACTAAAGCAGCTTTATAATAATGTTGACTCTTGATGCATTTCATTAAAATGTCTGGAAAACAGAATAAACCTGTTTAGACCTGAGAGTTTCCAGTTTGCAGTTTGGACTCTTCAGTCCAGAAGACAGCAGCTCCACTCCAGAATCCTGCAGCTTGTTGTCAGTCAGGTCCATCTCCATCAGATTAGAAGACTGGAGCCTGAGAACTGAGGCTAGAACTTCACAACTTCTCTCTGAGAGGTTACAGTCATTCAGTCTGAAGATACAGAGATAGAAAAGAAAATGAGGATTCCGATGGATTAAAACAAAATCAAACAATAATAGCAACAGTCGAGACAGTCTATATTCAGGGCTGGTCCATCCTTTGTTTTTGTCAGTTTTGAAATAAAGTAAAACAATAATAGTTATTTGAGTTCTTTGTTTCTGAATAAAAATTAAATAAAAAATAATTCAGGCTGTATTTTTCTCATTTTAATGATTAAAAGAAAAGACATGTTTCATATATAGTCAATTAACCATTTTGATCTTCTAGTGGAACCAGGAATGATACTCTGATTAAAAGAAAAAACTCTGAAAGTCAGGGGCATTAAGTTTTCAATCAGAACTAGAATGGCAAACATACGTATCAGGTTTTGTTCTAAATTATTGGGGCTTTTTTTCAGTTGCCTCCTGTCAAAGATTTTTGGTAAGCCTCGCACTGAGGCACCAAAAGCAGTTTGAGGTGCAGTGATAAGAGACGTTTACCTAAATGTTGATAAACCAGTTTTCTGATACCTTTTCTTATGGAAAAATGTCTAGACTAATATGACTCAAAACAATTATTATTTAATAGATTTTTGAGTTTATGATTGATTAATTCTAAATATTTGTTGTAAATAGACTCTTATGTAGATAAAGAAAAAAAAATCACACAATGAATGAAGCTGTAATCCATTTAACTTCTGTACCTTCATATAAAGTGGACTCCTGATACAATTTATTATAATGACTGAAAAACAGAATAAATTGTTCAGACCTGAGAATTTCCAATTTGCAGTTTGGACTCTTCAGTCCAGAAGACAACAGCTCCACTCCAGAATCCTGCAGCTTGTTGTTACTCAGGTCCAGCTCTCTCTGATTAGAGGACTGGGAGCTGAGAACTGAGGCCAGAACTTCACAACTTCTCTCTGAGAGTTTACAGTCATTCAGTCTGAAATGACAGAGATAGAAATGGAAAAATCAGGATTCTGATGGCTTAAAACTAAATCAAACAATAATAGCAGTCAAGACAGAGGAAACTGCTTAAAGTAGGGGATTGGCAGATCCAAATTCCCTACTACATATAGAAATATTCAAGTTATTTATCATTGGTGAAGAAAACTGAACAAAGTATCCAATCGAAGGACAACTTGCAGTGCCTCACACCAACACATGCATGCTCAGAAAATACCAGTTACTATGATGAACTGACTAATGGGGCCTATGGAGGAAGATGCAGTAAAAAAGAGAAAAACAAATCTTACTTGTCATGAAATTGTGATCACATGTATAGTTAAGAAAGATAGTAGTGTCTATTAAACTTTTAAACATGTGCAATGCTCCTTTGATGAATTAAGAATTTGGAAAGAGAATACAATTTTAAAGCAAAAAACCTAATTCAGGGCTGGTCCATCCTTTGTTTTTGTCAGTTTTGAAATAAAGTAAAACAATAATAGTTATTTGAGTTCTTTGTTTCTGAATAAAAAATAATTCAGGCTGTATTTTTCTCATTTTAATGATTAAAAGAAAAGACATTGTCAGGTTTATTCAATGATGATTATAAAATTAATGTGTGCTTATGAAACATATTTGCAAGGGGATGCTCCACTCCTGTCTCATGATTCAGTCAGGAGACCATCCTGCCTTGTCATTCTGATGGAGCATTCTGTCTTCATGAACTGATCAATTGTTCTGTCAGAACAATACTCTGTTTTTAACTATGCGTCATGTTCTGTTAATAAACGTTCTGCAGAGGAGCTCCAGTGGAAGACAGTATGTTTTAGTCTGGGGTTCAACTGTCTCTCCTTCCTGCAGGAATTGTATCCAGAATTGTGAATTTCAGTTCTTCAATTGTGTATTTTAGTTCTTCTTAAGAAAAAACCTATTTATGAACCCGACATTTTGGTGCCGAAACCCAGGAGTCAAGATCCAATTGTCCAGGACCGTGTGGGACCAAGGCCAAGAATCTGTCGACAGCCATCCTCCCTTCGCCGGACGGGGCCAGTTTGGTCCAACCCTGCCCTGGGCATCTTGGTGACGGCTCCAGAGGAACCTATTCTACACAACAAAGGATAGGCCTGAAGCTTTTGATTAAAAGTTGGTCTAGGACCATTTAAGTTACAGCTGTAATCACAAGAATATTTGACAAGACCAAGTCTTGTTGACGGATATGGCATTTGGGTATTCTGTACGTTAGAGTGTGAGACTCTGTGTTGTTCTCGAGATAGTAAGGTTTGCAGCTGCCGCAGCAGGGATATTTGACAGATACGGCATCTGGGTATCCGGTGCGTGCGAGGGCCTGGAGTTGGAGACTCCAAAGTGTACACGATAGGTGTTTTTTGTCTATGTTGGTTGAACTAAAAAATATAATAGACCATAGAATAGGTGTGACTGTGTAAGAGTGTGTGAGTGTAACCAAACTAATATATTCAGAGTCCTGATAGAAGTTTACTATCAACCAGAAGTTATTAATATATTTCTGGAACAGAAATACAACACACCTCAGTATCCTTTAACATTTATTAGTACACAATAATAAAACAATGATATGGAAAGAAACCTTATAATGACATCCAATACTGATATTCACGATAAAGAACTAATAATCTTATTTAAGAATAACTACAACAACAAAAACTCAGGTATTTCTAATTCACAGAAAATATTGTCCCTCTATTCTGGAGTCTCTACTCGAAACCTGCTGTGTGCTGGGATCTACACTGTGAAGTGTACAAAATGCTCTGCCACCTACATGATATTCACTAAGGTAAGAAGGCGGTACCCTTCGTCTCTGTGGTCGGCCCTGTGGTGGAGAAGAATCAACCTCTGCATTGCTTTCTGCCAAATCTGCCTGCTCTGAAATAAATTCAGGAGCTTCAGGATTCAAAGACTTTTCAAATTGAGATACCGACTGTTCAGGGACTCCAGATATCAAACAATGGGACTCCACATTTATATTGTCTTCCACAAAAGACAAAACATCCGCACCACTCACTTCCTCAGGTGTCTCCGGCACCTGAACCTGACTGCCCAGCAGCTCATTAACCTCCTCAGCATTCCCCACAGCTGCAGGTAAAAACCCACAGGGAAGGAGCATGTCACGATGCAGAACCCTCTCTCCTCCTTCTCCATCTTCCGGCTTTACTACATAGACAGGGATACTCTCATCGGGTTGTTTGACAATGACATGTACAGTATATTCCCACTTATCTGAGATTTTGTGCTTCTTCCTGAGACTCAGATTCCTCACCAAAACTCGGTCTCCTACTTCTAAGGGCAGAGCAGTCACCTTAGCTTCCCAGCGTCTTTTATTCAACAGCTGTCGCTTTTCTGCATTTCTCGACGCCAGTTCATATGCATTTTTGAGTCTTTTCTTCAAATCTCTGACATACTGGGTGTGAGTCTTGGGATTGTGGCCTGGAGGGCTGATGCCGAAGCAAAGGTCAATGGGGAGGCGTGGCTCCCTCCCAAACATGAGAAGAAAAGGAGCTTCCTTGGTCACATCATGCTTCGTACAATTATAAGCATGCACGAGGGGTCTTACATACTTCCTCCATTCCTCTTTCTTTTTCTCCTCCAGAGTACCCAAAAGATCAAGCAGTGTCCGATTAAATCTTTCTACCGGATTCCCTCTCAGATGGTAGGGAGTTGTCCGAGATTTTGAGATTCCAGCAAGCTTACAAAGCTCTGCAACAAGCTCTGACTCAAAACAGGCACCCTGATCGCTATGCAGTCTGCGGGGGAAACATTAATGACTAATAAAATTCTCCCACAGCACTGTAGCAACAGTCTTTGCTGTCTGATCTCTGGTTGGGTATGCCTGTGCATACTTTGTATAATGATCCGTCACTACTAGTACGTTACGAGTGTCTCTTGAGTCAGGTTCCAGTGTCAAAAAAATCAATGCAAACCAATTCCAAGGGACCCGTGACCTTGATATTAACCAGTTTGGATGCTTTTTGAACCCTAGACTTACGCCTCACACATCTTTCACAACTTTTGCATTTACTTTCAATGTATTGTGACATTTTCGGCCAGTAAAATCTTGCTCTGGCTAGCTCCAGTGTTCTTTCTATGCCCATATGACCGACATCATCATGAACACCTTGGAAAGCCCTCTCTCTGTGACTACTGGGCATGACGAGCTGATTATAAGCCTCACCTCTTTGATGGAGAACTTTACGAAACAGTACACCATCTACCAAAAGTAACTTTGTCCTCTCCCTCAAAAGAAGAGCTACCTCTGGTTCCTCTGAACTTTTGTCTAATGGCTCAACATCTACCTCCGCTTCCAATATCTCAATAACTCTCCACAAGGTGGCATCTTCCCTCTGCAACCTATGCCAATCCGCCATAGTCATTTCCGGCAAAGCTGAGTAACCCGGCCCAGGGACTGGGTCTTCTAAATCATCAGGAACAGCCCTTTTATCACATAGAAGTGTCTCAACTGCTGGTACTTCATTTTCTGGTTCCTGTTCATTTTGCGTGATTGTATGGACATAGATGTTGTGCCGCATACAAAGAGTTTGAACTGTCTCTTCATCTAAGAACTTGAAATCCTCAGTTGACAAGTTAGCACGATCCATCATACTAGAGATTCTTTTGTCTATCTCTTGAGACTCCTCATCGTCTTGAGACTGCTCCTGAGGTCTCCTAGAGAGCCCATCAGCATCAACGTTCTGCTGACCACATTTGTAACGAATGTCAAAGTTTTACAATGACAAAGCGGCCAGCCACCTGTGGCTCGTGGCATCCAACTTTGCGCTGGTTATCACATATGTTAACGGATTATTATCTGTCATAAGGGTGAAACTAGCCCCATACAAAAAGTCATGAAACTTCTCACTAACCGCCCATTTCAGGGCCAAAAACTCTAACTTATGCACAGGGTAGTTTTTCTCACTTTTGGACAGACCAGAACTGGCATAAGCTACAACTCTAGTTTGCCCGACTTGAACTTGATATAGAGCTGCACTTAAACCCGTTGTGCTGGCGTCAGTGTGAAGCAAATATGGTAGCTGCCAGTTGGAAAAAGCAAGCACAGGTGCTGAGGTCAATTTTTCAATTATGTGCTCAAATGCTGCTTGGCACGTAGGAGTCCAATCTGCTCCCAGAGGTTGTGACTGTTTCCGTAGCCAATGTTTAGGGCCTTTGTGCCTGGGGGCTAAGTCACCTTTTAATAAATCATTTAAAGGTCTGACAATTTTAGCATAATCCCTGACAAAGCGCCGATAGTAACCAGCGAAACCTAGAAATGATCTGAGTTCTTTGGCTGTTTGAGGCCGAGGCCATTCTCTTACAGCTGCAACTTTGTCAGATATCACGTGGCCTAGGTATTTCACTGAGGTCTGGAAAAACTTGCATTTAGAAGGGGACAGTTTGAGACCAAAATCTGAAATACGTTTAAGGATTTTCATAAGTCTTTCCTCATGTTCCTCCAGCGAGCTGGAGAATATTATGAGGTCGTCAAGGAAAGCCACGACCTCCTGAAGGTTAATGCCTTCCATCACCTTCTCCATAGTTCGCTGGAATGTGGCTGGGGAGTTGGTCAGGCCCTGTGGCATCCTTTTAAATTGCCATGTGCCAAAAGGCGTTGTGAATGCGGTCTTTGGTCGATCAGCTGTTTCAACCTCCAACTGGTAATAACCGCTCTTAAGGTCCAAGACAGTTAACCATTTTGAGCCCGACAACAGGGTGAATGTCTCCTCTATACGAGGTAATGAGTAAGCATCTTTTTTGGTCAGATTGTTCAGTCTGCGGTAATCTACCACCATCCGCAACTCTCCGTTTTTCTTTCTAACAAGAACAATTGGAGAGGCGTAGGGACTGTGTGATTCCTCTATGATGCCTGCAGCCAAAAGGTCTTGAAGATGCCTTTTAAAATCATTAAAGTCTGCAGGTGAAACACGTCTGGTCCGCTCTTTGAATGGTTCATGTGGCTCTAGCTCTATACGATGAGTGACTCCTGCTACACTTCCCACATCCAAATCATGTCTTGAAAATGCTCTGGGGACTTCTTTATTTATTCTAGCCTCTATGTGCTCCTTTAACTGTGGGGGTATGGGGCTCTCATCAAAATCAAGATGGAGGGTGTCTGCCACAGAATTGTTTTTCTCATTATGGGAGACCAGCAAAGACTGTACTTGCTGCTGAGGAACCTCCGAGTGGACGTTTGGATCGGAGGGAAGAACAGGCACAGCCCAATCAATGGCAGAACACTCAGCAATGACAGTTTTTGGATACAAGATGATGTCATGTTGAGAATCATTTTTAACAGAACTTTCCAGTTCTTATGAGATTTTCAGCAGGAACAGCTGAGACTGGGGGAGCTAGAGTGCTGCTTTTAGCTCTTTGGGGAAACCTCCGCCCTGTTCTCTCATGTCTAAGTGAGGAGTCATTTTGAGCAGGAGTATTCTTCTACAACTCAGCCTCAAGTTGCCTGACCCTCTCCTCAAGCTGCTCCCTAATAGGGTCTGACACTAAGGGGACATTAGTGCTAGGAGGTGCAACCTCAACAGCAGCTAAATGTGCCTTCGTAAGGACTTTAGTAGAGCTTTCCCCTAGATGTCGTTTTCTCCGCATTTCTTTTAGCTGGCTTTCTTTCTCATAAGTTCTAATTCTGAGTAGCAGTTCTGAGAATGGGATATTCCTCTTGGGAGTGCCAGTCAGGGGTTCTTTTAGATGCAATTTGGTTAGCAACATGTCATCCCAACAACCCCTGAGAAACTGTTTTAATAGCTCAGAATCAGCATCTCGTTTGGCTACTCCATTACTTTCTACAACTTCCTGTAACAGTGTCTGAAGTCGACGCAGATAGTCAAATGCTCGCTCCCCACTGTTCTGATGGGTTTCTAAAAACTGAATATACAACTTCTCCCCTCCTGTTACATTGCCATAAGGCATGTCTAATTCTTGTAAGTAGGCACTGGGTGAGGCTTGTGGTCCAATAGAGAGAGCCACTGTTAGCGCAGGGGCTAATAAACTATCAAGCAGTGTGCGGCGCTGCTGTACCTCTGGAACACTGGAGTCGTTTAGTACCTGCTTTATCCGGAGCCGCCACACACCAAAGTCCCCTTCAGAGGGGGGCTTGGGGAAGTTACCCGAGAAAAGACGCAACTCTCTTGTAGTAGGAAGATGCACGGGTGAGTCGTGCTTCACAATGTGCTCTACGATGACCTTCTGAACATCTGCTGGAAAAGGGTTGATAAGGAGAGAGTCATTAGGAGTCTGTTTACTACCCCATGGCTGATTGGAATCCGCGGAAACTACTACCCTTGGATTGTGAGAAGGCTGTGCTCTGAGTGCAGTGGCTGGGGTCGACGCTAATGCCCCCTTAGGATGATAAATCTGAGTCGCTGCTACCTGACTCAAAGTAACAGGGCTGACATTATACGCCGCAGCTAATTCATCCATTTGTTCCTTAAAATGGACTGTCATGTGACCAATAGCTTGGGCAAGGGGCACTACACCATCCCTAAGTGGCTCACTATCTGGCTGCACTGGCGATAACTCATCGATCTGGATAATCTCCCACCGTGAATCATGAACTACATGCTCATTGTCCAGTAACAGTGGAGTTATAGACTCATTGAACTGGCACAATATGGTGTGACGAAGATTATCAATGGGTTGCACTCTAACAACATCATCTAATGTTGCAAAGGCCTCTTTTACTTCCTGTAGTCCCAATTTATCTGGAGCACCCCTTATAATTACAGAGAACTCGGGGTCAAAGCCATACATGTCACAAAACTCCATGGTTACCCTGAAATGGTGAAACTCTCAAAAAAAATCTACAGAGGGAAAAGAAAATGGATATGAGGTGGATGCACTTCTAGTCCCTGTTCGGGCGCCAATTTTTCCTTAATTACTCTTGTTGTAGCCAAACTAATATATTCAGAGTCCTGATAGAAGTTTACTATCAAACAGAAGTTATTAATATATTTCTGGAACAGAAATACAACACACCTCAGTATCCTTTAACATTTATTAGTACACAATAATAAAACAATGATATGGAAAGAAACCTTATAATGACATCCAATACTGATATTCACGATAAAGAACTAATAATCTTATTTGAGAATAACTACAACAACAAAAACTCCAGTATTTCTAATTCACAGAAAATATTGTCCCTCTATTCTGGAGTCTCTACTCGAAAAAAAACAAACAAACAAAAAAAAAACGATTCACCGATTCAGGAGTCCAGCAAAAACAGTCTCTCAAATAAGTATTTATAAATGAATAAATGAGCTCCAAATGGCGAGTTGTTGATATAATACATGCGCAAAGTAGATATGTTATTATTAAAAATTAAATAAATAGATCTAATGTTATGTTTGTCCGGTTTTAATGTTATGTGTTTCTGTCTTTAAAGTTATGTTTGTGGGTCTTTTAAGTTGGTTGTGTGTCCAAAAGATAATGAAACACAGTTTAAAGGGAGACAGCTTGAATCTGCAGTGGCGGGGGAGTATGTCTGTGGATCAATGACTGCAGCGTTGATCCAGTTGACAGACTACCTGCAGGGTCTCCAAAATGATTACTTCCGGAACCAAAACATTTAAATTTAATAACCCACAAGAAATTTATGCAAGCTACATACAGGGAATAAAAAAATGGAGGGATTAAATAAGTGGATTGTGCAAGCTAAAACATAGAAAAAAGCTATGAAGTGTAATTTGGACCATAATTGGGCTCAAGGGAGGGGCCGGTGGTCACACGGGAAAAACAAGGGGTCACGTAGAAAGCACAATAGGTGCTACAATTGTGATAAGGAGGGCAACTTTTCTTGAGAATGTCCAGACCCCTGTCATGGTCTTGGTTCTGTTGTTCTTTACTTTGCTCCTTGTTTTCTAGTTTTATTGGTTTAATTCAAGTTTTGTTGTAATTTCTAGATTGATGTTAGTTCTCATGTTCTTCTGTTGTCCTCTATTGCCCTCTTGTGTGTGTATGTTCCTTTCCCCTTGGCTCCCTCGTTGTCTCCTCTCACACCTGCTCCTTGTCTGGTATATACGCTCTCCCTCTGCTCTCACTCTTTGTTGGTTCCTTGTCTTTGCTGTCTTCCCATGCTGTGGTCTACGTCCCTCGTCTCTCCCTGGCTCCTAGTGTTTGGTTTCCCCAGATGTCTCCATAGTTCTGGTTTGCTTTTCTTTATTAGTTGGATTTTTGCATCCCTGCCATTGTTTACTTTTTGATTAAATCCACAAGAAATCACCTCAGCCTCTCTGCCTCTGCATTTGGGTCCTAAACCACAACCAACCCTGACAACCCCGCAGAGTGACCCTCCCTGTCACCAATGTTATGACCAGCACTGACACCAGGAGTCATGTGCACCAGAAAAAATTGCAGTTAATTGTGGACCCAGTGGAGGTCCTGGACCTACAGCAAATTTTCCTTTCTTTTTTAAACACATCAGAAAAACCATGCTGGCATTTAAACATTCAAGGGGTAAAAGTAAAATTCCTGTGTGACACCGGGGCCGATAAATCTGTTGTGAAAAATACAATACCTCAGATTAAACCGGGATCAAAATGGATCACTGTATTTTCTGCTGATGGGAGAATGGTGCTTCAGCGCATTTCTGAAAAACAATTGGTCACTGATGAAGAGGGATTCACGGTGGAAGCTGATTTTGTGTTAAGCCCAGACTGTCCAGTTAATGTATTAGGCAGCGTTTTGTTAAGGAAATTGCAATTAGTGCTGGAGCCTACAGACAGAGGGGTAGTGGTGAAAATATGTACATGCTGTAGGGGGAAGTTACTCCAGAAAAGCAGCTGACACACGTGATACATTCATGCTCATTCCCAAAAACATTAATAGTTCTAGCAATTAATGGACAGGCATCAGGAGGCTATAATACTTGTGTTAAAGATAATCTAAATGCTAAAACCGTCTAAAAGGCTATTTTTTGTAGAATCAGCAAATAATCAAACATCCTAGGAATGTATGTCAGTCTTCAAACAGGTAAAAGGTTGCAAGGTTGCATGTTTTTGTATTAATATCACCAACTCACCCCATTAATCTGTTAAAGTGAGACTTGATGGAAAATTAGACATTGCAATTTTCACCACACTGGGGGAAATGAAGGCTGTATGAATAATACATAAAATGGTTTTGCAACCAAATTCTTCTGTGTTTTATTCAACATGCTTAGCATTTCTGCTCCATGTCTATTTTTCCAACTATGGGAACAGCCTTATAAAATTCTGTTCAATGTAAAACCCCAGGTTCAAGATTTAGCATGTGTTAAAATAACTCAGCATTCTTTGCTATCACAATTTGATGAAAATGATTTCAAAGATATTCCAAATGCTTTGTGGTCTACAAGAAGAATTGATGTAAGACTCTTGACAACTATAGATTCTGTTGAAATAGTTCCTAATACAGCCCAAGGATGAAACAATATCTGCTAAAATGTGAAGCAAAGGAAAGTATAAACTAGTTATAGAAATTTTAGCGGGTGCAGAAATAAATTTGTTGTTTGGGCCATGTTATTTCAGAATAAGATAAAAAGCTACAAGGGTGTCTTTTTAGAATTGTGCAATTACTGCAGGGCTTAGATTCCACATTATGAAAAAAACGTAGGTTTTCCTAAGTTTTTTTTATGACACACTAACAGCTATGTCAGAGTAGCAGGCAGCAATTCACAAAGCTAAATGTAGAACTTTTCTCAGCAACTGTCTTAGCTTTGTAAAATTATCAAAAACCGCGCATCCAAACAGTTGATGGTAAAGCAAGTTATATGACCTCTATGTTGTTACAGTCTCATGGTGATAGGCTCATACCTGTAGTGTCCTATTTTAAGGGTTAAGGGGGACCCGTGGAAACAATAGTTCCCCCATATTCTTATTTTTATCTTTATCATATTGTGTAGGTGGATGTGTATATATATATATATATATATATATATATATATATATATATATAAAACTGTAACTGAAACATGTAACAAAATTAATTTCCCTCTGGAATTATTAAAGTATTTCTGATTCTGATTGAAAGCAGCAGCTATTTTGAGGCATGGGTTTGTCATGTCTCCTGAGGGGGATATTGAGTATAGTACAACAAGTATTTTAATCCAACTGCAGGATTAAATAACTACTTTAAAAAATTTTGCAGAGCATGCCTCACATGTTGCGAAAAACATTTAATCTGCCCAGAGCTCCTTTTTTTTCCCTACAGGAAGGCCTGAAGCCTGGAGACAGAGTGCTGATTAAAATCATCAAGGGGTAAATTGGGCAGCTCCATGGTGAGAAGGACCCTACATTGTGCAACTAGCAACTCCAACCCCTGTGAAGATCCAGGAGAGAGAGACACTTGGATTCCCCAGAGTCATTGTAAGCTGATTAAAGACGTTCCCCAATGGGAAGCCCAGTTACCTTCAAAGGGACCCCACGACTAATGTAGGGATCTGTGGTGAAGCCCAGCTACAAAGGGCTTAAGCAATTTAGAGCTTTTCATCTCAATGCTGGTGAAGAAATCAACCTAACTCAATTCCTTAGCGTCCTGGTTAGTGGGTGCTTCCTTGGAGGGACTGGTGAAGATGGGAAAACTAAAGTGGCACTGCTGTTTGATGGTGACCATTGGACTGGTGCTCTTATGGACTCAAACTGACTGCCAGAAACAAAGGAAAAACCAGAATGGTTTTTGATGGATCCACAGCAAGTCATCCCTACGGCGCCAATATGTGGTGGCAACATTCCAAGCACTTTGCTGAAGGTTTGAATAAAAAGGACTGTTATGTTTGCACTCATACAGACCGCTATGGATGAGTTGAAGATTTAAAGAGGTTTTGCCTACTCAAGAGACAGATTTTTAAGCTTTTTACATTCTTGATAAATCTTACATTTTTGCTTGTTTCACATTTTATACAATTTTAAAGCAAAAAACCTAATTCAGGGCTGGTTTTATTCTTTGTTTTTTTTAAGTTTTGAAATAAACTAACACAATCATTTTTATTTGAGTTCTTTGTTTCAGAATAAAATTAAATAAAAAAATAATACAGGCTGTATTTTTCTCATTTTAATGATTAAAAGAGAAGACATTGTCAGGTTTATTCAGTGATGATTATAAAATTAATATGTGCTTATGAAACATTTTTGCAAGGGGATGCACCACTCCTGTCTCATGATTCAGTCTGGAGACCATCCTGTCTTGTCATTCTGATGGAGCATTCTGTCTTCATGAACTTATCAATTATTCTGTCAGAACAATACTCTGTTTGTAACCATGCATCATGTTCTGTTAATAAACGCTCTGCAGAGGAGGTCCAGTGGAAGACAGTATGTTTGAGTCTGGGATTCAACTGTCTCTCCTTCCTGCAGGAATTGTATCCAGAATTGTGAATTTCAGTTCTTCAATTGTGTATTTCAGTTCCTCTTAAGAAAAAACCTATTTATGAACCCGACAGACATGTTTCATATATAGTCAATGAAACATTTTTAACCTTCTGGTGGAACCAGGAATGATACTCTGATTAAAAGAAAACACACTGAATGTCAGGAGCATTAAGTTTTCAATCAGAACTAGAATGGCAAACATACATATCAGGTTTGGTTCTAAATTATTGGGGCTTTTTCTCTGTTGCCTCCTGTCAAAGATTTTTGGTAAGCCTCGCTCTGAGGCACCAAAAGCAGTTTGAGATCCAGTGATAAACGTTTACCTAAATGTTGATAAACCAGTTTTCTGATATATTTTCTAATGGAAAAATATCTAGACTAATTTATGATTGATTAATTCTAAATATTTGTTGTAAATAGACTCTTATGTAGATAAAGAAAAAAATCACACAATGAATGAAGCTGTAATCCATTTAACTTCTGTACCTTTATATAAAGTGGAATCCTAATACAATTTATTATAATGACTGAAAAACAGAATAAATTGTTCAGACCTGAGAATTTCCAATTTGCAGTTTGGACTCTTCAGTCCCGAAGACAACAGCTCCACTCCAGAATCCTGCAGCTTGTTGTTACTCAGGTCCAGCTCTCTCTGATTAGAGGACTGGGAGCTGAGAACTGAGGCCAGAACTTCACAACTTCTCTCTGAGAGGTTACAGTCATTCAGTCTGAAATGACAGATACAAAAATTGAACAATGGTTTTGCTAGATTAAGACTATAAAAAAATAAAAAATATATAACAACCATATAGTGCTCCATCTCACTGACTTGAAGGTAACCAGATAAAGAAGTAAGTTTGGTGTAGTCAGAAATGTTTGGCAGCGCTTTGAATGTGCTTCTGGAGGTAGAGTTTGGGTAAGAAATCACTCTTTTATCATTGTTTGGTTTCTAAAACTCATTGCAAGTGCCTCGTATTAAATTTGTTGTGTAAATTGATGTTGAAGTGTGGCCTCACAGAATTCTATATCATGACTCAGAACAGAGTGACACAGTATGAGGCAGGACAGACAGTGGGAATATTCAAATAGCATTTATTGAAATAAACAGTCAGTGGATTTGTAGTAGCAGCAACTAGGGTGTCCGAGGCAGGAAACTCTGGAGAGAGGAAACATATTAGTGATCCTGATAACCAGATGGAGGATGATAAGAAAGCGTCACTTAGAGTCACTAACCTGGTTTAGAGTTCAGTCCGTGCCCAGAGAAGAAGGTTGATACCAGCCAGTTGGTTGACAAAATACATCGTATGCTCCAAGAGAGCTCCAGATGCTGAAGCCTAGATTGATACAGAGCTGACAGAAGATCAGATTCAAAGGATAATCCATAGGGACCTCGAGCACCTATTGTTGACAGATTCATGTTCAATCTACATGAAGTAGGTGTCCGAAGACAGGTCAGGCTAACAAAACAGAACAGGGACAGGCAAGCTCAGAAGTCCAACAGCAAAATACGTCAGGATCAGGCGATCAGAACCAAATCAGTAACAAATAGCATTTATTGATTTCTGTGGGAAACTGAAGCTTTCTGTCCAGGTCAACCTTCATGCTCCTCTATTGGCCAGTAGTGAAGAGCCTTGCGGTTTCTCTTTTTCTTGAAGCTTCTGATTCCTCCTTCCGTGACAAAGATGGTGGGGTCCTCTGCTGGCGATGGTGTTCTACTACCCTGTCTGCGCTCCTCCAGCACTTCGGCTAGCTTTCTCAAGACCTGGTCGTGGCGCCATCTATAGCGGCCCTGTGAGAGGGCCACTTTGCAGCCTGATAAGATGTGCTGGAGGCTTGCGTTGGGAGCATTGCAGAGTGCACAACATTCCTCGTTTCCGAACCACTGATGAAGGTTCCGAGGACAGGAAAGCGTGTCATATGTTGAGCAGATAAGGAAGCTAAGTCTTGCCTGTGGGATCTTCCACAAGTCTGACCAACTGATGTTCCTGGTTGACATTCCCTCCCAGGTTGTCCAGCTTCCTTGTCGTCCCTGAGACACAGCCTTGATCTTATAGCGGTCTTCCTCCATCCTCGTCACCTCCGCCACCACCATTTCCTTTCTTTCCTTGTGGTGGGCCTTGGACCAGAAGCGTGGTACTTCTCTCCATCCTAGGCCTGCTCTTCCTACCTGCACCCTGCCTACAATCTCCTTGTGCTGCAGCCGGCTTACAGCTTGGTCGACCTCGGTCTGGGCGTTCCACTTGCGGCCAGTCAGGACACTGGCGTTAGCATTCCTTACCAGCTCATCTGTGGACTCCCGAAGCTCGAGCACCAACCTGGTCTTTTCTTGCATGTAGCCCAGCTGTAGCGATCTTGGGGGTAGCTGGAGCATGTTCCCCCCAAATAGGCCGGCTTAAGAGAGGCACCGTGGCAGCCCCAACCACTTTCGGATAAATGAGTTGGCTTTCCTATCCATCCTACTCACGGTTGATGAGGGGAGCTCACTCATTTTCAGGGGCCACAGCAGTCTCTGGTAGAGTGTAAATTGGTAACACCAGACCTTGTATTTGCCCAGTAGTTGGCTTTGGTCAATTCTCGTCAGGCCATCAGAGAGCTGCTTCATAACGGTTTTCCCCATTTGCTTGTCAGAAAGCTCAGCAGTGTACTGCCTCCCAAGGCTTTTGATTGGCTGCTCTGCAAGGAGTGGGATCTTCTCTCCCCCGACGACGAAGGTGGTGTTGTCGTTCCGGACACCTCTCCTGAGTGACAGGCTACGGGACTTGGAGGGCTTGATCTTCATCCTTGCCCATGACATCAGTTCATCAATCTTCCTCAGCAGTCATGCTGTACATGGTGCTGTTGTAGTGTATTAATCTGCACCAAAAATTAGAATAAAACAGAATTAAATGTTTATAAATGTTTAAAGAGTTGTTTTCATAAATACATTTATGGAGACCAAAGGGAGAAATAGAGAAGCAGTGTGTGTATGATTCTGCACCTGGCATTTTGAAGTTTGGGATCCAGTCAAAAGCAGGTATTGGGTTGAATCCAAGATTGGGAATGCTGCAGATGGGCCTTTCTAGTGAAAGAGGCACACTCATTAAAAATGAATTATTTGTCATATCAAGGTTGCACAGCTCAGCTAAGCTCAGCTAAACTAATTGTGATGAATTGAGTTGTCATCTTCAAAACACACTGTGCAGTATTGGTCACAGAAAGGATGATGTTTTACTGGGACATGGAACACCAGGGTTATACTGACCTGGTTTGAAGTAATATTATGATCTTAGATCACATTGGAAGAAAGGCTTAGTTTTGACATATTATTGATTGAAATTGTCATATGTTTCTGATTTAAGTGCACCAGATGTCATCATGACCTGTAAAACCGTTCTCAAAGAAATGATTAATCATAAGTTACATTGGATGAAAGCTTTGTTTTAAAAGATTAATAATTAAGAAAATGATGTGTTTTTGATTTAATGGCAATATATGTCATCATGATTTGCAAAGAAATGTCACCATGACCTGTAACAAAGACTGTTGATTAAATATATAAAAAATATGATTTAAAAGGGGTTTTCCACCGGTAACATAAAAATAATTGGTTTTACCCGAAGAAAAAGTACCTAGAATAATGAAAAAGGAGGGGGGTTGAGGGAGGAGTCCAGAAGCCCCAAGAAATGTATAAAAGAGGGCCATTTTCATTATTTGTTCAGTTGCTTGCCGGCAGGCAACTCGTGTGTGATTCTTTGTATTTTGCAATAAATCACATTGGACCTGGACTTCAGCTGCTTCTGCCTGATTTTTTGGATCATTGTTTGAAGACTTTTCTGCCTTTTAAGAACTTTGAATTTTTACAAAACTTAGCTCCAATTTTAAGTCGTTGAAGGGATTTTTCCACGACACTGTCTGAAGGAGGGTGGTGATGTCGTCCATGTAGCTCCTTAGTGGGGGGAGCCTCTGGCCAGTTGGCAGTTTGATTCTTCCTGCCATCTGCCTTGCACCGATGAGGATTATTTCAAACGCTGCTACAAACAGTGTAGGTTAAATGGCACACCCCATCGCTATTCCGACTTCAAGCTGCTGCCATCCAGTAGTGAACCCCAGGGCAGAGAAGCACATTTTCAGGTTGTTAAAATAGCTCTTTAGCATGCTTCTGATGCAAGCGGGCATGTGGAAGAACTCCATGGCGTAGATGATCAGCTGGTGTGGGACAGATCCATATGCGTTGGCCAGGTCAAGCCAGACGACATGCAGGTCAGTCTTGTCGCGCTTAGCCCTCTGGATCTGGTCCCAGATCATTGTGGAGTGCTCCACACATCCTGGGAACCCTGGCACCCCTGCCTTCTGGCAGTTGGTGTCGATGTATTTGTTCTGGAGCAGGTAGGTCGTCATCCTTCTGACTAGCACAGAGAAAAAGATCTTTCCCTCTACATTTAGAAGGGCGATGTTACGGAACTGCCCTATGTCCTTGGAGTTTGTTTCCTTGGGAATGAAGGAGTGGCAAAGAGCTACTGCTCTTTGCCACTCGGCTGGAATGAGTTGTTTTTTCCAGGCAGTTCTCATTAGGTACATAGCAGCTCTAGTACCTTAGGGCAGTTCTTATAGAGCTTGTAGGGGACTCCGTTGGGGCCTGGTGCAGAAGAAGACCTTGCTTTCTCCACAACTTGCCTAACCTCACTGAGCTTGGGAGGCATGGTGTTAAACTCAACAGTTGGTTGTGCAGGCTGCGGTACATATCCTGGTGTTCCTAAGGGGACATTCCTTTGTGGATCGCTGTACTGCTTTCTGACATGCTGTTCCAATTGCTCCCTGGTAGTTTCAAGCTTGCCAGTCTTCTTTTCCTCCAGCAGCTGTCTGGCATGCTTGAAGGGATCCTTGAAGAAGCTGGCTCTCTCTTTCTGCTTCCGCTTGTTGTGTTTTCGGATGTGTTCAGCTCTGCGAAGCAAGGCTAGTCTTTTCCTGACCTCTTCCCATAGGGCTTTTAGCCCTTCTTTCTCCGCAAGAGTGGCCTTTCTCCAGCTTTTCCGGAGTTGGCGACGCCTTTGTACCAGCTGGAGGATTTCCTTCTCTCTCCTTCCCTTCTCTCTTTGGATGGACCTCTGTCTGGAAACGATCTCTTTTCAAACCTGTCCTTGTAGGTCTGGTATATGATGTCCCCAATCCGATTCAGCTTGGCCTCTGCCCCTCCTTGCAGTGACTCCTGTAGGGTCTTGATCAGGTCTGCGTCCAGTGCACGCCATGTCTGTGCTTCACTAGACTTTGGCCACTTGATCTTGTTCTTTCTGGCGGGTTTCTTGGTCTCTGCCATTGGCTCTGTTCTGTCTGGTGTGGTGAGGACTTGGTCTTCGTGCTCACGTGGGGACTCGTTCTCCACCAGTGGGCCTTCTTCCTCTGTCACCCTACTGCCTTCAGCAACATTTGGTCCATTGGCTCTGTCGTTTTTGCCCTGGCTTTTGGTCCCTCTTGTCTCACCTGCTGTTGCAGTGCAAGGTTGCTGCTGGCCATTCTGTCCACACTTTGCTTTCCCCTGGTGGATCCGTACGCCCCTAAACGTGGTCACTTTCTCCCATCCACGTGCACACTTTCGGAGGACCTTCTCCTCATTTTTAAGAGTTGCTGTGGTTTTATTGTTATTTATTTATGAGCATCTCTTTTGACTTGCAGGCTAAATGAGTTACAAACTCAAAAACATTTCATGCTTTGTTTTTTTCACTATTTCTAAATAAAAAAATAAAAATAAAAGAATTAAGCAGCAGTCACTTTATTACTTTTTTAGCTTTTGTTTCACTCTTCTTCAAAGAAAAGGAACATTTTATCTGGTTCTTGTTCCACCTCTGTTATTTTCTTATTCTTGCTCCTGCTTTGGATTTCTTTTCCCTACCAGTGCTAACAATAAACTATCAAACAAAACCACAAGGAAATAAAATCTAAATATAACCTTGATCCTTTATTGCACACATTTATAAAGTTACTTACTGTTTGTTCTGGAGTCAAAACAAGTCAAGCTTAATTTCTACTCATTTCCTCCCATAGGGTTTTTAGAGTGAGAGATGAATGTAAGCATCTTGGTGAGGGCAGGGACGACATTATAACCTGCTTAGTTCTTTGTCATTAGTAGTATAAATATTTTATAAATAAGTTCATGTAAAATTAACCCCAAATGCCAAAGGTTTAACTTCAAAGGGAATACAAAAACTGGGGTACCTGATCTATTGTATGACATCAATTTGAACCCCATCCCACAGATTGATATCATCAAGGTAATTACTATTCCTAGGTTGGAGCTTGCTGGAGAACAACAGATCCAAACCAGCTACTGCAAACAGTACCATTTAAAAATTTGGGCATTTGAACTACTTGCAAAACTAATATTTTCAAAGTTAAGACAAATTAATCATGTGCCCTTTGACAAATTCATAAATACATTTTCTGAACGACTTAATCCTTTTAATTGGACCAAGGGGGCCTATAATAGCTATATAGCCATAACAGCTATAACAGTTCCAGAGCTGTGGGGCTTTAAACTTTTGGTGTCAGCTTTGAGCTGCACACAATGGGCCGGATTTATCAAGATCCAATTTTGCGTGCAGTAATTTGCGCTCGCAAACTGGAATTTTGCGCGAGGGGCTGAACCATGGTTTGCGGGTGATTTAACAAGAGCGATTGCGTAACTGGTGGCAGGTACAAAACTGTTGGAGACACCCTATTTAAATGATGGTTTTGCGCGTTTTGTGGTTTGCGGCAAAGTAGTTTGTAGTTTGTGCAAACTAGTGCATTAAGAAATTTTAATCTTACAGTGACACCCCCACCCCCTCCAAAACCTTTATTCCCTAAGGTGGTATGTGGCTGAATTTCTACTTCACTGCAGTAAAAAAAAAAAAAAAAGTGGGAGGTCGGGGTTCTCTCCGATAGGGCGTCAGGGCGACATGGCATTTAGAACGTCGGACAGCACTTCTGAAAAATGAGATTGGGAGATCCCAGATGCAAAAAAGTGCAATGTTGCAAGGAGTTTTGTGATATCTGGTATTGCGTGGGTCCTCCTTGTGGCTGGCTCCAAATCCATTCGGAGTTCCCCCAACAGCTCCAAAATGGCAATACTGGATAAACGATATGTTTTGATGATCATTTCCTCGTTCATTCCAAAAATATTCACACTGAGTGAAAAAATGCGTTCTCTGGCTCTCCTTGCTTCATTTCGATGTCTCCTTCTTGCGACAATAACCGCTGCCATGTGTGTGCAATTACGCATACAGACCATTTGCACCTTCTTTTGAAACGTGTTAAATATAGAGTCAGATACCGTTAGCAAAATTGCTTTCAGGTTTGATAAATCACTTTGCGAGTGCTAAATTAATATATTTACATGTTCTCCTCCCACAAGACGCACTTTTGCGTGTAAACGCCCCATATTGCATATTCATTGCAGAAAAAGTACTAAATGGATAAGAGAAGCTATTTATCACGTTTTAAAGACCAAATCCTTTTAGCATGCTGTTGATAGATCAGTTTGTACATTTTTTAGCGTGCGCAGTGAAATAGCTCACGTTTTTATACACGCAAACCTTTGATAGATCCGGCCCAATGGCTCCACCTGCTGTTAAAAATTTTACCAGTGAAATTGTATGCATTCTGAATTATTACCACCACTTCAGGCCCACTGGGTCATGGGTTTTAGGAGGTTAAGGATATTTATGTGGCTCACCCAATCATTGTACTTCTTTATGAAACATTGTCAACCTAGTTCACAATGTATTAAATCCCTTTTTAGTAGACTACATAATTATATTCTATGATTTTCTATTAATTTAGAAAGGGTTGTGATACCTTTATTTATACATGCTGGCTCATAAATTGACTTTTTTCATTTTGTAATATATCTATTGTTCAATATTATGCATGTGTTTCACAGTGATGAGCAGTAGCGCTGCTACATGTAGCAAAGCTATTAGTTTGACTACATGTTCCAGTAGCTTGACCGTAGCGTCACTGCTTTATTTATCAAGTAACTTTCCTGTAGTGACGTTATTGCTTTGATCAGGTCGCGACGTAGAGTCCACAAACGCTACAAAATCCAGGGCATAACTAAGAAATGAAACCAGGTTTTCTATTTTGAAACAACAATCAGAGTTATTCGTTGGACATTCACGCATGAGCCTCTATTCTGCCTCTTCTGTGTGTATCTACCGAAACATGCGCACGGCAGTGGAACTCAAAGAATGACGCACACAGACACACGCACACACACAGAGCCACACACACAGGATGGAGGAGGAGACAGGAGCAGAGCGAGAAGAGCAGCAAACTGTCCCTACCACACCGTGGCCTTTTCTTAAGAGATTATGAAACTTGTTGAATCCTCAGATAAAAAAAATAAAGTGTACAGATGTCTGCTTTGCAATAAAAAAAAAACTGTTGTCAGCGTCCAGGACATCCAACACCAACCTGAGAACTCACATTCAGGTGAATCACAAATTATCTTCCTGCAGTATGCAAGTAAAAATATCTAGCGTCAGTGTAAATCCCAACTCACTTTAGCCAAATGCTGTATGTAAATTAGTAAAACGACAGCTACCCACCTACCAACAAGCAGTGTGTGATGGAAATGGACTAGCTAAGTGTCTAAGCAGAAGTGTGTTTTTTTTTAAAAAAAAGCATGAGTGATTTTCAAGGTTCTTGGTCAACTTATTCAGTCCAAATTTGCCTGAGTTATAGTCAAGATGTGGATCTACAAGGTCTGATGGTTCATTGAGTTTCAAATAGGGTTACAAGGTGTTATCCAATATTTATTTTGGAAAAAAGAAATTTGGCCAGGCTAAATATTTTGTATTTTTTTTATTTTTTTAATCACCTATAAATCAGACATTTAAAAATCGTGGTTCCACCTGAAGAATATTGCTCAATGCCTTTTCTTTGTACAAATACAAACAATTGTATTTCCAATTTTTAGTTTAAGCGCTGTACTTGCTTTAATTCACATTTAGAATTTCAGGTGTTTTTTGCTCCTAAGGCCCTCAGTGCTTAAGGGGTTAAAGATATTCATCTATTAATTCATTAAAACCACTGCCTGAATGTGATGGAATGGTTTCCATTCTCAAAGGAACCTAGTCTCAATGTTTTTGGTGACTCAAATGCCCCCGATAGGATCTCAAAGTTCTGAGTGACTGGTCAGAAATGCAGCAATTCAAAAAGAGAGTTCAGCTTATTGTTGAACCTCATGTTCCAAAAGGGAATTTTGTTTTCATCCCGTCTATCGAACGCTGGACCGGTTCACAGGAGTTTGCCAAACTGGTCCACATGTTTTTTATGGATCTGGACAGGGCATTCAATGATATCCCTTTTGGTTCCTTGTAGGGGATGCTCCTCAAGTACAGAGTTGGGGCACTTTATTAAGGGCCATCTGGTGTTTGTACAGTGAAGCACTAATTTGCTCTACATTGCAGCATTAAGTCGGACCTGATCCTGATGCGTGTATGACTCGAGCGGGGCTGCCCTCTCTCATCGATCCTGTTCTGAACCTTTACAGAGAGGATTTTGGTAAAGCCAAGGGCAGACGTGGGGTTTGTTTGGAAACCATCGGATTTCATCCCTACTTTTTGGAGAAGATGCCGTTCAGCTGGCTCCCTTCTGCCATGACCTACAGCATGGACTGGGGAGGTATGATGCAGATGTGGAAGTAGATGTGGATAAAAATCATCTTTAAGCAATCTTCTTTACTAGAAATAGGTGGCTTTGCCACTGGTACTGACTGAAGCCGAAGATTACAAGTACAATAATGATTATTTTGTTTTGTCAATTTTAGCTCCAGCAGTACTATGATAATGTTAATGATAATGCTAGCTTCTTTAACCACTGAATGGACCTTTTGACCTTTTTTATAATCTGAGTTTAAAGATTAATGAAACGCAATATGGACAATATTTAGTTTCTTACCTATTACAAAGTAGAGAAACACATAAATGATATAAGCAAATCAATAAACCTAGTTTCTATTTCCCTGTCTAACAATTTGTAAACACTGCCTTTTGCCGATAGAGCTGGAGATGGAATGAAATAATTAATATTTGCTCCATGTTCATGACAGAGAACATTTTGGTTTCCAATTAAATGTGTTAGTTGAGCCTTTTGAAATACAAATGTTGGTCTGTTAACAACTAAACTAGTTTTTGTTTCTATTAAATGCATTTTTATAAACTCTTAGTAAAACCAATATTTATATTTTGTGATTTATCCTTAGTTGATGCTGGTTAGATCATGGTTTCAAAACCCAAATTCTGTAGGTACTTACAGAACTTTGTTTGAAGCTTTGACCACTGGCAGCAGCCTGAGAAGAGCCTCCTCTGAAGCAGAGTATTTCTTCAGGTCAAACACATCCAGATCTTCTCCTGATGTCACTAAGATGAAGGCCAGAGCTGACCACTGAGCAGGAGACAGTTTATCTGTGGAGAGACTTCCTGATCTCAGAGCCTGTTGGATCTCCTGGACCAGAGAACGATCATTCAGTTCATTCAGACAGTGGAACAGGTTGATGCTTTTCTCTACAGAGAGATTTTCATTGATCTTCTCCTTGATGTACTGAACTGTTTCGTGATTGGTTTGGGAACTACTTCCTGTTTTTGACAGAAGAGCTTGGAGAAGAGTCTGATTGTTCTCCACTGAAAGACCCAGAAGAAAGCGGAGGAATAAGTCCAGGTGTCCATTTGGACTCTGTAAGGCCTTGTTCACAGCATTCTTATGGTGATATTGTAAATTTGGTCTGCTCAATAGTTTAGATTTAATAGAGAGTCTTATTAGATCTTTATATCCAGAGGTGATAAAGCTACGATGGAAATGTAGCGCAGCCAGAAACTCCTGAACACTCAGATGGACGAAGCAGAACACCTTGTCCTGGTTCTGGTACAGCCCTCTCTCCTCTTTAAAGATCTGTGTGAACACTCCAGAGTAAACTGAGGCTGCTCTGATATCGATGCCACACTCTGTCAGGTCTGATTCATAGAAGATCAGGTTTCCTTTCTGCAGCTGATCGAAAGCCAGTTTTCCCAGAGACTCAATCATCTTCCTGCTCTCTGGACTCCAGTGAGGATCTGTCTCAGCTCCTCCATCATACTTGACCTTCTTCACTTTGGTCTGAACCACCAGGAAGTGGATGTACATCTCAGTCAGGGTGTTGGGCATCTCTCCTCCCTCTCTGGTCTCCAGCACATCCTCCAGAACCGTAGCAGTGATCCAGCAGAAGACTGGAACGTGGCACATTATCTGGATGCTTCTAGATCTATTGATGTGGGAGATGATCCTGCTGGCTCGCTTCTCATCTCTGAATCTCTTCCTGAAGTACTCCTCCTTCTGTGGGTCATTGAACCCTCTGACCTCTGTCACCATGCCAACACACTCAGGAGGGATCTGATTGGCTGCTGCAGGTCGTGTGGTTATCCAGAGGAGAGCAGAGGGAAGCAGTTTCCCCCTGATGAGGTTTGTCAGCAGAACATCCACTGAGGTGGACTCTGTAACATCAGTCAGGATCTCCTTGTTCTGGAAGTCCAGAGGAAGTCGACTCTCATCCAGACCATCAAAGATGAACAGAACCTGGAAGTGATCAAAGCTGCAGATTCCTTTGGTTTCAGTGAAGAAGTGATGAACAAGTTCCACCAAGCTGAACTTTTTCTCTTTCAGCACATTCAGCTCTCTGAAGGTGAATGGAAATATGAACTGGATGTTCTGGTGGGCTTTGCCTTCAGCCCAGTCCAGAGTGAACTTCTGGGTTAAGACTGTTTTCCCAATGCCAGCCACTCCCTTAGTCATCAATGTTCTGATTGGCTGATCTCTTCCAGGTGGGATTTTAAAGATGTCTTCTTCTCTGATTGTTGTTTCTGGTCTGGTTGGTTTCCTGGATGCTGTTTCAATCTGTCTGACCTCATGTTCATCATTGACCCCCCCAGTCCCCCCCTCTGTGATGTAGAGCTCTGTGTAGATCTGGTTCAGAAGGGTTGGACTTCCTGCTTTAGCGATCCCCTCAAACACCGACTGGAACCTCTTCTTCAGAGTGCATTTAAGGTTATGTTGACAAAATGGGGCAAAAAGCTCTGAAATATTAAATGATACAATCAGCACTGAAACAATATTAGTATATCATCTGGTCTTTCTGCTCTTTTCACCGGAATAAATTCTTCATTCATCCATCAGGTTAAATCTTTATAGAAATCCTCTTACTTCTCCACAGACGATCAGCCAGCTCCTCCTGCTTCATCCTCCTCAGGAAGTTCAGGGTGATCTTCACCAAAGCCTCTCTGCTCCTTCTCTGCTCTTCATCTTCACCATACAACACCTCCTCATCCTCCCTTTGACCTTCTGGGTCATGTTGACTCAGAATCTTCTGGATCTTCTTCAGCTCGTTCTTCACAAAACTAACAATCTTTTCCTCCAGCAGCTGAACAGAACAGTAAATTAAGGACACGTCAGATTGAGCGGATGGAGCCAAACATTAGATCCATGTTGGACAAACTGACAGTCCTCTGGACTAAAAAAGTGTAGCATGGAGATGACTGTGAACATAAACCATGGAGAAGTCATTGTAGTACATGTACAGACCCTAAATGTGGAGTCCAGCTGGGTTTGACGCTCCTGGGCAGATGAACCACTAGGAACCTCTGAGTTCTGCTGGTCCACTCTGTGGAGGAACCAGGAAGCATTAACTGACATTATGTTGAACAACAAAGACCAATATCCTTGTGGTTTTGGTTTGCTGATCCAAAAGCTTTAAATGGGGACACAATTTATATCCAACCTACCACAGGGAGGAAGTACCTACTTGAGCAGAGTTTGGTAATTTATTAAATCATGGCTGATTTCGCTGAGCTCTGCAGGTTCAGTTGTTCCATTTGCTGAGAACTTTGAAACTGAACCTCCAGTGTAACATAAAGTATATTGTTTAACTGAGCTTTGGTTGTGTTGTATCTAATACATTGTTTTGATTGGCATGATAAACAGTTGTCTTTTTTAGATCAAGAATATCCTATGTAAATCTTTTTTGACTGATCCTTTTTAATGATTCTTCTACTGTAGGATCAGAGGCTAAGTCTGATTCAGAGTCTGCAACTGCTCTGTTTCAATGACTGACAGGAATCTGCCCTGTAAACCCAAAATGCTCAAAATAATTAATTAAACTAAATAGAGTGTACTTAAAAACATCTTAGAAGTTCTACCTACTTAAAGATGATGAGTGCCGATAGCTTGTTTTCTCTTTTTAAATGGAGCCTAGGAGGAAGTTCAACGGAAGAAACTAATTGCAGTCCTACATCCATCGGCAATGCAGCCAATCAGCTTTAAAGCACACCTCCACCAAAGCCAATCAGCCTCCAAAGTTCATCTTTAAAGGCCTCCGATCTGCACTAGTCTGCTCCTGTGTGCAGGCGGTGGATGTGCTGTCTGACTTCATTCAGATGATCCCGTTTCTACCCACCTCCAGCCCCTCCTCCATCATTGCCACTAAAGCTTCATCAGGGTTTCATTACTCCTAGACTCTTACTGTATTCCGCTTCTCATTCCAACAGGTCTGGCAGAAGACCGCCATGTTGAGCCTGGTTTTGCCAGAGGTTTCTTCCCAACAGGAAGTTTTTCCTCTCCACTGTCACTCATCCTTGCTCATCATGGACAGGTTCTCTGAACCTGTGTTATCCAACTGGACTTCCATCTTCCAGGTCCCTGAGTGAAGCTCATAGTATCAGCTCATGCAGTCCACTGGATCTCCCCATAAGCTCAGCATACCGTCTTGCTAACCAGCACTCTATAGACTGACCATCTTCATCAATCTCCACTCCACCACCAATTCAGACCTGGGGGTAAACAGCCCTGTTGTTTACTCCTGTCCATGCATATCGATCAAAATTAAGTTCCATGTTTCCTGCCGAGGTCTGAGCGCCAAAGAGTAATTGTATCAATAAATGTCTTCTGATTGTCTTTTCTCTTTGTGTGAGTTTTTTTTAGGTTGAAGTGATTTAAACTTGTAATTTTTGATTAATACTAACTTTTTGCAGGATAAATATCTGCTACTTAAAAAAATTACTCAGAGTTACTTGGAACTATGTAGATTAAATATCAATTTATGACTTGCTTTTGTTTTCTGTTTTTAAAGAACTGAATAAATCAATGAAATTCAGATAGATTTAAATTTGTGAATGTACAAATTCTCTCTGTGTCTCTCTTAATAACTTCCACCGGACTGCTTTTATTTTGTAGTATTTGTATGCTTTCTACAGGCAATAGACCGGAGCCAACGAGCAAAAAAAAAAAGTGCGGGAGACTTAATAAAAAGAGTACTGAAACACTGAGTTGGAGTGAAAGGATTTTCAGTTGTAACAAATCATGTTTAATTAGAAGATTAAAAGAAAAAACTAATAAATGTTAAGTTCATTAAAAATAAAATCCTGTGTCTTCCTACTTAAAAAGATTGCCTGAGTTATTTCAATGAGAAAGACATATGAATGTTCTGTGTAGCAGAAACTGAAGAATTTCAGTCGGCTTAATTGGTACATTTAATTAAATTATAATTTAAATGTACATTTCAAATAAACTCCAAATATATAAGTTCTGTCATACTCAAATGTTTGAGTTTTAGAACTCAAAAGAATTGTGCAACTAATTGCCTTACTTTTTTGAGTACTGCTAACTTATTGGGGTTTAGATCGGGAAATTATTCAGCCTGTGTGAGAACAATGAAGGCAAGTTAATCAGAACAAAGTTTAGCAGAAGGACTCTTTGCAGACTGAAAATGTTTTATCATTATCTCCCTTTTATCTCCTCTTTCTTTCATCGTTTCTCCTTTTTTCTGTTTTTCCTTTCCTGTTCTATCTACATTGCAGTGTCCATATAATCTGTAATACTTCCTGCATGAATTGTGATAAAGCTATTTATATGCATAAAACAAGCCGAACACTGCTCCACTTGTGAAAGTAAAAATCTGTTGGGCTCTTTTGACATCAAGACAATTAAAAATTTAGTTTCATTAAAAATAAAACTAAAAGATAGAATTTAAGGCTTAAGTATTTCCACAGGTGAAATATTTTGTTTTGCTCCATATCTTCACTAACAGTAAAAAGAGTTCCTAAGCATTTGTGCATTTCTATTTATTTACAGTCATTAAATATGAACAGATAAAGGGGTTTGTTATTAATGTCAATTAACTTGGATTATTTGCCTCCTTTACTTCTTTTTTAAAGTTGTCCTATTCAACATATAAATTAAATACTGACTGAGGAAAAACATCAGAATTATAAACTCAGGAACAAAATAATGCAGTCTGAACTGGAACAGCTTATTCTTTCACTGATTATATTCATACATTTTCACCTGAATTCTGGCTTAAGCTGTAATCTTCCTACCCCTGCTGGACCAACACGTGAACTACAGACACTTAGATTCACCTCCAACAATGTTTACCGTGAAATCACTGGAAACTGAATTAGTGGAAAACATTCAGCAAAAACAAATAGTTTCAATAAAATGAATAAAAACATTTCAAACTGAATCGGTTCAGTTTCATATAGTTAAAACATTTGAACAGAGCTCACCTCTTTGCAGCTGAAGATTGGTCAGATTTAAATTCAAAGAAGGCATCCTTTGACATGTTGCTCTTTAATGAGACACAGCTGGGTTCTGGTCCAGGTTCTGGTTCTGGTTGTTTCCTGTGAATAAAGATGGTTTGGTGATGTTCATGCTGAGCTCTGACATGGAGAAGAGTCCTGGACAGTTAGAGATGGTGATCTGACCTCTGAACTTTGCTCTGGTCCTCATGTTCTCCACACAGAGTGGTTTTAGAGGGAGGGACTCTGTCCTCTCTGTCCTCACACTGATCCATGCTGCTCACTTGAGTGGAGCTGCAGCCAAGAACACACACCATGAATTTGCATTATTTACTTACTTATTCCCACCTGTAGCTGCATCTAATGTAAAATTGGAAGACCAAAGTGTTTGAAAGCTCAGTTCTAAACATAAAGTAAAGGATTGTAACATAACCACTATGTTATTTTCTCTTTTCATGTAAAGTACATTAAAGTGTACCGATAACAAACTGTCTTATAGAACAGTTAGTTCATTGGTAATATTATTTCAAATCTCCACTGGTTAAAAAATACGGAAGAGCATTAGGGCCACTGGAAAAAAAAAAAAAAGTTAACTGATTTTTAATTCTTATTTCAGTTTAACATGGGAATTCTGACTTTAATCTCAGAATTCTGACTTTTTTCTCGGAATTCTGACTGAATTCTGACAATAAAAAAAAAATATCAGAATACTTAGTTTAAGTTAGAATTCTGACTTTAATCTCAAAATTCTAACTTAAACTAAGTATTCTGATTCTGATGATTTTTCATTGTCAGAATTCAGTCAGAATTCTGACAATGAAAAAAGTCAGAATTTTGACATTAAAGTGAGAATTCTGACTGAAATAAAACTGAAATAAAATTTTAAAATCAGTTAACTTTTTTTTTCCAGTGGCCCTAATCCTCTTCCGTAGAAAAAAGATGGGAATTAATATACTGGGTTGTTTTGGTGAGGAGAAATTTCTTAATGACTTGACAGGTGAGGAAGACGCGCACTGACAGGTGCAGCGGGAGTTTTTGTCTGGTTGTCTGTTAAAAACAAGTAAAAAAATAATTAAGCAAGATAAAATACAGCCAAAGATTGTCCCAGCGCCGCAGATCAGCCATGTAGAAAAACTGGTCCGAGTTTGCACCCAGAGGACGCCGCCCGGTGCAAGGATTGTTCGTTTTGGAAAGGACTTTTTACTTTGAGTTCGGAGCATACGGAACTCCTGTTTGGACTTTATTATTAAAAATAAAAAGAACGGACAGTTTTGGACTTTCAGTTGTCAGGGTTGTTTTTATTTGCTTTTGCAGATATAAATTGAGACTTTGAGTTTACTTATAAATTGTTTGTGAAGGTTTTTTGAGTTATTGATCATTCATACTGAAATGTTATTGAAAGAAACTTTGGATTCTAGGTAGTAGTGCGATTTTGTTTATTATTACTTTTTTTATTAAATCTTTGTTTGCTAACAAAAATCAACATAATCCTACTAAGTGGTAGGATTTTTTTTTGTCTCAGATTAATATTGTAACACTTATTGCCTGTTTTCCTGTGACAAAACCCCCCTTGAGTATTTGTGAGTTCTAATTTGAATAAAGCTGAATTTTACAGGTTGATGTTAAAAGAATGCATGGATTCCAGTTTGACTGGAAAGTCTGACTGATGGAGCTGAAGAATCCCAGAATGTAGGTCAAGATCCGTTTCCTGCTGCAGCTGAAAAATTAAACAAGTTAAATGCTGCATTTTCTTACCACCAAACTATAAAATGTGATAATTTTCAAATTTCAGTTAAAGCTGAAACAAACTTCTCCTCTTTGAAACTGAATGTAGCCCAATTTTACTTTGAAAGGATTAAAGACGCATGAGGAAGCTGTTGTGACTTTAACAGGTAGGATGACAGTTTCATTAAAAACAAGAATAATTTACTTTAAGTGATTAAGATATCTAAACTCTTCATTATGTTGTCTGATTTCAGTTATTTAATAATCTTCTCAATGTTCCTTTAAACATAAAACTGATGAAACTTTGAGCTGGAATCAGTTTTTTAAACACATTAAAGTCAAAGTTTAACTACGAAGAAAAATAAACTTACAGTTTGTTCAAACTTCAAAAAAGTGCTGCAGAGACTTGACAGGTGAACCTGAGGCTGAGCTGCTTTCTGGAATGAGTCAGAGCTTCACCTGTGATGGAGGCGGAGCCTGAAGAGAGACAGGTAGGAGGGACAGCAGCAGTTTGTTCTTTCTATTGTAAATTTATCTCTTCTGCTGCTCAGAAACTATGAAGGAAACCCAGAAAAAAAACTTTTGCAGGATCTGATCCTACAGGCTGGTTGTTGTGAGACATGCCGGACTTTGTTTTTAGATGGTACTTTAATTGTTCCTCTAAGGGGTGATAAAACTGTTTTAAAAGAGAGGAAACCTCCCACTGTGAGGAATCCACCAACACAGCTCCATCCTTCATCACCTCTACCTGCAGCACCTTCACTATGTTTTCAGTCTCAGATCAGCAGCTCCATTACTTCCTCATCTCAACATGTGGGTCCTTCAACACCATACCACAAAGTGCTGTACACAATCACAAAATACAATGCAATTATAGAATAAAAAAGATTGAATATAAAATATATATCAATATCCGGACGTAATAAAACAAAGTGAAACCTCTCACATTGTGCTTAAAGCCACAGAAAAAAAGGTCTTAAGAAGAGACTTAAATCAGCGAGTGAAGAGATCGGCCTGTTTTCCAGTGTAGTCCTGTTTCTCTGACCGTGATTGACTGGATGTGCTCTCTTCATCCTCTGACATGGGAGCTGGCTTGGAGCTCGTCTGCCTGGCTGTGTGTTTCCTGGACGGGGCCGCCTTTTACAGCTGCTTTTTGTATCTATGCTTCTTTTTCTATGTCTGCTTCTGTCTCCTTGAACCCCAGTCGGCCTCGGCAGATGGCCGCTCACACTGAGCCTGGTTCTGCTGGAGGTTTCCTCCTGTTCAAAGGGAGTTTTTCCTCTCCACTGTCGCTACAAGCATGCTTAGTGTGAGGGATTGCTGAAGAGTCAATGAGTCGATGCAATCAGCTGGTTTTCCTTAGACAGAAAACGTTGTATCAATTTGACTGTATGATCTGGTTGAACTGTAAAGTGCCTTGAGATGACATGTGTTGTGAATTTGGCGCTATATAAATAAACTGAATTGAATTGAATTGAATTGAAGAGGCCTGTCTTATGCCCAAAGGAAGATCATTTCATAGGTCGGGAGCTGCCACAGAAAGAGCAACATCCTCTCAGCTCGCTTTTGTCTTTGGCACCTTCAGAAGCCACTGACCAGCTGACCTGAGGGAACAGGAGGGTGTGTAACAATGTCACCGCTCAGACAGATAGGGAGGGACGAGCTCATTAAGAGCTTTAAAACAAATAAAAGGATTTTAAAATGAACCCTAAAATGCACTGGCAACCAGTGTAAGAAAGCTAAAATAGGGAAAAGCTGTCAAATTTTTGTGTACCTGTTAGAGGCGTGCAGCAGCCCTCTGAAGCTGGGAAATATATAAATCATTGACTCCTATATAAATTGCATTACATTAATCCAGCTGTGGTCACAAATGCATGGATGACTATTTCAAGTTGCTGTCTGGAAAGATTTTATTTTAACTAGCTGGCTAAAGTGGAAAAATCTAGATTTTACAACGGCTCTAATGTGTTCTTCCAGCTTAAGACTAAATTTGTAACAAGCGGCTTGACATACTGCGCCAAAGAGCCAAGATTGGTCAGGGAATCGAGAGTTGATCTACCAAAAAATCACTACCTCTGTCTATTTTCAATAAGAAATTTAGAGCCACCTTCAAATCTTCCAGACATAAAAACACAGACTGTAGAGAGGTGCAGTCTGCATTATGTAGTGGTAATACATCCACTAGTTCTGGATACCAGCTCCACTCAGATACCAGAGATGCATCACGATCTCCTCTAACAGCTCAATCTGACCAACATGTTATGAACAAACACTGTCAGCATGATTAATCATATTCTGAAATGAATTAGTTCTAAATGTGAAGCATCCTCCTGTTTGTCAGCTGGTAACATTACATCTTTAATGGATGGATCTGGTTTCCTCTGGATTGTTTTCTTCTTTGAGCTAAAAGTTTTCTGGTCCTCAGAGGTGAAGGTCCTAACATCCGCAGGAAGCTGCAATCCTATTTATTCTACTAACTCAGTTCCTTCATTGCTAAAGAACCCAAAGCTCCAGTCCAGAGAAGTTATAATGAGAAAATAGTAAATATAATTTGTAGAGAAAACAATAGATTATAGTTTTCTGTTTATCTATTTTCATTTAAAATCTCTAGATTCATTTTAACTTTTAAATCATCACAGTCAGATGATCTTTGGTTTTTACATCTATAAATTATATATATCATTTCTCTGAGAAACACTGAATACAGATTTCTGCCAATAAATTTTTCATTCAATGTTTCAGCTACTTCCAGATCTGGGATTCTTAATGCCCGATTAGGTCCTAAACTAGCTAAATATTTAATAATAATATAATATGCTTCTTTGCTGTCATCAGAGTTATCATGATTTTCTGTAGAATACTAAGAAAAACTAATGAGTCTGGAATTTTCCCGATAAAAATATTCAATACATTACAAATACCTTTAATATTTTATTTCAATCTTATAGTTAGCATGTTCTCTCTTTCTAGCATTTTTATTCCTTCCTGATCCACGGAGTTTGAGTTTTTATTTTTATGAACAAACTTTGTTATTGGACAATTTTTGTAATAAAATTATTTAAAGCTATTCAGAAAATTAGTATACACTTCATTAATGTTATCCTTTTAAAATACCCACTTTTGTTTAGATGGATGGGAAAAGGCTAATTCTGGAGAAAAAGTAGAAACATTGTTTTCTTTTTAAACCTATAAAATAAATCTGTTTCCTTATCGACTTGATGTTCTGTCGATGGAATAAAGGTTTACATTTTATCCAATTGTGGGTTCATATCAGTGGAAAATTAAGGTCAAATGTTCAGAGAAGGTCCCAGTTTAGTGAACATTGCTGCCATCTTGTTCTTCCCTTAAGGATATTCATTAAATGTTTATCTATCGTTCACAGCAGGCAGCTGTCATGTATTTTCAGTCAGTCTGGTTTTTATTTTTATCTATTAATATAAAAAGACAGACTTAATAAAACCATGTACCTCAATGAACAGAGTTGGAACCTAAAGGGAACATTTATCACACATTTCTAACTCTTGTAAATTATAAGATATAAAAAAGACTCAGACTGATGCTCAGAGATGTTTCTGACATCAGAATAATCAGACAGTAAAAGCTGTTATTGATAATCATCATGCAGAATAATGTAGAATCCTTCTGATCCCAGAGATAGAAAAAAAGAACCAGTAGAACCTGTTTATCTGCAGTCAGAACTTCACCACAGATGGAGGCTATGCAGGTAGGAGGAGTTAATGGGAGGGACAGTAACCATGACAACAAACCAGGAGCTTTCACTTTGGACTCACAGAGAGAAAAGACACGTGACTGCCAGCAAAACAACTGGTGCTCGGCAGCGCCCCCTGTCTGAAATCCTTAAGCAGACAGAAAGACAAAAAGGTAAAAACCATCCCAACAGCAGAGATCCTCATTTAGAGGAATCTGTTCTCCTTCTTTCAGTTTGAGGGATGAAAAATAAAAGCTGAAACCAAAAGGCTACAAAAACTAAAGCTTTGAACTTTGACAAGATTTTAACTTTTTAGAAAGTTTAGCATTTTAATTGGCAAGAAATGTTTAGAGAGGATTTCAGTAGCAGAACAATAAATAAAAAAGAGCTGCACATTAAAATCAAAGAAAGTAACAAATACGTTTTAAGTCTGGCTTTAGAGATCCCATATAATTCTACATTTGAAATGAAAAATATTAACAATGAGGTATCCAGAGCATGTTTTTGTTGTCAGTGCAACAAAATTAGTCTCAGATTAGGGAGACAGACTTTATCAGAAGTCTCTGGCTTTCCAGATTTTTCCTGTGAGAAAATAAAGAACTGAACTGATCTGCTGGTCGTCCAGCAGGAGAAAGAATTTAACATCCTACATTATAAAAACATTGATTTGAGTTAAAAGATATAACTGCTAAAAACACTTTCTTTTTCTACATTTCTGAAGTTGAAATAGTGTATTTTCCTTCTTTTTTATTATATTATCATCTCATAATTGCTGATAAATTTATATTAAATTCATATTACTCTTTTTGATATAACTGAATAATTTATTTTTTATTAATTTATAGTATTGCCCATAAAATCCTAATATTTTGATTTTTAGATTCCCAGTCCAAGGCTAAAATGAACAATTTCTTATCATGAAACATGATCATTTAGAACCAGGCTAGTTTGACCCAGGAAATGATTGATTGCAATCTTTCACAATGTTAGGATAATTATCATTGAAGATGTGTGAGTTTATTACTCCTTGGTATTAGCTGCCTGTTGCATGCTGATGTTTTCCACAACAGTTTATCTAATTAGGGCAGTTCCTCTGTCTGGATATACAGTTATAATCTTCATTCTGTATGTGAAAAAGATTTGAAATTGGAATGAGAGCGGCGTCCTTCAGCTAAGAAAAAAGTGTAATACGTTGATAATGCCGAGCCATGAATGTCTGCTAAATTTATAACAATCATCTCCTAATGTGTCTGATGTAAAATATGATGATGTGGCAGACTGGAGATGTATAAAATGCCTCTTTAACTGTTAATCAGAGAGGTGAGCCGCTGACTTCTATATATTCTAAGCCTTTTATCTGGTCTGAGTAAGATTACAATTTCTGTCTAAATCTGTTATCATGTCTCCTGGTTATTTAATACATATAAGTTATGAAGTCTTATATAAAGAGTTTGTCCCGAGTGATCTCTTTTCCGGGGGAAGAACCGGAGAGATAGAGCATCAAGGTGCAAACACAGAGCCTATCTTTAACAAAAAAAAAAAAAAGATGAAAAAATATTAAAAACATATTTAAACTTAGTTTATCAACTAAAATACAAAATACATATTTAAAAGTTGATTGAGAAATGAGCTAATTAACTGGATCAAACTTCCTTTAATCCATGTTGGCATCAGAACTGATGTCGGGTCGTGTAGAGCTCCAACATTGAATGTGTTCAGCTTCCTGTTTCCAATCAGCCTCCAGCTTCCTCAGCTGGTTCCCCTCCTACAGGACTCAGATCCAGTTCCTCTGCTTTCTGCTGCAGCCCATCTACTCCCGGAGGATCCTCAGTAAAGGTTGATGAGTTTATTTTTATCTTCAGCTCCTTTAAACTGGTTGGAAGAATGTTGCTTTAAGTATAACCAGCAGAAATCTAGAGCTCCCAGCTGGATCTGTAAAGCAGACAAAGAACGGGCTTTAGAACCTATTCTGATTCTTTAAACATGTTGAGCTTCAACATAACTTTTTACGCTGCATATATGATGACCATGAAGTCCTGCTGCACCAAGTACCTTTCCTGACCTGTTTGTTTAAAATCCCATCATGCATTTCAACAGTTATCTTTAAAATTTAGTCTAAAACAGCTGATTTTTCCATCTATAGCATCAGAGGAACTCTGTTCATGGAGCTGAGAAGATCCAAACAGCAGAAACTTCTGACATCATACTGGGTCGCCGTCACTGGGAAATCCAATGTTGTTGTTTCTGTCAGGTTTTCCCTCCAGAAGAGCAGCTTCTGGAAAATTACTCCAGATGTTTAACACTTAAAACAGATTTCAATATTTCCAGTCAGCCTGTGTCTACATTAGAAGAAGGAAGGCGTGAAAACTTTCCGCATCGCTTTGCTAAACCCCAGTAGAGAGAAAGAAGAAAGAAAATAATATGAATGAATTTACTGACTGAAAAATAATTGATTGATAAATAGTTATATATGGTGTTTAAATCAAAGCAGAGGAACTAATCCTGACTGGAAAAATCCCAAAAGTTCAGAGATGTTTTGTTCCAAAGATGTTTTCAAACTAATATTTGTCTCCATGCTGTTTCCAACTGGCTCCTTTTTTAGACTCTTAATTTAAAAATCTCTGCTGAACAGGAACATAACTGCTGCTCATGTATGAAACAGCAGAAGCTCTGATGACATCAATGACAAACAAACGAGCAAATAGTTTCATCTTGAATCTGTTGAGCTTCCAGCTCTCAGATAATAATCACTGAAACCAAGAAGAGAACCACTCACATGCAGAGAACCACTCAAAAACTCGGAAAAAGTTGACAGTTTATTGATGAGGTTACAAATACTCAGAGAGAGATATAGATTAAACTGTTTTTTCTCAGTGGGGGATTCAGCGGTCTGGTGAACCGGAATCGGAAACTATAAAAGGGTTCTTGGTTGATCCTTGGGTCCTGTTTGTGGGGGAATTGTCCAGAGAACATTGTTACTTGTTGGAGGGCGCACGGGCAGACTAATGGTGGGTCCAGAGGAGCACTGTCACTGAATTTCCTGAGGTGGGCTTGAACGGCTCAGGTGTAGGTTTCCCCTTGCTCAGAGAGAGACGAATATTTCCTTCCAAGGGGAGAAGGACCAGGCTTATCCAGCGGATCAGGGTGTAATCCTACAGGAGAACACAAAGGAGACAAAAGGCAAAAACCTTAGATTTAGAGAGACAAAGACGCAAAGGTTAGACTCAGCTATTCTCAGTGAGGCTAGAGTACCCAATACTGGCAAACACTCTGGCGTCAAGGTGGTGACAGTCCGCTGCTCAAATACTCCTCTGATGATGACCCAACGAGTAGCAGGTGTGGGAGGAAAACCGGAAAAGGCCCTCCAGGCCAAAACGGGGAAAGGGCACCATCTAGTGGTTGGAAGGAGAAACTAAAAAGAAAACACTCCCCACAAAGAGAACCCTAACAATCACCTGCTGTAAAGATAGCTTTACATGTTTTTGGTGAAGAAATTTTACTTGTAATCATGTTATTTATTTTGTTTTTATTTTATAATTTATAAACATCAGAATTTGCTCATAACTGTCTGTCTCATAACATAATGCTAAACATTAAATCAGATGGAATCCCTGAAAGGCAAGAGAAAAAAAACTGGAAAAGAAAAGTTTGAAGTTTTTTTTCCTGCTCTGATAGGCAAGTAAAAAAAAGAATTGAAGGCAAATTTTTTTATTTGTTCTTATAGTACTTTCTTTTGCCACTGTGGAAATGGAAATGGGAAAAAAAGAAAGAAAGAGAAATGCGAAAACAAATAAAAAAAAATAATTTGAAACTTTTTTTAGAGTAACTTTGCTATTTTCTCAGATTTTTAAGGATTTATTTTTAAAATTATTATATTTTCATCCTGTTTTTACAATTTATTTGTAACTGATTTTAAGTTTCCAGATTTCTTTTCAGCTGTAGTTTTATGAATTATTTTCTAAATGCGTGTCACAGACCCCATTCTCTTTATTTCAAGCCCAATACTGCAGCCTTTAAGAATTTAGCAGTTACTGCAATCCAGTGGTGGCTAGTGGAGTTTTCTCCAAAGGGGCTATAAATTCAAAATAGAGGTATACCAAAAAACCAATCAAACGTATAATAAGTTAAAGAAACAGTATATTTATATGAATGCCAACAACAAAAAACATTATAAAACCACTTAATAAAAACAAAATATGTTTTAATTTACAGGTTCACTCAGGTCCTCAGAGTTCAGTGCAGGCATGGAGCTTTTAGTCCCTGAGCTCCAGAAATGTGGAACTAACACAAATATTTCAACCTTCAGCATCTTTTCCATCTTTCAGGTCAACTGTCCTGATTTCACTGCAGCCGATTGACTGAATCCAACTGAAACGCTTTCCTTCCTAGTTTGATCTGCTCTATATTCAACATCATGGTGCTGAAGGTTGTGCTGCCTGTGTTGCAGGGATCCATTTTGCTTTAATGTGTTTCATGTTTTCATTCCATAATTTTCTTTTTATCGGTTTAATAAAAACCTTATAGTTCAAATATTAAAGCAGAAAGTTAAAGTCCTGCTAACAGAAATAAATCAGGGCTAAGATCAAACTGTGGAGCTTTTCTAACAACTGTTTGATGGTTTTTCATCCTTCAGTCACTCAACTGGACTTTTCTAAAAGGGGAAACCTCGTCTGCAGAAAGCATTTCGTGTTAAATATCTGCAGCTTTTCCATATTTTTCTGACTGTGTTCAGTTCAGATGATCTTCTCTTTCCTTCCTGTAGAGATCTGAACTTTTCAACATGATTCCTGTCTGATTATCACAGAACAACAACACAAAACAAAAAAAAACTGAACCAGATGCAGACATGAATAATCAATGGCTGCAGTTAGCATGTTTGGACAGCAGGTGGTGCTGGTTCTTTCAGAACAATTGGAAGAGTTGCATTTCTACATTAGGATACCTGCTCATCTGTCAGGAGGAAACAGCAGCTGTAGGAGGCATGTGTGGTGTGTCTGTGAAGGTTGGAGAGTTGCTTGCAAACTCAGCTAATGGACAGCACCTACATATGAGCACTTGACTGATGGTTTAAAAGTTGGGATTAAGAACAGAAAGAAAAGAAGATGAAGATAAAGAAATAAGATTATCTCAGACTTATGGAAGTCTGTGTTGAATGTAAACAGAGACCAACAATATCTTTGTCCAAGATACTGTTGGAAAAACCAGTGGATTGGTGAAATAACTGTGGACTAAGACTAAGGCGGGTAGGCATAGCTGTGCTGTGAATGGACCAGAGCAGGGAAATAATATAAATAACTAGAAAATTTCTAAAGAAGTTTTGAGGGGGGCCACCTACTGCCCGCTCGTGGAACCCGGCCAATACGGCCCTGGCAAGTGACGTCAAGGCTCCCCAGGCTGACTGCTTATGTCTTTGAGGGCTGCTGATGGAAGGAAAGAGGGCAAGCCGATGGGCACAGAGAGCTGTGTGCCACTTTGGCTGAAAGCTGAGAAATAGACGTGCACAGCATATGATGCAAAAGGGTAATTTGGGTTGTCCATATTGAACTGCAGCGGGTAAAGCTCAGTTGGCGGGCTCTGCCCGCCTGCTTGGAGCCATTGCAGTGATGAAATCACCATTGGCGAGCTTGGCCCGCATGCTACGAGCCATTGCAGTGATGAAATCACCAATTGCGGGCTCTGTCCGCATGCTAAAAGCCAATGTGGTGATGAAAGCACCACTTGTGGGCTAAGCACGCATGCTGCAAGCAATATAGTGATCAAAGCACAATTGGCAGGCATAGGCTACATTCTTCAAGGTTAGCAGATGCTTTACTACAGAGGAAATGGAAGAGCTTTATTCAGAAATGCACACTGAGGTGTCTTGTCAAAAGGCCCTGATAGTGTCATTTAAACAAAGTGGTTTAGTTTGGGTCATGGCTATGAGCCATGTGCCACAATGAATGAGTGTGTATAAGGAAGATGCTTTTATTTTGTAGTGTCCCTGGAGTCTTATTTTGAAAGTCTATCATGGATGTGCGTAAACGGATGGGTCATGCCCAGCAGTGATATAGAATCCATTTCCAAATGTTAAATTACTGGTTTCCATGTTATTAGGTGAATAGATGCTGTACAACAGTGTAAATGGGAGACTTTTTTTGTGAATTTGCTGTGGGGTGTATTTTAAAAACGTCGCTAGAGTCTAATAGAAACAACCCGGTGAAGTTTGGGTCATAATGTTGAGCCATTTGTATCAATTAATGCATGAGAATAATCTAGAGGCTTTTATTTTTTAGGGTCCCTTCAGTCTTATCTTAAAAGTTCAACAGGGTTGTGTGTTGAGGAAAGGGTTGGACCCATCAATGATACTTGATGCATTTCTAATAGTTAAATCACTCTTTTTCCATGTTATTAGGGCAGTAGATGAAGTGTCAATGGGAGGCTTTTATTTTGAAATTTGCCATAGGGTGTGTTTTAAACACCACCCTAGAGTCTATTCTCTAAAATGGGGTTGAATTTGGATCATGATGTTGAGCCATATAGTGCAATAAATATATGTAAAAAATATAGAGGCTTTTATTTTGTAGGGTCCCTGGAGTCTTTATTTTGAAAGTCTATCGGGGTTAGTTTCAAGGGAAGGGGCATGGACAGCAGTCATATAGCATCAATAGGCTATGTGCACGATGTTGCTACGCAACTTCCGCTAACTGAAAGGGGTAAGGGCGTATACTTCCGGTTAGGCTGTTCACCGACGGCAGGCAATGGCATTCTACACTCGCTGCCTGCAGGACCTTCCAAAATTAACAATCAATGACGTCCTCCGGTTTATACGGACTTTATCATCTGCTCCACGTAGTAAAAAAGAGAAAGGCTTTAAGTTTTACGTTTCGAACTACATTGACATCTTTGAAGGTAAGTAATGTAGCAGTTGGTCACTCCTAAGCCAATGCTAACTGCTAACTACTGAGATCGTTTTTTATACTGTAAATACATATACTGTCTCGTTTTCACTTATAATAGTCATCAGTACCATATTATTCAAGCCTTTACTGAGGGTCTTCTAGGGAATCTTAGTGTCTTCTTAATAACTGATCCTGATCTGCTCTCCCTTTGGACCTCTGAACCTGCCTGTTCCCGTTCTGATCTGTTTGACTGACCTGTCTTTGGACTCTGGCTGGATTCTGCTTCTTTACTGACCCTGGAAGTGCTTCCTGACACCAACCTGGAATTCCCTGCGGTACCTCTTTGGATCGCTAAACTTCTTGCATGGACTCCTGCAAACGTCTTCGACACGGGCATTGGCTTTTCCCTCTGGATAGTCCTGCCTTCTTTCATCTGCTTGGATCTGATCTACTGCCAGTTCTTCAATCGTCCAGGCTTCAGGATCTGGAACTCTCTGGGCAGTGTTTGCTACACTGTGTTTACAGCCGTTCAGCTGGAATCCAAATCTTCCTCAGGTCACAGACTGCACTTTAAGACCAGGTTAGTGACTCACATAATTGTAATCATCCTTCGCCAGATTAACATAGTCACTAACCCGTGTTTTTCCCCTGCAGAGGTTCCTGCCTTTGACGGCCTATCTGCTCATTGCAGATCTGTTGTTTTTAAATAAACGCCCTTTGAAATATTTTACTGTCTGTGTCTGAATACTGGGCCGGCTGTCCTGAGCCTTGACATAATAATTTGTCCAAACATGGACCCATCAGCAGACAGACATTGGCTTTCAAATGTAGAAGACTTTATAACGCAAATCAGGCATGTGGGAAATCCTGTTACATTTGTATAATCAGGCTACCCCAGCTCCAACACGTCCACCTACAACAGCTTCCGGAACCACTTCTGCCTCTCCCAGAACTATTTAAGCGTGATGCTGATCAGTGCGGCTTTTCTCATCCAAAAAAGCTTTGGCTCAGTAGGTGGCGCTGTGGCTTAGTAGGTAGCACTGTGGCTCAGTAGGTGACTGTGGATCAGCAGGTAGCGTTGTAGCTCAGTAGGTGGCGCTGTGGCTTAGTAGGTAGCACTGTGGCTCAGTAGGTGACTGTGGATCAGCAGGTAGCGTTGTAGCTCAGTAGGTGGCGTTGTGGCTCAGTAGGTGGCGCTGTGGCTCAGTAGGCGGTGTTGTGGCTCAGTAGGCGGCGTTGTGGCTCAGTAGGTGGCGCTGTGGCTCAGTAGGCGGCGTTGTGGCTCAATAGGTGGCGCTGTGGCTCAGTAGGTGGCACTGTGGCTCAGTAGGTGGCACTGTGGCTCAGTAGGTGGCACTGTAGCTCAGAAGGTGACTGTGGCTCAAAGGTCAGGAGGCAGAATTATAAACCAGCTGAAGTCTGATTGAAGCTGATTGGTTGAAACAAGTGAAAACACAACTTAAATAGTCATGAAAGCATGGAGGATCATTTTAAGATCTGATTCTGACATTATTCTTCACTTTAGAGATATTTATAAGGTGATAAAACAGCAAAAAACTAAAGATTATCCATAAACTCAAGACAGGATTAGTCTTAAAATAGTAACTGGGTCATAAAACCAGTCCACACCCTCAGAGGTGTTGAACCGCTCCTGGTTCCTAAAGGACTAAACACGGCTCCTCCTGGAGCAAGTTTCTCCAGAATGGAGAACTGCTAACATGAAAAAGGGATGTTTGATGTGTTTATGGCATTAAACAGGTCAACAGACACAAACCCAATGACAGCTGTTTAGGCCTTACCTGTGTTGTCATGGCAACGGGCCGGTACGTGGAAACGTAACAACCCAACTATGAAGTATAGTAGCCCAACCAATGAGCGAGCTGTAAAAATGATGATGTCAGAGCCGAGAGCTGGAGAGGCTCAAAGTGACACCAGGTGGTATTTCTGTCAGGGTTTATGTTTCATTTTATGATATTTTTGAAGGTTTATTGATATCTGTCTATTACCTTTTCGCTTAACTGTAGTTGGTAAAATCAATGATTGGCTTAGGTAATATTTATAAAGTGCGGACTATTTTATTTTTCCCCTACAGTGTCCTGTCTAGGGATGTGGTAATAAGAATAATTGTCTTGATGCCAAAAAGAGCCCAACAGATTTTACTTTAACAAGTGGAGCAGTACGGCTATTGCCATAGTGTTCTGCTTGATTTATGCATATAAATGTCACAGCTCCTCTATTAGCCATCCCGTCATTCACAGATCGGATGCCAGACAGTTGGGTTTTAAAAAAAAAAAAAGATTTACTGAAATGAATAGTAGAGAAAAAAAAAATACTCTGGTTATCCTCCCCTCTGGTTCACCAACAGCACAGCTGGGGGCCGAAACAGATTCTGTCTTACATACACAATGAATCTACATAAATTCACAGGACATTTTCTTACTATATTTGATCGTATAGTTTTCTTTTTTTGTCTTATACAATATATATTTAAAATGAGTTCAATACAATTTATTTTTGCTTTTGTTCTTTTCTATATAAATCAAAGAATTTAGAAAAATAAACACAGACAGCAAATAAAATTCATTATTAAATAACTTAAAAGTAAAGCAAAATAAAGTAAAAATCATAAAAACAACTAACAAGTAAACTGAGAGACACTGTAAACATAACTGACAACCGTATCAAACAAAGTGGTAAACATAACTGACAACTGGCAACATAAATTAATAACATTTAATGTAATATAATTACCTGTAATGAATGGTAGAGAAAAACAAATACTCTGGTTAGCCTCCCCTCTGGTTCACCAACAGCTGTGTTTGGATATATTGCCAAAATGGAGCTAAAATCAGTTGGATAAACCATCTGAAACCATCCCCCTTTTCTTTTCCACAAAAAAGAACAAAGGATGTACCGGCCCACTGTCGGAGGCAGTCACCTCAGACACAGACCAATCAGCTGATGCTTCAACAGGATATGCCCCCACGTCACTCATGGTTTAAAACCCAGCGCACAGACCTTATATCACTCTTTTCTTTCTTGGGTTTCAAGGCCCATAAGGAGAGCTTGATTTCACGTGAAATACTAGAAGAAAGCTGACTGGAAGTAGCTTTCGTTTTGTAAGGATCGGCCGGGAGGACGCTCCTCGCCGATTACTTCCACAAAATCAATCTTCCTCAACTTCAGAGCACATCAAGCCCTCTGCTGTAGCACCGAACTGACTGAACTTTCCCGAGGGCGGATCCGGTGCCTAAGAACCTCCACGTGGCCGGAGCCAGGCCACGTGTTCCCTCGAAACCCCCGCTCCTTCACGGACCGAAGGCAACTCACAGTAAATCAATTTCCTTTCCTTTTGACGCATTAATGTGGTGCTGCGCTCGGCGAGAGAGACAGGTAGATTCAGGGATTTGAATTAATGCAGATTTTTTTTTTTTTTTATCTGTGTTGGTTATAAGAGTTTGGTTCATTTGGTTGAAGTAAATGTGCTGTGAAAGCTGCAAGTGATATTTCTTTCCCTTTTTCTCTCCTTTTCTATCTTCTTTTGTTTCTTCTAAGATAGTTATAGAATTACTACATTCAACTGCGTGGGCCACGTGGTTGGGGCCCTTTTTACCACCGATCGTTCCATCCCCCCTCTCTCCCTTTTGTTCCTCTCACCACATGAAAAGGGGGGTCCCTCATTTATTTACATGCCTTTCTCACACACGTATACTGCTTTGTTAATGTGTTTTGCTAAAACGACTTCTGCTGCTATTTGTTAATGCATTTTTAATCATTTACCAATTTTTAAGCTGGATGTATTTATTTTTTGTGATTAATTGCACTGTTATCATCATACCTGCTGTTATTCCAATGGACATTAGTGAATGTATTAATATCTGGCACATTTTGGACAATCTCAGAAGCCAGTAAACAGACTCTTAGGGTTTTATTCTTTTCTTTCTATTTTGTTTTATTCTTTATTTCCGATTTCTTTAAACTAGTCATTTAATCTACCTCGTGTTTATTTTTCTAGTAGCGTGTAGTGTTTGCATAGATGTTAGATTTTCTGTAATCCTGAATTATTAGAATAAAGACATCATTGGTTAACTTGTAGTGGTTCTGTTTGTCATATAGCAGAGGGTTTATTACTCAGGTCAGATCCACCCCCTTTTTAGTAATAGTGCGAAATAAACAGAGATAAAGGGTTCTTTATTGATAATTAATAGCTCTGCTGACCACTTAACCTGGGTCACTAGATTGGTGGAGACCTGCATTTTAACAGCCGGTCCAGGAACCCTCCAGAGGTGAATCCACAACCCCGGTAAGTAAGAGAATTGAAGCTACAATTATCCAATTAAGAACACTAAATTGATTTTACCTTCGATTTTGAATAGGTTAAATAATTAACTATAACTCCAGTTCTAGTTAATCATTCATTCATTATCTGCGGGATATTATTTCTCTCAGATCTCTCAGATGAGGATTCAGACGGTCCAGCTCCAGTCCCAGAACGGGGACTACGGATGTGACAACTTGAATCCCTCGCGCACTACATACAGTGTTTTGACCCCAGCAACACTGAAGACTACCTTAGAGAGGTAGAATGCTGTCTTTTAGACTTACCCCACCCCTCCGCCCGGGAGAAGTTAAAGTTAATCTGGAAAACTACTTCAAGAAGTGTGGATGTGTTCATGGAGAGCCTCCAGCCCTCTGTTCGAGACCGCTATCCCTCTCTTTGTTAAGCACTGAGGGAGGAATATTCAGTGCACACGGATCCAGGCTCTGCGATGTTCGGTGCCCTCGGCATCCAACAGAAAATAAATGAATCAACGAGAGATTATTACCGTCAGTTGCGAGCCGCATATTTTCAGGGTCGCAGCGCCCCTGGGCTTGAGGAAGACCACTCACTAAAATATCTTTTCCTCCACAATCTTCACGACAGCATAAGATACGATGTTACCATGTACTGCCAAACCAAAACCCTCACCATGCAAGAAATAAGGAAATATGCACAGATTGCATGGGAAACGCGCGTCCACACCAGCAAGGGTACAGATAGCGAACACAGGGTCCTACAGGTTCAGGCAGAATCAGGGAGAAAGTTAGAGTTGGAGGGACAAGAGGTTCCTCCTTCCAAAGCCAGACTTACAAAGGGATCACGCAATCGTGATACCGGCCCACAGGAAAGGAGAGCTTTCCAGGATTGGAGGAGTTCACAGAATAGAGAGGAGAGTGGGTTTCAAACGAGGTACAGATCAGAGATGAGCCGATACAACAGACAGCCTGACCAGAGGAAGCGTAAGAAGGAGTGTGAAGGGAGAGACCAGGATGAGAAGCTAGAGAAGTCAGCCATGAAGGAGATGGAAGCTAACCTCCGTAGGTTATTAACAGAATGACTTCGTCAGATCAACAGCCCCTCTCAAACCCCAGCTGAACATGAAAATCCTCCAGAAAAACCTGACCTGAAGCCTTCACCAGCATGACCAGGCAGGGACTTACCTTCCACAACTTCCTTAAAAGGAAGGTCCAGGTGGAAAGCCCCCAGAATCCCCTCACATCTCATCAGGAAAAACCTTTATTTTGGTCCACCTCTTTTCAGAGCAGACCAATCCCTACTCAGAAAAACATCCCTACCAGGAAGTCAGCAAAATTTCTCATGATGTAAGATCATAAAATGGGTCTTACTTAGACTGGGTAACCGGTTCTGGCCTGTTCAGGTCAGCTGCTGCCCATAGCTCACCTGCAGAGGTCCAGGGAGGCTGCAAAGCAACCCAACACGCTCCCCAGCAGGTGACCCATCAATCGTCTCCATCATTTGACAGCAAACAGGTGTGTTCATCAGAACATTCCACCTGCTGTCAGCCCCTCAGTGTCTTCCCCTCACTTTCCAGTTCTTTTTTAAGACAGAGGTTGTAGGTCTTACTAAGGAAAAGTAGACCAAGTGTTGCAACAAAAAAAGAGAAAACAATGATCCAGAGTAATTGTGGGCGCTCAAAATAAGGAAAAAAATAAATAAATAAAAACATCTCATAATAGAATATAACATATAATATAATGATAGGAACAACTTAAGAGAATTCACCGTTGTTCTATTTACTAATGCACATTTTTCTTTTCTTTTTTTAACTCTTCTGCTTTGGCTGTTGTGGCCGCAGGTTCGTCTCCAACAGCACCACTGATCACCTCCAGTCTGTATCCCAGTTTACCACAAGCCTGCTGTTCTCTTCTTAGCCTCCACCTTATCAACGAAGGCTACAAATCCTTTTCTAAAAGAGGATGACTTTTATTACCCTGGTTCTCAGAGAGCCGAACCACAGGAGGAAGACGACGGGGGCAAACTGAGACTGTCATTTGACCTCCAACCAGGCTCACAACCAGACTCTAGTGTCCCTGGGGCCAACAGCAGGGATCAATCTATCACCTTTGCTCCATGGTCACTAAATAGGAGCCACTATCCTCAACAGACTGCAAACAGCCCCGTATGGACCAGCTCTTCATTCAAGGAGGGGCCGCCATAAGAACAATTTGAGTGACTGTGATAGAAAACCTATGCAATGGGAAAAGAAAATAACAGACTGAGGCACAGCTGACTCTCCTCCAAAACTGCCACTAAACTGTTCAAACTGTTCTCCATGCAGCCCTTAGACAAGAACAGCTCTCCAAATGATAGTTGCTGCTACATCTGTGTCAAACCTGATCACTGGGCCAAAAACTGTCTACACAAAAAACGTGGGGGCAGAGGAGGATGTGGCAGAGGCTCAGTTCATCATGGGGGTCCACCACCCTGCCATGGCGGCTAAAACCACGGGGCAGAAGCCATTCTCAGCCGTTATCAGGCACAGAAGCGAGGTTATTCTACCGACTAGTGAGGGGGCCTTTGGAGCGACCCCCGGTTCAACAGACTGCAAGTAACACACACAAAGTACATTATAGAGACATAAATTAGTTTCCTGATATTTTTTTATTTTTTATTCTGGTGAGTTACTGGTCTCATGTTTGAATTGATATTCCTTTTTTATATAATAATGAATATCCAGTAACTAAAACTCTCAATAACAGTTTGGTCAGGTTTTAATTAGCTTTCTCTGATAAACGGTGTCCTACCATAGCAAAACTTTCTATCTTTCTCTTATCTATAGATACTTTTCTTTAATGATGTAGTGCGTTAGAGATCTGTGAGGATTATCTAATATATATATCTGTTTCCTTACCTCATAATATATGACCTACGGGGAGTTTTTTTTTTTATTATTATTTTTTTATTATTTTATATCACCTAAGGCGCCTAAGAAAAATTTGTAATGGCTCCTACTGTGGTGTTTTCCAATCCACTTTCTCTATTTAACCATGAATGGTGGATGCGCTGGGAGACTGTCGATTTTTGTATTGCTCCAATAATTTGGTAACAAATTGGCAATATTTACCTGTTAGGTTTATTATTTATACATCATGTGCAATGTTATTCTGTTAGCCAGATTAGAGAGATTAGAAGGCCTTCCTTCACATTGTGGATGTCACTGTGTTAGGAGGTCATCTAATCAGGACAGCCTTCGTGTCTTTAAAGATACACAGGATATGGGAACATCTTGGAGCCGGACTGATAGAGGAGAGCTATCTGTAACCCTGAGGCATAGAGGCAAGCTGCATAAAGGTCAGGGCATTGATGGCGTGTCAGTTTCTGATACGGACAGCTAAGCATCCACCTGATGCAACACATAGACTCATAAGGTATAAGAAGCAGAAGATGACCTTGTTCGGGGCTCAATCTCTGTCCTGTAACGACCTGATCTGGAATAAACTCTGTTACTTTTTTACCCCTGTTTTTTAATCCTTTTTTACATGGTTTTACCCAGTTTGAATTAAGAGTAGTAAATAACTTGCTCCCAGGAAAAGAACCGTGAGTAAGCCACCGAGGCACAACGGCCTTTAAAGGGACATAACTTCCTCATTTTACATACCTTTTCTTTTCAAAATTAAATGCTGTAATAATAGGGCTGTCACATATTCTTTGCGTTTGTGATGGTTACTACACTGCTATCCCAGCATTTCTTAAGACACTGTGGGCGATTCTAATCTGACCCCTTTCGTATCCCACCTTGTCATAGCTGAAAATAATTGATTTAATAATTTTGCATTCAGCAAACAACACCTGAGGAAGTCCCACCTCATAACTGTTATAAAAAACCCGGCCCCTTAAAATGTCCCTGGATCTGAAATGCTTTTCCTTTCCAGATCATCACACCCATAGAACACTGTTGTTATTTTGACACATGAGAAACTATGTGTTAAACGGGAGATTTATTTAAGGGGTTATATAATCATATAAAATTGAATAATAATAATAATATAAAATGAATACAATGTTGCTATCATTAAATAATTCAGTTTAGTCATTCAAGCTATCTCAGTCAAGTTTTTTTGGATGCCTTATTTTTCTTAAATCTTCATCATTCCTTCTAGGCTGATTTATGAGGCTGAATTATTTACTTAGCTGTCTGCCCAAAACCTGTGAACTGCAAGGCTGCTAAAGAGCCTGCTGCATGCCCCCGCCTTTTGCTAAGATAAGGTCCTGTGTAATCTGAACTGGAGCTCTTAGACTTTACTTTTTTTCCTTCCTTCTTTTTCTTTTTTTCCAAATAACGTCTTGTGGGGTTTAAATGGTTAGCGAGACAATTTTTTCCATCCCTTTTGTGTTTTGACCCATGGGGTACCATGAGTCAAAAGGGGGGACTAGGAATTGAATGGACAAAAATTGGTTAACAGTTAATTTTTCTCAAATAGCAACAAAGTTTGTGAAGATTGTTTAATCTGTGCAAGTCACAACATTTCTAGAGGACAGAAAATGAGGGGCCCAGGAGCCACAAAAACAGTTGATGCTCCATTTCAACATCTTATGATAGATTTTATTGAACTAACTCCATCTGAAGGAAAGAAATGGTGCTTGGTGATTTAGATATGTTTTCAAGATGGATTTAAGCCTAACATTTTTAATACATATGCTGAAATGTTTAATGTTTTACATGCCATACATCAAAGTTTACATGTATGGCATGTAAACTTTTCAAAGGAATATCTTGAGTTTCGTAAACATCTAAAAAGGGATTGATTTACAGTTATTTTGTTCTATCATAGCTGTTTGTTGTAGAACTTGGTCGTCAGATTAAGGCCTCATCTTTTTAAAAACTAAATCATCTGCCTTTCATTTGTCTTTTAAAGCGGGTTGTGTGTGTGGCATTAGAGAATTTATTAATCTTACATCTACAAGTAAGCAACAAGCTGATAACTTTACTCTCCAGATAAAGAAGAACCTTCCATGAAGCAAAAAAGATAACTGCTTCTTTTCATGTGCCTTGTAAAGTAAACATTTTTCATATTCAAACTCCTGCGAACCTTGAATTAAATTCATAGATTTTCTGCCATTTCATTAATAGAACATGGTACCAACTAGAGGGGGGTAGTGATTGGTTACATTTACTCAGTTACATTTAATTGAGTAACAATTTAAAGACAAAAGATGTACTTTAAGGATTAGGTTTATTGTGTCATACTTTTTACTTAAGTACTCTACTCCTACTTAATTAAAATCTCTGACTATTTTGTCCTTTGTGAGTAATTTGAACTATTGTTAATTCAGGTAAACATATAATAAACAGTATATATTAACAGTGAGAGTTTGTTACCTTATCCTAAAGCCATCCTTAGTGGTGTTTAACTAAATCTCTGAGCTTGCAGACTGCGTCCAGACAACCAGATTGGGTTGAAGAGCTACCTTCCGATTTAAACAATAATTCTAGGTTGAATTGACAGTTGGACTTTGATATTTTAATGTTTATTTGTCAAACAATTTTGTGTAGTGCTACTATGACAGTTTCAATGTTTTGTTTTCTCCCTCTTATTCTTAAAAAAGAAGTATTTTCTTCTTTTTGCTTATGATCACCTAGATGTTTATTTCTGAAACAACAGCTTAATTCCAGTGATTTGTCTCAATGGAGCTTCTGTCTTAAACCACTGAATAGTGACGGATTGGAATGGAAGCACTGATGTTCGTCCTCATAATCCTTGTTTTTGCTATTATGTTACTACTCTTCTTACAAATTTATATTTTTATGCATTATACGTTATTTGCAGTTTTTAACTGTTTTATTTTTTTTGTAATTGTTCCGTTAAGGAACAACAGGGAGGATTTGTGGAATCAAAGTTTTTCCTTGGCCTATTTTGTGTGATATAATGTTTGTTCAAATAGGAGTAATGATAGAGAAATCCTGTACTATTCACTCTGCTGTTTAGGGGAACAGAAAGCAGGGGCTTCCCCTCCCTACTCTAGACAAGGGTGAAGGGAAAGTCATGAAAAATAATGAGTTCACAAAGCCTCCTTCATGCTATGGTTAAAATCAGTAACCATAGCCCTTATGCCCTTCTGGGGTGAACGAGAAACAGTTATTTGAAATGTTTATCTGAGCAAATTTATGTCTTTGGTGAACTAAAGTGTTTCTCCTGGGAATACTCAATGTTCATGTGTGTGTATGCAGTGGATTCTTTTTAAATGTAGGGGTGGGTTGCTGAACGCCTCAGAATCGCACTCAGAGCTGTATACAGCTGGTTTGTGCCATTCTCCTCTGCAGAGTAAAATAAAACCGTTTCTTCCTTGTGTATCAACTCTCAGTGCTCATTTTTTACTCTACAGGTTGCAGCACTTATATCATCATGTGGAGTGTCCTACTTTGACATTTTAAAGTTAGTATATGAAGCAAAACTACAGAAGAGGATCAGGGCCACTGAAAGCATATAAAAAAAATTAACTGATTTTTAAATATTATATCAGTTTGATATGGGAAAGTCAGAATTATGACTTTAATCTCAGAATTTTACAGCTGACAAACATGTTAGCATCCAGCCGTAGCCATGTCTGTTTTAGAGATTAAACTAACTCTCTTGGTTTAATCACCTTCTGCTCTTCCATTAATGAAATAGCATCACCAGGGACCCTTTGGACACGTGAAAATTCGCCTAATTTCGTCATTTTCCACAAATGTTTTACTGGCCAACAACTTCATCCATGCATGCGCACTGGAGTCATAACAGGCAGCCTGGGCCACAGGCGGCTACGCTCTACCCCTTATATTCATATGGCTAGCTAATCTGAATCGTTCAATTCCATTTCGAGAGCGAGATCATCTGTGGTAGCAGCACTAGACATCTTCCAGGCATGAGAGTAAAACTAGCAGCAGTTTAGCAGACAGGATGAATGAACGGTAGCCGGAGCACGCGGATGACATCATACACACACTGCTTTGTTTTTAAGATATAAATATAAAAAAATATAACCGTGGATGTCTGGGGGACAGTGATTGGCCTACATGTTCTGAATGCTGGCGTACCATAAAGAATAAATGATGAACACTTTAGTTTGTGCCTTCAAGTCGTTGCACACAGAAAGACGACATATCGGAATATCTTCAGAACGGCTCCAAATGACACAAAACTAATATGGGTGAGTAGAACATGATGGAATAACGGAAAATAAAGGGCCCAATGTAAAAAAAAACAACGAAAAAACAAAGTTCGTCTTTAAAGATAAAGAAAACTGTTATTGTGTTTGTTATGTAGAAACAGATTCATTTAAACAGCACTGATGTGTTAATATGTACGTAGCTTTATTAGCAAGAGCCTCATGAAAATCTGTTGGTTTCGTAGGAACTGGTTTCAGTGCCTATTAGCAGTGTTGTGCCTGAACGCGTTCATTGAACGAAAGTTCATGAACTCGTTCATATTTTGGGCGAACGTGAACTGAACGTACTGCATTACTGCCTGATGAACGTTATTGTGAACTCGTTCATTCTGGTGTCTGTGAATGGCACGCTCTCTCAGTTCAACTCCGTTCAATAGGTTGCCAGATTTCTATAGAGCCCTCCAGGCGAAACTCCGACTAAATCACACCGTAAACAAGCCTTAATATGTAGCGGGAAAAACACCCAATCTGGCAACACCAGCTACCAGCGTCGTAGCCTACAGCCGCGTGCGTCATCAAAACAAAATGCAGCGTGGAAGCCACAGCAGCATGGAGGCGACAAAGCAGCAGTATGATCACTTAAAACAGGTTTATGACCAGGTGGTCGGTGAGGATGATGGAAACAATCTTACATTTCTCTGCAAACTTTGCCCGCCGGCTTTCAGTAAAAAAATCCGCACTTTAACCTGCCTGGTATAATTTTCCAGGATTCCTTTATAGTATGTACTGAAATGGGATTTCAAATGGAAAAAATTTTTAAAATTAAAAAAACATTTGCACCTTAAAGACTACTTTCCTGTTTTTCCTTTAATAATTCCTCATAAAAAAGACCATTCAAGCAGCACATTTTTCCTGATGTTTTTGAGGATATACTGGCTCTGTTCCAAAACCTAGGACGCATCCTTAGAAGACCGGATTCGAAGGCCGATTACGTCATAGCGCGGCGCCGAGGTCTGGTCGGATTCCAAGAGTCCTCGTTATGCGGCCTTAAAATGCGTCCTTCTTTTTTCCCGATTTGAAGGACGGGTCTGATGTATCCTCGGTATTCTTGGATATCCCAGGATTCATTGCGAGACCAAGCAAGCTGTGATCAGAGTAAAGGTTACTTGGCGCCGAACAGTGGTGAAAATTGGAAGTTCAGTTTAATATAATACAAGTCATTTAATAGTTCCGTCTGAGATTAATGAAAAATAGTTGTTGTAATGGTTATAGAGTCAGATATGTGGCGGTAATGTTTGGCTTATCTAAAGGTTTTTATCTGTTACTGTGTAAATGGGTTTGGCTGTAATTTAAGGACAGATTCTGATATATCTGCAGGGTGGGGACTATAAATCTGATTGGATTTTTATCTTGTTATTGCTGTTTTGCACAATATGCTTAACTAAGTATTTTTTGTTGTTGAATATTAGAGATTTTGCAGATATATTTTTTATAAATACATTGTTTAGATTTACTTATATCTTTCTACCCCTTTTATAGAATAGAATAGAAAATCCCTTTATTGTCCCACAATGGGGAAAGTTACAGCAGCAGAACGATTATTGAAAATGGTCACACAAATGTGGACCTTAGAAAAATGTCTAAGAATAACATAACAGGGAAGAGTTAAAATATAAACAATACAATACTGTAAAGTGTTTAACAATATAAAACTGGGGAATAAATAACCAATATGCAGCTATGGACATTTTTCCAGTGATGGATATTTGAAAATAGCAGCAACATCAGAGATGTGCAGAATGACAGCAGCAGGTTATTTAACTGACTAAGGATTCTATCTTTACATTTGATTTGATTTGTTCCTGCTCCCGCTGGTTGGAACCTTTATTCCACTCTGGATTCTTGTGAGTGTAGTCTTTGTTCACTTCACAATAAAAAAGAAATAAATAAACAAACAGTTTTGAAAACTTCTTTTCCTGCTTTGTATGTCAACGTTTACGGTTGCTAAGCAACAGAGCATACGGCGGTAAAACCCGCCGAAGGGTAGACCTGGTCGAATTCACAGCCTAAACTCTTCCGTCCTCCTTATTTTCAAGGACTTCGAAGGATCCAGTCTAGGTAGACCGCGTCCTTGGAGGACACGTCCTAGGTTTTCGAACAGAGCCATACTGTAGGGGTGAAAGCTGCAGCTGCTACTGGTGTGAAGTGAATGGACAGCAACAAAGCGTTAAAGCAACAATGGGGAAATGCTGTCCCCTCAATGCTAATGTAAACCCTGGTTGGATAAGGATTCAAAACTGGATATGAAGATGAAATCTGATGCACAGTTTCAGTGTTACAACTGATAAAATAATTGCTGTCTGTGGTTCTACAGTAGGCTATGGTGTAATTGACTAATATATGAAAAAAAAGAACTATGAACTAGTTCATTCTTTGGAACTGTGAACTTAGTTCAAAATTTTGAATTATGAACTGAACTAGTTCATTTTAAAATGTGTGAACTGAACTTTGAACTAGTTCACGTAGAAAGAGAACTTTCCCAACACTGCCTATTAGTTTCCACCTGCCGCCCCAATGAAACTTTTAGGGACCCTCCACTGGTTAAATGTGGAACTGGACCAGAGACACGCGGTTCCTTAGTGTCCCTCTGTAACATCTAAACCAGCTTTCTGGTTCAGACCCCCTGCTTTCTTCCACTGACTCATCCAGGAGTGTCATGGCTGCCATCTTTGCACCTTCAGGTATTTATAGACGTGTGTGTGATTATCTACACCTTGTCCTCCTGATTATTCTTTCCATCTGACTTGTTTAGAAATAATTGCTGATTTTCCTCCTTTTATTCAGTCAGACTGAAAGTGTCTCTTTGAGAAGATGCATAGATTTGATGCTCCTCAGCAAACAGACAGACCATCATCTCCAGACCTAAACAGAGGAACATTTCCAGTTTCCATCCACCTGAGGCTGTTTCCATCATTTCTAGGTGTGTTACTGTGTGAATGAGGATCAATGGGATTCAGCTCCATCGTTCAGGTTTAAACCATTAAAGCTCTGAAACAAACATCAACAGCAGCTGAGGTTCAGGGTAGAATCTGGACGGTTCCAGGAGGTTCTTCATCAAACAGGAAGCTCCAGGTTGTAGAACTAGAACCACCAGAACTACCAGAACATCCTGACCCAACCTGTGGCCTGCCTCCTCTGAGCCCAGACTGCCCCCTGCTGGTGTTCTGATGGATGAGGAAGATGAAGAAGATGTTCTGATGAAAAATGATTTATTGATAAACAGCAAAGCTGTAGATTTGATCAGGATATCTATCCTGGTTCTGATCCAGTTACTGATGGGAGGAGATGCTGTCTCAGTCAGCATTTAATGATCCTCAGGATGTTGTCCAAACTCTTCCTCACCTGTCCAGGTACCTTGGCTCCGCCCACTCACTGCAGTCCGCAAGTTGTTCTGGTTCTTTCTGACGAGACCCGTTGGACCCTCTTCTAGATATCTCTGCTGATTCAATTTGGGTTTTATTACTTTCAGCACTAAAGTCTTTTAAACTAGACAAACAATACTATTTAACAGTAATTTTAAAAACGTCTTTTTTTTTTTTATCATTGTACTGTATATTGATTTCAGAAGAACATAGAAAGGAGACACGGCAGTTAAACCAGTTTCACAAGATTTAATTATTTTTAAATCTAATAATTTTATGTAAATATGCTGGTGTTTTGTGGCAGAGGAGGTCAAACATACAATCTACTGGATTATTTGTGTTTAGATAAAGAGCCTTTATCTCCAAATTGTCTTGTGCCTAAAAACCCATCAGGAGGCTCAGTGAATCTCCCTAATAAAGTTCAAAAACATGAAGTAACATGATCCATAAACTGCTGCCGTCCCTCTGTAGTCTAGTTCAAAACAGCTCCTGCAAACATCAGTTGGCTTAAAAAAGGGAACTACAGAACTAATTCTTTTAGAATAGGTATATATATTAGGGTGAGCATATTTAGATTTCCATAAAGAGGACACTTTGCCCAGCCTCCAGACGGATTCAGACAGGCTTCTCAAAGGTTCATCAACAGCTTTATTATACCTAAATGGTAGAGTAAATAACCTTAGTAAAATCTGTAACAACCAGTAACAAAATTATAGCTCTCTATTAAAATACATAAATTAAAATCATGTTCTAAAAATGACCTCTTCTTTATTAGTAAATACAGCTTCAGCATTTTTTCCCAGGTCTAACAAAGTACTCAGTCAACTTTGCAGAATAACTCTCACCTCTCAGAGCTTTGTCAGGTTTTTCAGTGTCCATGTGAGCTTTGAGATCTCCAGCACCTTTATTAGACACTGAAACTAATGAGCCAGCTTTGCACACGGTGCACTCAGCCTCCCACTGGACTAAACATGTTTGCTGGAGTTCATCTGTGAAGCTGCACTTTAGTTTTGGCATTTTGTAATGATTTTTAATAAATAAAAACATCAGATGTGGTTCCCTTCAGGCTGCATTGTGAACACAGCCATAGTTAGATCCTTCATAAACATGGAAAAAGATTGTTTCTAATTTATATGAAACCATAGAAAGAAACACATTTTTACAATCCATGAGGTTTTTATTGCTGCTCGTTCATCAATTTAGAAGTGATTACAATAATTAAAAACATCCACAGCAGAATATAATCCATAAAATCAGTTGTATAAAATAGGTGACAGTTACTTTCAATCATAGCAGGTAAATAGAACATCTACAGAATCAAGAACAAAACTATTAGAATTAGGCCCCGTCCACACGAAGCCAAACCCTGGCCTAAACGCACAAATTTTTCACCAAACCAGCCTCTCATCCATACGAAGCCGGCGTTTCGGGGGTCTGTAAATGATCTTTTTTTTATTCAGCCTTCAGAGTGGGAAGATTTTGAAACGCCGTTTTCGCGTTTCCATCTTTAAGCTCTAACCGCATTTTTTTTTTTACACGGATGCGTCATAGCGTCGCCTCTAAACACGCATGCGCGACACAGTATCACAACAACAATGGCGCCGTACTGTGTTGAATGGTTGCTGCTCATGCTACTCACCCTGCTGTCGGGCTTACAACAGAATCTTCTTCTTCTGGAATATCTCCAGGAAGAACAGAGCAATATCGACCACATAGTTCAGCACCTGAATCTGACTGAACCACGAAAATGGACCCGCAGGGCAACCATGTATAAATATTAGTGCGCATGCCCAACATTTCGTCGCCTATTTTTGCTTTGGCACCACAGCGCCACTTACAGGCCTGGCATACATTTTGCAGCGTTTTCATGCATTCATGTGGTCGATCACATTTATTTTACGTCTCCGTCTTTAAGACAAACGTTCTGGAAAATATTAGCGTTTCGTGTTCGTTTTGACTTCGTGTGGACAGGGCCTAAGTTCAAAGGAAAATTATACTTTCAAAAAATCTTTAAAAAGCAGAAACTTCACACTTCTAGAGGAGAGTCAGATTTCTTTAATACATTATTAAGACAAAGGCTTTTTACCAAGTTAAAGCAGGTTCAAACTGATCAGTAAAAATAACAGCAACATCATCAATCTAGTTTATCTTTTTAAACAAACATGTTTCATCATTTTAGGACTTCAGTTTACCTGAACTACAGACTCCAGCCTCTAAACTGAGTTCTTTGATGTCCCGTAGTTTAACCCCATAATCCCAGCACCCCCTTTCAAGGTGGCTGGAGCTACTTTGCAACATTAATTAGCTTGTAGCTGACTAACTCTGAGACTGACACACACTTCTATATGTCCCACATCTTCATCTGAGACTCCTCTATAGATGATCTACTTCATTCTAATATCTATTGACCATAGCTCTAACACTGTGGCAGAAACAGTTGGAGTTTTGGTGGGCCTGGTTTCAACAACACACGTAGCAGGGCTGATTGATGCATTGCTAATGAAAGCCAACAAGACACTGAATTAGCTAAACTCTGATCATTTGTAGCTGACCTTTAAATAATCCTCCAAAAACATCAAGAAACTGAGCAAAGCTCATTAAATCTGTCCTACCTTTGCTTTTATTTTCATCTGAGGATAGTTTCATGTGAATAAAAGTGTTTTTTTCTGAATAAATTCATCCAGAAACAGTTGTGCCACACCATGCCAAAATGGCATAGTAGGTTCAGCAGTAGTAGTTTTTTTTTCAATTTTTACATCTATAACTTCTCAATTGCTTGCTGTATGGATAGCTAACTTACTTCATCTGTAACCAATATGTTGTTGCACTTTGTTTATTCCCCTCATTCCAGAAAAAGTAAGAAATTGTGAATGTTAACTTTTTTTTGCCATTTAAATCTACTTTATTCATGCCCAAAATAATTAACTTTCCAAAGTTCACGTCCACATGTTCACCCAGGACCTGAATATTTACCAGGTTTACAATATAACACCTCATCTGTTCTAGTTTCTATGTAAACAACCTTTAAATTAAGGCTTTATCAAAACTTTGCTCCAAGAAGACCATTAACCTGTGAGTGTCTCATGTAATGACGTGAAGGAGTTTCTAGATGGACATTATATCACCAATCAAACATGGAAAATGTGTCTACTGTTCATTCCTTCATCTAATATATATATCATTCCACATCATGTCTGAATAAATGTCATCTGAATACTCAAATTACCTTCTCATTTAAAACCGTTGTCACAAATCATTCAGGAGAAGATCTTCTCACCTTTGTGAATTCTCATGTGAGCAGTCAAATTACCTTTTTCAGTAAAATTCTTGTTACAAATGGTACAGGAAAAAGGCCTCTCACCTGTGTGAGTTCTCATGTGAGAAGTCAAATGAATTTTTTGAGTAAAACTTTTCCCACAACTCGCACAGGAAAAAGGCTTCTCACCAGTATGAATTCTTATGTGTCTAGTCAAATCACTTTTTAGAGTGAAACTTTTGCCACAAAATGTGCAGCAAAAAGGCTTCTCACCTGTATGAATTCGGAAGTGATTATTAAGATCAGACTTACAGTTGAATTTTTTTCCACAGGACAGACATACAAACGGCTTCACACCTGTGTGAAATCTCATGTGTTTAGTCAAACCACTTTTTTTAGTAAAATTCTTGTTACAAATGGTACAAGAGAAAGGTTTCTCACCTGTGTGAATTCTCATATGAGAAGTCAAACTACCCTTTTCAGTAAAATTATTTTTACAAATTGTACAGGAGAAAGGCTTCTCACCTGTATGAATTCTGATGTGTGTGTTAAGATTACATTTCTTTTTGAACATTTTTCCACAGGACAGACATTTAAAAGGCTTCTCACCTGTGTGAATTTTGATGTGATCCAATAAATGTTTTTGTTTTTTAATAAAGTTTTTTTCATATGTCAAACATGGTAAAGGTTTCTCTCCTTCATCTTCAATGTGTTGCTTCAGAACAAGCTGCTCTTCATGCTCGCTAATGGGGAGCTCCATGGTTTCCTCTTTTGTCCAGGGATGTTCTGGTTCTTGCTGCTCTTCTTTTATCTGCAGAAGTTCTGGTTCCTCTTGGTCCAAACTGGAATTCCTCTCCTGTTCATAGAGCTGCTGGTCAGAGAAATCCTCCTCTTTTCCAACATAATCCTGAAGGCGATCTGAAAGACAAACACAGCAGAAAGACTTTCTATTGTAGATTAAAGAAAAGACACTTCAGTTTAATAATCCTTGCATTGATCTAACTACATATAAACAGATTGGAACTTCATCTCCCAGCATGCACCACAGCTCTGACATCACAATATAAGGTTATAACAGACTGGTTGATTATCCATAATCTGTTAAGGTTTGGACCTCCACTTTTATCAACAAAGCTTTAAAATCTGATTACCTGCAGAATCCGAACCAATAAAGAAATGTTCAGAATATTTTTTAGATTTGTTATTTTTTTGCTGAACTGTCCAGGATTACTATAATTTTTTTACTTTATTGATCTCACACTGGAGAAATGTACCTATACATTTAACCCATCTCCTTGGGGAGCGGTCAGCTGTGCAATTGGGGGTTAAGGGTCTTTCACAGAGAGCCAGAGTGGAGGCTGTGGGGATTGAACCTCCACTGTGACCCTATGGATGAGCCCAAACAAGGGTATGAACAAGCATTTATCACAGAAGCCAAAATTAAAGGGAGGAGCCCTTCAGAAAGCCAGAGCTCCATCCCATTCTGGTCTGATCCAGCTCGTTATCTAGCATTCTGTCTTTGCTGACCGCAGTGCAGAGCTAGACTGCAAACCTTCTCAGAGCTAGATTGTAAACAGACATAATGCAGCTCTTCTTAAGACATAATATGGGTAATGCAAAACATCTTCTGAAAAACAGGCTTAAGTTAACTTAGATGACAATTTTTTAATCACATTCTGCAGCAAAGATGTCGACTTCAGTCACAAAACACAAGTTCAGTTGTTTCCCTCCCCTGTTTATTTCTACTTCACTCTGAAGCCTACAGTAAAAACTAATCCACACTACATTCCTGTGACAAACCTTTTGCTATTCTCATTAAAAAGATTCATGCAGCTAAAACTCCTCCTTTTAGATGACTCAGTCCATGGTGAAGCAACTGTGCATCACTGTGATACGCCTTAAGTCTAAAGCATTAAAATATAACACAGGATGACAATAGAATAATGATGAAGCCACTTTTTCCCTTTGGACTATTTGAAATGCTGTGATGCATATGATGGAATCATGTCAACCAGAGGCTGAAAGCTGAAGCAACACAAATATGCCTGCGCCTGTTTTAGCTGGAATAGCCTCTCTTTCTTCCCTTCTTAGAAAAACGAACAAAAGGACACGATTTATGCCTTTATGGATGGTAAAGATGTTTGTGTTTTACTCTCTACAGGATTTGCTAATAATTTGATTATCAGTTAACACCGTAAAACAAATCAAGAATCCGATATGTCTCAGCAGCTGCTGCTCTTGTGATTGGCTAAACCGTCAACATGGGAGGAGGGTACCCAATGAGCTTGAAGAATTAGTACTGAATGTCCCTCCCCTTTACGGTGCAGGAACTGAATTTAAATACACGTATATCTGACTAATGCAAGGTTTAATATGGACCGGATGCAAAAAAAAAAAATAAAATAAATTATATATATATATATATATATATATATATATATATATATATATATATAGCCCTTTCAGGACTCTTTATTGAAGATTCATAAGGGAGAAAAAGCTTTCACAAAACAAAAAGGGAGGTTTAATAATTCTGTTTTTATCTTGGAATTAGGGCTGGGCGATGTGGCCGAAAAATAAAATCATCTTGGACGATTACATTTTTAATGCATTTTAATTTAAGTATTAAAAACTACATGCATATCTTTTAAAATGTGTTTAATTCATTCAAAATATATTGTGCAAAGTTCACCCAACAATAATTGTACAGATTTTTTTAGCAGTAAAATAAAAATGTACACCTATATATTCAATACAAATGCTAGAAAAAAAAGCTTAAGTTTCTGAAATATGCAATTTATCAAACAGTCAACTTGTATTGATCTTCTGGGAAGTAGATGGTTTATTAAACAGCAGCTGCTGAGAGCCCAGTTCATGTCGAAATAATACACAGTTAAACTTGTGTACGGCTGAACAGATCCACCTGTAGTAGTTCCAAAAAGCAAAGCAACTTCTAATACAGCACTTGTTGTCACTCAACTCGGCAGGTCATATTTTGGATGACATGCTCTACACTTGTCTTATGGCAGCGCTTTAGAAAGCGAGGCAGCCATGGTTTGTGGTGTTTTCTTGTCCTGGTCATCTTTGCCCGTGCTACCGACGCTGCACTCCCAAAGCTGAGATTGCTGCTCCCGCTCTGTGGGGCGCCTTTGCCAGAGATGCTGAAACGAGTTAGTTGTTCTGCTAGTCTTGGTTTTGATAACTGTAGTCTGCTCCACATCTGTCTCGTCAAAGCCGAGCAATTTCCAAATAATTGACGGAACACGAGTTCCTTTTCTCTGTACCAACTGTTCAGATTGAGCAGCTGCCATGGTGTGAGTAAACAGTGCAGCATGCTATCAGGCGGAAGGAGGACAAATGTAGAGAAGCAAGTAAAAAATGCAGAAGAAGAGACTTCCTCGATCTTACACTTTAGCTACATTTCAAATCCTGGACTTTATAAAAACATTAAATAATTGAATTTGATTTACCCCCCAGCTGTACTTGGAATAATATAAACCAGGTTTGAGGCGTCTGATTGCTATGATTTTAAAAGAAGAGCAGATTAACAACACTTAAGATTGTAAGAAAAGAGGTGGAATGGCCCTTTAACTTTTTGCTGAACCAGTATTACGAGAAGAAGAGCATGCCTGCTGAGAATTGCCTCACCAGTTGCGCTCTAAGCTCTTGCACACTGATGATCAAGTGTCATGAATCGATCAGTGTTTTAGTAAAGGAGGCCGTGGAGAGATTCTTTGTTTAATCAAAATGAAATATAGAGAAAATAATGCTGACAAAGGATAATGCAGGAATGCTTTTAAGATGTTTGTAGGTGGCTTTGAATTCTGATGAGCCTTTGAAGTCTACATTTCTTTATGAACATTTTTCCATAGGACAGACATTCATAAATGTTCTTACCTGTGTGAATTCTCCTGTGATCTATTAAATGTTCTTTTTTAAGAAAGTTTTCTCCACATGTCAAACATGGGGAAGATTTCTCTCCTGTATCTTCAGTCTCCTGCTTCAGAACAAGCTGCTCTTCCTGCGCACTAATGGGGAGCTCCATGGTTTCCTCTTTTGTCCAGGGATGTTCTGGTTCTTGCTGCTCTTCTTTTATCTGCAGAAGTTCTGGTTCCTTTTGGTCCAAATTGGAATTCCTCTCCTGTCCACAGAGCTGCTGGTCAGAGAAATCCTCCTCTTTCCCAACATAATCCTGAAGGCGGTCTGGAAAGACAAACAGCAGAAAGACTTTCTATTGGTGGTTAAAGAAAGGACACCTCACATAAAAGCACTAAATTCTGTCCTTGAGTTGAGCAGTGAATGGATCCTGTCAAGCAACCTGAAGACATTAGGTTCCTTCTGGTCTAATTTTGTTTTCCCCACAAAGAATTATTAAAGTAAGTAAAGCATTTACATCCAACACCACAGTGACTGTCTGGCAAATGAGGAAGTAATGAGACACCCTACCCTCAGCAGCGCTTCCTGAACACCTCTGCCTGGAAGAGACAGACCCCAGCTCAATGTGTCACAGATTGAGCAGATTTTAATTTATTTTCTAATCAAATTTCTCTGTTCTATCGTATTAAAAATAAGCATTGTGGTAAGAAAGAGAAAGAACAGGCCTAAATAATAAAGCTTTCATAATTTTTTGCTAAATATTAAGCAATCAGCAGGGCAACGGGACTGTTTTTTCCCTGTAAAAACTGTTTGAAACAGAAAATGGAGTTAGTACAGTTATAAACGCAGAGTGACACAAGAATTCAGTTTTTAGACTTAGACGTTTGTCATTTTCTATACACAGAATGTATACAAAATAAAATTTTGTTAAACACAGCTTTCCAGTTAGTAAAGTTCCATTCCATAAAGTGCAGCAGTGATCAAATGTAAACAGCAAGGGAGAAAAAACATGATGCAAAAAGACACATTGATATGGAAGTTGAAAGCATGAATCTATATGGTGCAAATATGCGGTATTTTTGGTTTGGTTGTTTTTTCAGTGAAAAAGCTGTTGAAGAATCTGATGGACCTGCATCAAATGTTTCAAAGCCTCTTCCAAGAGGTAGCAGGGAGAACAGTCCATGGTGGGGGTGTGAGGAGTCATTGATGATGTTACGGGCTACGACTTCCTTGACTGTTGGTTTAGCCCTGATTAGCTGGGGCCTGTAGTTCATAAGTTTAGACTGTACTGGAGGCAGGAAGGACTGCAAGGCCTGGATGATGAGGGGATCACCTTCAGTCCCTTACATGGAAATGCAGTGTCCCATTCTGGACATGTTAAAAGAGGCAGATCTGGGAACTCTTGTCTGGGTTCCCCATTACAGAGGAACAAAGTAACTCAGCCGTATCACTCCAGAGGAGGGTGCTCGCTTCCACTGCAGGAGAAAAAGACATTTGACCAAACCAAATGAAGATGCTCCGAAGAAACGAAGAAAAAGAAATTTGACCAGATCAATTGAAGAAACCCCAACAGAATTCACAAAGGAGGGGTCAGATGATTAAACCATACTAATATTGATTTTTTTATTTGATATTTTGCTTAAGACTTGCTATCTTGCTCTGTTAGAGTTTGCTAATAAAATATCAATAAACATTAACATATGTAAGTCATCACAACAATGCTTGTGGGTTCTATACAATAAAAAAGGTTATCAGGGTTTGTCTGAAGCTAAAACTCATTTATCACCCATGGGGCTAATATGGCCAGAAAAACAATGGTGACCAGTATTTCAAGATCCATTAGGGTAAGGGTATGATCCGTCACGAATTGTCACAACTGATATTCTTATGGCCTCAGATAATGGACTTGTATCTGTGCTCGTCCTGTTGGATCTCAGCGCTGCATTTGATACAGTTGATCAATATTTTCTTTTAGAAAGACTTGAATAGTTTGTAGGAATTACAAAAACAGCAGTAGACCTGTTTTAATCTTATTTATCTGACCGATTTCAGTTTGCTTGTGTTAATGATAAATGTTCCTCATGCTCAAAGGTTACCTGTGGAGTACCACAGGGATCAGTGCTAGGACCAATTCTCTCTACTTTATATATGCTCCCAATCGGTAGAATTATTAGACAGCATGGGATTAATTTCCACTGTTATGCTGATGATACTCAGCTATATCTGTCTATAATCCAGATGAAGCTGACCCATTATATAACCCTTCAGGTTATATTAATATTTTTTTCTCCTACGCCCCGTAAACATTTTCTTAAATACATTGCATTGTAGACCATTTTACCTTAAACAGTAATAATCACATTGTACTTAGCTTGGTTAAAGGAATAGTACACCCAAAACATGATCAGCCTTCATTTTCTACTCACCCCCATGCTGAACAACACTCTGGAGTACTTTTTTGATATCTCAAATGCATCTGGAGATCTGGGAGGCTTCTTGCTGTCTGCTGACATTCAAATAATGGAGGTCTATGGCGCCCGAGGCAGAAAGGTCCATAAAAGTCCACAAAAAACGTGTCAATATTCCTCCATACTGCTCGTCCAATGTGTTCCAAGTGTCCTGAGTGGGTAGCGTCCATAATTTACTCGAAACGAAGTCATTTAGAATGTTTTTAGAGCATAAACAGTAGTGTATAGGATTTCCTGAAAGCGCGCGCCTGCGAGTTCACGACGCTACGGAAACCGCGGCAGACCAAACCAGATGAAAGTGTGCATTCAGCTCGGCAAAGAACTCATGCTCTTCCTCAACACTGAAGTCCTCAGACATTTTTCTTTCGTTGTTTCTTTCTTTGCACAGGTAAACAGCACATTTCTTCTTCTACGCTTGCATTATCGGCAGAGCAGACGCTGAATGCGCACTTTCATCTGGTTTGGTCTGCCGGCTTCCGTAGCGTCGTGAACGCGCAGGCGCGCGCTTTCAGGAAATCCTATACACTACTGTTTATGCTCTAAAAACATTCTAAATGACTTCGTTTCGAGTAAATTATGGAAGCTACCCACTCAGGACACTTGGAATACATTGGACGAGCAGTATGGAGGAATATTGACACGTTTTTTGTGGACTTTTATGGACCTTTCTGCCTCGGGCGCCATAGACCTCCATTATTTGAATGTCAGCAGACAGCAAGAAGCCTCCCAGATCTCCAGATGCATTTGAGATATCAAACAAGTACTCCAGAATGTTGTTCAGCATGGGGGTGAGTAGAAAATGAAGGCTAATCATGTTTTGGGTGTACTATTCCTTTAATGTTTTAAACTCACATACTAGCGGTTTTAAACACTGCAAATATCCATAACCCTATAGGCCATACAGATATTCTCTATCAGCTTGAAAACACACAGAAAATGTAGTGTTGGTTAACAACTGTTATTTATTTATGCTACTGTACCTTTCTGGTCAGTCAAGTGCAAAATCAAGTTTAAGAAATTTGATTGGTTTTGTTGGGATGGGAAAGAACCAGACGGGATGTGTAAGTGCCTGCAGCTACGTACTGGCAGTCAGCCGGCGGCCGTTCATGGATGAGGTCAGATCTATATTACTGTGACTGCTACTTTTTTTTTTTTTTTTTCTATCCATTTGGAGCTAAACATTTTTGGCATGTTTTTGCCTAGGTTTTGGAGCAACAGAACCGGACAACACTCAACGTTTTGCTTGGTTGTTAGAGCTGCAGATCCAAACTAAGCTCGTGAGCCGGAAGGGACTATTTTACCATTGGAGCAGTTTTATTGCCATTTATCTAAAACTGGTAATTCATGGTGGGGTGAGTAACCCGTCCCTCGAGGTTTTTCTGGGAGCCGCCATCTGAGGGTGAAAGCTAATGGTGTTCCCTCAGCTACGTTTGATAAGTAATTAATACCCAGTTATGGGTGGGTTACAATCTGTGTTCCACTGTGCTGAAAATTAACTGTGCTCGGTTAACGTGCTTTGTCCTTGGTGCAATACAGACCAGTAAGGTTTATTAAACTGATATTCAGCTTTACCATTCTTCCTCCTTTATTTTAGTACAAGTTCAATGTCGCGCTGCATTTAGATCTTAGTTCTAGTTCTCTTAGCTTTGTTTTGGTACTCAGTTCCACACTATTTACAACATACACTCTGTTGCTAATTAATACACTTTTTACCCATTGTGAGGTGTTACGTCCACCAGGCCTGTTTGGTGAGGGTAACATTAAAAGAGAGCAGACAAGGATTTTCTTATTAACTAAAGATTGAATTTATTTAATTATACTAAAGAAACAAAAACAGAAATAAGCAAATGCAAACTAACATAACAAAACCCAACCATAGAATACAAACCGAACTGGGTTCTGAGGAGGCAAGAGGGTGAACCTCGTGTCTGTTGCTTGCATGACAGCTTTTAAAGCAGATGAGCACCAATTAGGGCAAAACAGAACACCTGCAGAAGGCCTGCATCCAGAACCCTGCAAGGAAAAGGGCAGAAAACCACTGCAGCCGTAACACTCCCCCCCCTTAAAACAGAGGATCTCAACTAGGACCTCTGTAGCCATTTTTATGTTAGTCTTGTCAATCAATGGCACAAGACAATGCATCGGCCAGCACATTTTCAGTGCCTCCAATGTGCCAAATATGAAGGTTGTAAGGTTGCAGTAATAAGGCCCACTGCATAAACCGCTGATTTGGACTTTGTAAGGACTGCAAAAAGGTCAAAGGGTTATGATCTGAATACACTGCAACAGGAAATGCACCTCCACCCACATACCATAACATCAACTTAATTATTCGACTATTGAGAAAGAGCCAAGGCCTCTTTCTCAACAGTCGAATAATTACGTTGATATTAAACTTCTTAGAAAGGAAACACACTGGATGGTCAACACCTTCATCAGTCTGCAACAAATTGGCTCCCACACCCACTTGACTTGCATCAACTCGTACTTTGAATGGCCGCTCTAATCTCGGAGCAGACGAAACAGGTGCAGTGCTTAAGAGGAACTTATGCCTTTATCAATGGAAAATATGTAAACTGGACCTTAGCCTTTAATCGGTCAGTTAATGGAGCCACTACCATAGAAAAATTCTCACAAAAGTTTCTATAGTAACCCACCATACCCAAAAACCTCATCAACTCCTTTTTTGAGGTAGGAGATGGGAAACTATCAATGGCCTTGACTTTAGCGCTTACTGGTTTTACTTGTCCTTGCCCAACAAGTTTACCCAAATGGGTCACTGTAGCTCTCGCAAATTCACATTTTGCGAAGTTAACAGTTAAATGAGCATCTTGAAAATGCTGAAACAATTTCCGAATAAATTGCATGTGTTCAGCCCATGTGTCACTGAAGACCACTACATCATCTTAGTAGACAGCACAACCTTCCAACCGAGCCACTACTTGATTAATCAACCGCTGGATAGTGGCAGGTGCATTCCTAAGACCAAAACTCATTACAGCATAAGAGTATAATCCAGATGAAACAATAAAGGAAGATACCTCTTGGGCCTGAACAGACAAGGGTACTTGATAGTAACCTTTGAGCAAATCAAATTTACTCACATACTTCGCAGTTCCAACACGATCAACACAATCTTCCATCCGAGGAAGTGGGTAGGAGTGAAGTTTTGTAATGCTGTTAAATTTCCTGTAATCAGTACAGAATCTATAAGTAGTATCAGGTTTTTTTAACCAACAAACATGGTGAAGCCCAACTGGAACAAGATGTTTTAGCCAGGCCATTGTCCAGCAGGTACTGAATTTCTGACTCAAAAAATGTACTTTTCTCTGGAGGAACGCAATAAAAATGCTGACAGATGGGCTGTGCATCTTCCACATCAATGTCATGCTCCATTAAGTTAGTACATGTTGGAATGTCACTGAACAAAGCATGACAGTCCAAAAGTAACGGCTTCAACTGCTCACTTCTTTCTATAGACAAATGACTCAATAATGTTTGCAAATTAGACAACATCTCAGAGTTCTTAGGTCTAGGCTGGAACACGGCATCATCTGGAGTCTGCACATCCTCATCTAATCCTGCTGTGCAGCTCAAGTCTACTTTCACAGAAGAGGCAACTGCCTTCACAACTTTATCTTCCAAAGTATGCCCAAAATAAGGTTTCAGTAAGTTTACATGACAAAGCTTAGTTGGTCATTTACAGTCAGGGGTAGAAACCATATAGTCTTGTGCAGACACATGTCGCAACAGAGAATATGGACCGTAAAACTTTGCCTGAAATGATGAACCTTGAATGGGAAGTAAGGCAATCACCTCATCTCCTGGGTGAAACACTGCTTTCAGCCTTCTGGTCAAACCATTGTTTCATCTTTCTTTGAGCTTTTTTAAGATTCTCCGAAGCTAATTTGCCAGCCAAGCAAAGTCTGCGACGAAAACCATTAATGCAGTCAAACAAGTTTGATGGTGGATCAGAACTCTCCAAGTTAGCTTTTAAATAGCCAGAGGACCACGCACATGATGTCCAAACACTAATTCACTTGGACTGAACCCTGTGCTTTCTTGTACAACTTCACGAGCTGCCAAAAGAAGCCAAGGCAGACCTTCTTCCCACTCTCTACTCAACTCTGTGCAGTATGCTCGCAGCAATGCCTTCAGGGTTTGGTGAAAATGCTCTAGAGCCCCCTGGTTTTGAGCATGATAAGCACTGCTTTGTTGATGGACTACACCAGATTGATTCAAAATCTCAGCAAACATGCGTGAAGTTGGTACCTCTGTCTGAATGGTCTTTGGAATTCCAAACACTAAAATGAAGTAAGACAGCTTTGACCACCGACTTTGTTGTAATGGTTTTCAAAGCATATGTTGCGGGATAACGAGTCCTTTTACACATTACTGTCAGTAAATAAACAGATCCTGACTTGGAAGGACTCAATGGTAGCGATGGGTCTGATGACACTGAAAGCTCAGTGCAAACAAGGCTAAGCCTCGTGTCGGTGCGCGTATCTCTTTAAGGAAAACCACGTGACTGATACAGTTCCTTTGTCGTTTGATTGTGAACGCGCCAAATTGTATTTATAAACAGAAAATGTATCGACACATTTGTGGGTTTTGTTGGATGGAGATAGTTTGTGTTGTTTGCTTTGCATTGGTTTTTGGCTTGTCATTGAAAACTATGGATCAACCAAGGAAGAAGAAGTTTTCTCCCGTGTGGGATCATTTTGATCTTATCACGTAAAATGAGGTAAATTATTATTCCGTTCTCGTTTCCACCATTGATCATTCTTCTGTCAGGTTATTCCAATTTCTTTCTGAAGAATATTTTAATTAGTTTACATAAATTAATCTACTCCACTTGTGTTATAATATTTATGGCCATCAAGACCATGATTAGCCAGAGGTATGAGGAGAAAAAGGAGCAAGTTAAAAAAGAACTGAAGAGTGCAGTTGCAGTCAGCCTAACAGCTGACATGTGGACATCCATGAACATGGAGGCTTACCTGGCTGTGACCTGTCACTATGTCAACAGTGAGAACCATACACTGTGTACATCAATGTTGGGAGTGGAACACTTCCCTCAGCAGCACACTGCTGAAAATATGACCCAAATAAAAACTTAATGCAGGAGTTTAGCAGAGAAAGTGACATGTCTTGTCACAAATGCGACTACAAACATGGTTGCATGTGTCAAAAAACTCCAAATTAGGCACACGATTGGCATTGCGCATTCTTTGAATTTAACAGTTCGAAAATCATGTGACCAAATTGAGACACTCACTGATATCCGAAATAAAACAAACCATATTGTAACATACTTTAGAACCAGTACTACAGCCAAAGAGAAGCTGGCCAAAGTCCAGCTACAGATTGGAGAACCAGTGAAGAAAGTAATGAATGAAGTGTCAACTAGATATAACAGCATGTATTTAATGCTGGAACGCATGGCGGAACAGAAGGAGTCAGTGTTGGTATCCCTAGCCTTTTTAAAAAAAGTGATAAACTTCAGCTCACTACAAATGATTATAAAATCATAGAGGAGACACTCCGTGTGCTTGCTCGAGGGACAAAGATACATCTCCGAGGAGAACGCACCAAGATCACAGGATCCACTACAAAACTGGAAATCGCAAAGACTAAATTACCCTACCTTGTAAAAACTTGCAATGACATTTTTATGTACGCCGTCATCATCAGTGCCTGTGAAAGCGTGTTCTCTATTGAAGTTGCCTGCAATTTATTTTTAAATCCAGCAGATATCGCAATTGAGGGATACAGCAACACAGTTTCAACGCAGTGTCGACAGAGTTTGGGAAATGTGCCATACACCCAATGGGAACTCCTCTGCCCATCACTACACGGTTTTGGGTTCTGATTAGGTTTCCCAGTTAACTGGTAAGTGTGACAGGTTTTCACAAAATAAGAGACATCTTTTTTCTGACGTGGCCATTTAAAATGACATAGAACTTGATTATAAGTTTTATTGACTCCCAAATGGCCAGACAATTCTCCATGAGCTGTTTAAAACAAGATTTCTTGATAAACTAAGCCAGCAATATTCAGGTCACTATAAGGCAACCATTTACGTACCAACAGATGGTCTGGTAGAAAATACCCACATGACACTTTTGTGTCCTGTTCAGCTGCCTGGACCTTGTCGAACAGAGCAGCCAAGGTTGTATCCTAATGCTGGGCTGCAATCCACTCACTGAGTGGCAAAGGAACGGGAAGAGGTGGCAAACAGGAAGTCCTCTAAAGAATAGAGCCAGGCTTACCAGATTCAACCTTCTTTACAGCCAAAGAACGAGTAATGGCACGGGTTACTGCACAAGCTGGAAAAGCCTCAGGAAAGTCTCGAGCACAAACATCTGACACACAAACAGATGGAGAAGCTCGGACCACTGGAGGTGGTGCAACACCTCACCACACACATCTACCTGCCAGATTGTTTCCTAAAATGAGAGAGACACCTTCCACAGGCAAAGAAGGACAAACAGCTATAGTTACTTCTCCTTGTACCAGTTCTGACTGCAAGTGGATCCTATGAAGAGGCACAGAGAAAGTTTCCAACCCAATACCTCTAATTAAGACACTACAACCAGTATCAGACAATGTAGAAAATGGCAAATATGAAAGATTTAGGTGCTCCGGTGTCACGCAGAATCTTCACAGCCACTTTATTTGAACTGCCACCCAAAGAAACAAACCATGTGTGATGAAAGGAGCATAGTCTTGTCCGGCATCCTTCTCAAAAATCTGGGGATCTGTGTCTGTCACTTCTGAAAAAAACTTAAATCAACAGGTGCAGCTAAAACAGTTGGTCTTACACATTCAACTTTAGCTGGAGATGTAGACTCCACTAAATGCAACTGAGGGGCTGGTTATACTTCTGCAGCAGTGTGTTGCAGTGAGCTTGATGCGGACATTTTGGATTTATGCCCAGTAAGGTATGAGTCTAAAAACGGCCGATGAGGAAGTGGGGGCGAGTTTAGTCCGACAATGGAGGGATATGACGGCGAAAAATAGCGGGGATCCAAGTGGAAAAAGGGTCCCAGTGTTCTCGCGCACCTCGATCTTCTAGCTGGTCATATTTCACGAGTTGTTTTCCGCAATTTTGGTCATAAAAACAAAACAAGCCGGCCTCCTGTCTGCTGCACTGTCTGCGGTCAGTTAAAATTTGGTAGAGGTGCAGCGGAGGGGGCGGGGACGTCTTAGCAGAGCACCTGGTTTCAAAGTATAAATCAGCCTTAAGAAACACTGGCTAAAGCCACAGGTTTTCGATATTCTTGTTTACTCCTAGCTGATTTAGTTTTGGTATTCAGAGGACACTCGTTTTTCCAGTTTCCCTTCTGGCGACAATAGTTATAAACCGAGTCTGCTTTAGATTTCCCAGTAGGATCCAATCTAGTTTTACCCGAGAGCTATGGCCACCTTTCAAATTATAATCCCTCACAGCTTTATGGGTCAGGATATAATAATCTGCTAAGATGGCCGCTTTAGCAGCGTTTTTTACTTTTTGTTCATTAACATATGTGGCAACCCGATCTGGAATAATGTTCTTGAACTGTTCCAACACCATCAAATCACAAAGGGATTCAAAATCATTCACACCTACAGCTGATAACCAGCGATAAAACTGGGTGTTTAGTTCCCTGACCAGATCTGTCTGTTTTTCAGCCTTTCTGCAGTTCCTAAATTGTTGCCTCTAATGTTCAGGAACCAATTCATAAGCCTTCAAAAACAGCTTCATAAGCTTCTTGGGTCTTACCCACCAGCACACTTTGCAGCAGAATGGAGCATTCTACATCACTCCAGTCATTGTCCTCTGCCATGCCTTCAAATAGAGAAAAAACACATCTGGATCTTGCTCATTAAACTTAGGTAACAGCTTCAATACGTTAACCAAGTTATATCCAGAAAACCCATCACCACCTTGAGACCTTCTCCAGTTTTATATTGTTAAAACGCTTTTTTTTTAATTCTTCCCCATTATGTTATTCTTATACATTTTTCTAAGGTGACCATTTTCAATAATCTTCCTGCTGCTGTACATTCGCCCATTGTGGGACAATAAAGGGATTTTCTATTCTATAAGAGGGTAGAAAGATATAAGTAAACCTAAACAATGTATGTATAAAGATATCTGCAAAATCTCTAATATTTAACAACAAAAAATACTTAGTTAAGCATGTTTTGCAAAAAAGCAATAAAAAATTAAAATCCTATCAGATTTATAGTCCCCACACTGCAGATCTATTAGAATCTGTCCTTAAATTCCAGCCAAACCCATTTACACAGTAACAGATAAAAACCTTTAGATAAACCAAACATTACCGCCACATATCTGACTCTATAACCATTAAAACAACTATTTTCATTTTAGACGGAACTATTCACAGACTGGATTATATTAAACTGAACTTCCAATATTTATCACTGTTCGTAACAAGTAATCTTTCCTCTGATCAGGGAGCAGCCGGCTTGCTTGGTCTCGCAATGAATCCTGGGATATCCAAGGATACCGAGGATACATCAGACCCGTCCTTCAAATCGGGCAAAAAGAAGGACGCATTTTAAGGTCGCATAACGAGGACTCTTGGAATCCGACCAGACGTAATCAGCCCGGGTTTAAGTAACTTGGTCGGACTCTTGGAGTCACGTTTTTTAAATATTTGACTTTTTTGATTTTGCAGGGTTGAGCAAGAGAATGTCCAAATATAAAAGCTTATTTCTTCCTTGAATTGTGTCAGTGAAGCGTACCGTATAGGGCAATGTGTGCAGCCAAACATGGCCTTTACTATAAAAAAAAAAGACTAAAATAAATTGTATGCCCTGTTTTTCTCCTGAAAACTTCACTCAAATGTTCAAAATTTCACAAGAAGCAGATGCTGGAGTTGGAAAAATGTATCATTTGCTGCTCGATGCGCCCCATCAACCAATCAGAGGAGCTGATCTGGGAGCTGGCAGGGAGATGGACAGTGGTGCTGAAGCAGAGAGATATGATGTCGCTAGAAAGACAAGATCCCAGGTGCAGACTGTGCAAAGAGGCCACTGAGACGATCCAGCACAGAAATGCAGGGTGGAAGATGCTGACAGGGAAAGCTTAGATGGAGCGCCACAAGCAAGTGGCTGGAATGGTACATACATAAATATATATATAAAATATTGTAAAATTCCGTACAAATATGTACCACTGTATATTGATTAGCTATTCTTCAGATTCATTCAGTATTTATATTTGTAAAAACACTGTGCAGCAATTTAGTTTATTTTTTTTGTCTATTTATATTTTATGTGAATGTTATTTTTACCGATGTTTTAGTCATTTTGTTTTTATTTTGACTGTTTTATGTTTAACTTTTTTTTTTCTTTACTTTGATCAGCTGTGGTTGTTTTTAATTGTTTAAAAAATAAAATTGGATTTGTTTTTTTATTTTTTGTAACTGTGTCGCTTATACTGGTAACCTGTCCAGGGTGTACCCCGCCTCTCGCCCATTGACTGCTGGAGATAGGCACCAGCACCCCACGCCACCCCACTTGGGACAAGCGCCCTAGAAAATGGATGGATGGATGGATGTGTCACTTATTCTATTATCTTTATAAACTTTCTAAGGTCCACATAGTGTGAGCACTGTTGCTGTAATCTGTTGCTGCTGTAACTCCACTATTTCCCCACAGTGGGCCAACAAAGGGAGTTTCTATTCTATGTAGTGTATATCTGCTGTTTATTTAGTAATGTCTTCCAAAGCTCTGATGCCTTCATGAAGTTCTCCCTCCAGCCCTGATGTCAACAGTCTGTTGATTTAAACTAAACTCCGCTGCAGTGCTGAGGCATCCTTCTACTGTTCTGCTTAAAGCAGCAGGTTAGGGCAGCAGGATGACCTCCCCAAGATGGCGCCCGCAATGTCTGCGCAGAGACAGTTAATGCGGGGTCTACTCTAACATTATCTCTATGGTAGAGACGGCTTTCTGTGATTGCAGTGAACTCGGAGCGAAGAAGAGGTTTAACCGGAGAAAATTACTAACTTGACCGCAGTCATTAAAACCCAATGCTGGAAGTGAGCGAGCTGACCTCAGTAAGATGGCCGCCGACCGAAAGTTAGTTTTAGCTTAGCATGTTGATCTCCTCTAAGCAGTTCTCCAATCAGATGAGGCTAAAATCCACAGTGTGCATCATCAGGGAATCGTTTCTATCAGGTGTTTCCTACCTATCCGGTGTAAGATGATCTGGGGGATCCTGGTGAAATCCAGCAGTAGATGTTGATCGTCCATCTTTTCCTCCGAATTGACCAAACTCCCTTTAAACTCCGTGAATGTTTCTTCAGCAGGAGTTAACTGCTCGGTGATAAACTCTCCTTGAAGCTGGACTGAAGACATTCTCACTGCAAACACTCCCAGATTATCAGCCTCTCTACAATGACTCCACGCACAAGCTAAGCTAATGCTGCTAATGCTACCTGATCACTACCAGCAGCCCATTGCGCATGCGCACCTACATCTACATCCGGGTTGTCTTCTTTTGTTTTGTAAAAAAAAAAGAGCCAAATTATGTTTCTACCTCTGCCAAAATAGTAAGCACAATAGTAACTAAACTATAATATGTTAAAGGGTAATAATATATTTCCTGAGAATAAATGCCTTAAAATCGTGACCGGAAATGACATCACTGATTCCATTTATTCAATGGATTGCTTTTATTAATTGAAAATCTTACAAAGTAGACATAAAGTGACAGGGGTGCTTGTACATGCATTTAAATTCAACACAACATCTTAACAGATGAAGTCAGATATGGAGAGATATTTGTGCCATCAGCAATTTAAATTTGCTGTTTTAAAAGAAAATTAAGGAGGATATTTCAGGTTCAAGTATGGTTCAACAATATATAGATAAAAAATATTATGGATATGTTAAATGTTTTATGGATGCTTCAAAATATTCCAATATTAGGAATGGTGTTTTGTTTTAGTTCCAAAATTTATTTTTAAATCGGGTAAAAGAATCAGTGATGGAATTCAGCCTACAAAGGAGAAATGTTTTGGATCATATTGGCCTTACAATGGATTGAAGAAATCGTTCCATTAAGAAGTTTAGTTTGCTCTGATTCTAGATCAGCGTTATATTAATTTAAACACAATTATTCAGACAGCAGACCTGATCTGAAATTTAACAATTATTATTTAGAAGACCTTTTACAGATGGACTCTAAATAAGAGGGTTATTCTTTATTATATATATTAAAAAGAATAATTTGATAAACAGGATTTTTTTTATTAATTTATTTATTTTGTAGTAGTAGTAGTATATTCTATTTTCTCAATCCCGGTCCACACTCCATTTCAGTTGGTGGCGGTAATTGTTGTTTGCCAACCTCCATAAAACACAATAAAAAGAAGAACCACCCGCCACAAAAGCAAAGAGTAAGGCCAATATGATCCAAAATATTATCTATATATTGTTGAACCATACTTGAACCTGAAATATCCTCCTTATTTTTCTCTTAAAACAGCAAATTTAAATCCATGTCAATAGCAGGTAAAAGAGATGGATGAGGCAATGATCTAATAACTGTTTTACTGAAGTTTATTTGAGATAATTCAAGATATTTTATAGTACTATCTTCTGTCCATCAAATGGTTAGGAGTGTTGACCAAATAACTGTAAGAGTTGTTTGATTTTCCTGATTTTGTTTTTATTTTTATTTTTTATTTCATTTAACCGAATTTAGTATTTGGAACGAATGCTTACGTATTGATGAACTGTAAAACATCTGAACCTGAAAGGGAGAAATTGAGAAGAGTCGTTGAAAGGACAGGCCAAGAATGGAGTCTTAAAGGATTATTGGGAAATAAAGGAAATATAAAGGATATTTATAGATTAAGGAAAGCATTATTTAGTTATCTGCAGAATACAAAATAAAAAAATAGAAATTAATAGATGTAAAACAATGTTGCTACACACTCATGAACAGTAGGTGGCGGTATACACCTTAAAGTTGCTTGCGATCCGCCATGATAGAAAAGAAGAAGAAGAAGAAGAAGGAACGAATGCTTTCATTGGATGAAAAGAAGCTGAGCGTGATTGGCTGATGGTATGGTTCATTTACATACATTGCTGAAGTTGCGAGCGCAGAGAGTCGAGCGAGCGGAGAAAAGGCCGAGCGCACAGCTGGTGTTGAGCGCGGAGAGGGCAGGTCGAGCGCGTGCAGAGATGAAACTGAGTGTGAGAACAGTGTGTTGAGAGGGTTTTTCAGAGTTGAGCGCGCGCCAGACCGGTTTTGCGCGTGCGCGTGTTGTCTCACTGCGCGCTTGGATTGGTTCCTGCGCGCTCAAACCGATGGCACAAATATCTCTCCATAGTCAGACAGTAACCAAATTCCTGGAGGTGCACATCACAGACACCCTCACCTGGACTGGGAACACCACCTCACTGGTCCAAAGGGCACAGAAGCGCTTGGACTTCCTGCGGAGGATGAGGAGAGCCCACCTGCCCCCACCCATCCTCCCCACCTTCTCCAGAAGCACCATAGAGAGCGTTCTGAGCAGCTGTCTCACTGTGTGGTTTGGAGGCTGCAGCGCCTCAGACTGGAAGAAGGTGAGAACAGCAGAGAGGATCATGGGGGCTCCTCTTCCCTCCATTAAAGACATTTCATCCCAGCGCTGCGTGTCCCGAGCCCGTGACATCATCAATGACCCCTCACCCCCCCCCCACCATGGACTGTTCTCCCTGCTGCTCTCTGGGAAGAGGCTTCACAGCATTCGATGCAGGACCAGCAGGTTCTGTAGCAGCTTCTTCCTCACCGCCATCAGACTGATGAACTGTTGTGTAAAATGAGTTATTAAATTTATTTAAAAAAAGAAAAAACATTGTTAGAACTGTAAACATAGAGTCATATGTTTATATTACTATTTTATATTACTGTTCTCAAGGTATGCACTTCAAAAAATGAAATTGGCTAGAGCTGTTTTAAACGAAATTTCTTTTTGTTTACACTTGTGTTTGCAAAATGACAAAATAAATCTGTCTAAGTCTAACCGGTCAACCATAAAATAGAGCATCATTGCACCATAAGCAAATAAATAATAAAAGACCTTAAAATAATTCAAACACAAGATACCATAAACATCACATCACTTCTACACTTGAATTATGACCACAATGAAATAACAAACACAGTGCTATGGTAAAATAATAAAATAGTAACAAAGTGCAGTCTTATATTAAATCAAAGTGTTCCAACAAGGATGATAATTTGACAGCAGGTTTGGATTTAGTCCGTCTTAGAGATTTGTGATATAAATTAAAGTCATTTTCCAATGGCTAAAAGTGGGCTTTATTTTAAAATACCTGCATCTATGGATGGGGAGGAACGGACCCCCAGCTCTGAACCTGAGTGGTGTCTCATTATTGGACTTCTGTGCAAGTCATGGATTGTCCATAATGAACACCATGTTCAAGCATAAGGATGTCCATCGGTGCACCTGGCACCAGGACACCCTAGGCTGAAGGTCGATGATCGACTTTGTAGTCGTATCTTCTGATCTTCGGCCGCATGTCTTGGAGACTCGGGTGAAGAGGGGGCGGAGCTGTCCACCGACCACCACCTGGTGGTGAGCTGGATACGCTGGAAGAGGAGGAAGCCTGAAAGACTCGGCAGGCCCAAACGTGTAGTGAGGGTCTGCTGGGAACGTCTGGTGGAACCCTCGGTCAGGGACGTGTTCAACTCCCACCTCCGGGAGCGCTTCTCTCAGGTTCCGAGGGAGGTTGGAGATATGGAGTCCGAATGGGCTGTGTTCTCTGCCTCTATTGTCGATGCGGCTGCCCGTAGCTGTGGCCGTAAGGTTTGCGGTGCCTGTCGTGGCTGGCAATCCCCGAACCCGGTGGTGGACACCGATAGTAAGGGATGCTGTCAAGATGAAGAAGGAGTCTTATCGAGCTTGGCTGGCTTGTGGGACTCCTGAAGCAGCAAGCAGGTACCGTGAGGCCAAGCATGTCGCGGCCCGGGCAGTTGCAGAGGCAAAATCTCGGGCCTGGGAGGAGTTCGGAGAGGCCATGGAAAAAGACTAGCGGTTGGCCTCAAAGCGATTCTGGCAAACCGTCCGGCGCCTCCGGAGGGGAAAGCAGTGCTTCGCTAACACTGTTTTCAGTGGGAGTGGGGAGCTGCTGACCTTGAAGGAGGATATTGTCGGGCGGTGGAAGGAAAACTTTGAGGATGTCCTCAACCCGACAGGCACGCCATCCATGGGGGAAGAAGAGACGGGGTGCTTGGGGCTGGATTCGTTCATCACCCAGGCTGAAGTCACCGAGGTGGTCAAAAAACTTCACGGTGGCAAGGCTTCGGGGGTGGACGAGATCCGTCCTGAGTATCTTAGAGCTCTGGATGTTGTTGGGCTTTCATGGTTGACACGTCTATTCAGCATCGCGTGGAGGTCGGGAACAGTCCCCCTGGATTGGCAGACTGGGGTGGTGGTTCCCCTCCATAAGAAGGGGGACCGGAGGGTGTGTTCCAACTATCAGGGAATCACACTTCTCAGCCTCCCCGGAAAGGCCTATGCAAGGGTGCTGGAGAGGAGAGTCCGGCTGATTGTCGAACCTCGGCTGCAGGAGGAGCAGTGTGGTTTTCGTCCTGGCCGTGGAACAGTGGACCAGCTCTACACCCTCTGCAGGGTGCTTGAGGGTTCTTGGGAGTTTGCCCAACCAGTCCACATGTGTTTTGTGGACTTGGAGAAGGCATTCGACCGTGTCCCTCGTGCTGCCCTGTGGGGGGTGCTCCAGGAGTATGGAGTCGGGGGCCCTTTATTAGGGGCCATCCGTTCTCTGTACAAGCGGAGCAGGAGTCTGGTTCGCATTGCCGGTATTAGGTCGGACCTGTTCCCGGTGCATGTTGGACTCCGACAGGGCTGCCCTCTGTCACCGGTCCTGTTCATAACTTTTATGGACAGGATTTCTAGGCGCAGCCAAGGACCGGAGGGGGTCTGGTTCGGGGACCAGCGGATCTCGTCCCTGCTTTTTGCGGATGATGTAGTTCTGCTGGCTCCCTCCTGCCAAGACCGACAGCGTGCGCTGGGGCGGTTCGCAGCCGAGTGTGAAGCGGCCGGGATGAGAATCAGCTCCTCCAAGTCTGAGGCCATGGTTCTCGACCAGAAAAAGGTGGCTTGTCCCCTTCAGGTTGGAGGAGAGTCCCTGCCTCAAGTGGAGGAGTTCAAGTATCTTGGGGTCCTGTTCACGAGTGAGGGAAGAATGGAGCGGGAGATCGATGGACGGATCGGTGCGGCTGCTGCAATAATGCGGACGCTGCACCGGTCTGTTGTGGTGAAGAGAGAGCTGAGCGAAAAGGCAAAGCTCTCAATTTACCGTTCGGTCTACGTTCCTACCCTCACCTATGGTCATGAAATTTGGATCATGACCGAAAGAACGAGATCCCGGATACAAGCGGCTGAAATGAGCTTCCTCCGCAGGGTGGCTGGGCTCTCCCTTAGAGATAGGATGAGGAGCTCGGTCATTCGGGAGAGGCTCAGTGTAGAGCCGGTTCTCCTCCACATCGAGAGGAGTCAGTTGAGGTGGCTCGGACATCTTCTTCGGATGCCCCCTGGATGCCTCCCTCGGGAGGTGTTCCAGGCACGTCCCACTGGGAGGAGGCCCAGGGGACGACCCAGGACACGCTGGAGAGACTATGTCTCTAAGCTGGCCTGGGAGCGCCTAGGGCTTCCCCCAACAGAGCTGGAGGAGGTGTCTGCAGAGAGGGAAGTCTGGGAGTCTCTGCTTAGTCTGCTGCCCCCAGAACCCGGTTCCGGATAAAGCGGGAGACGACGAGTACGACGAGTACGAGTCATTTTCCAATGGCTAAAAGTGGGCTTTATTTTAAAATACCTGCATCTATGGATAAAGAATATTCCAATCACTATAAGACTATTTCCCAAATGTTCAAGAGTCTTATTTTCACTTACTAAACCAAATAAAATGATTGTTTCAGATAGCAGTGATAAAACAATGTTCCTAAAGTTTAGCCAGCTTTGGCGTGCAGGTGGTGCAGCGGTTAGTGAGCATGACCCATAGACGGAGGCCTTAGTCTGCAGGTGTCAGGGTTTTGGTTTTGTTCAAGTTTCATTTGAGTTTTCATTGGTCTTATTTCCATTCTTGTGTTTTAGGTATTTTTGACTGTATTTGAGTTCTTAGATATTTCTTGTTTGCCCTCTTGTGTCAGTCTCCTTTTACTTTGCTTAAAAATGGGAACTACAGAACTAATTCTTTTAGAATAGGTATATATATTAGGGTGAGCATATTTAGATTTCCATAAAGAGGACACTTTGCCCAGCCTCCAGACGGATTCAGACAGGCTTCTCAAAGGTTCATCAACTGCTTTATTATACCTAAATGATACAAAAATAACCTTAGTAGTAAAACGAAATTTGTAACAACCAGTAACAAAATTATAGCTCTCTATTAAAATACATGAATACAATCATGTTCTAAACATGACCTCTTCTTTATTAGTAAATACAGCTTCAACAAATGTTCCCAGGTCTAACAAAGTACTCAGTCAGTTTGGCAGAATAACTCTCACCTCTCAGAACTTTTTCAGGTTTTTCAGGGTCCATGTGAGCTTTGAGATCTCCAGCACCTTTATTAGACACTGAAACTAATGAGCCAGCTTTGCACACGGTGCACTCAGCCTCCCACTGGACTAAACATGTTTGCTGGAGTTCATCTGTGAAGCTGCACTTTAGTTTTGGCATTTTGTAATGATTTTTAATAAATAGAAACATCAGATTTGGTTCCCTTCAGGCTGCATTGTGAACACAGCCATAGTTAGATCCTTCATTCCTCTAGTTGCTTGGTTGTAGCGGCTCTGGACACACACAGTTATAGCAACTGAAACACTTGTTTTATCAGGTGCCAAACCAACTGGGCCAGAATACGTACCTACATTATTTCCTAATCTAAGTTCTCCACCAAGCAAAGGAGGATTTATCCAATGGCCAGATTTGAACACACTCAGGCTCTAAAAAGCAAACAGATTAATGCTGACGGAGGAGCAACAGGAAAGACAGGAGAAGACAGAAGGTGAATGCCATTAAACTATTTATTTTACAGCTTTAGTTTGGCTGAAAATATCAGAGAAAACATGGAAAAACATTGTTTCTAATTTATATGAAAACAGATAAAGAAACAAATTTTTACAATCCATGAGGTTTTTATTGCTGCTTGTTCATCAATGATTTTATATTTTTTTAAAACATAAATCATTAAACATCATGCATGAATAAATGTCATCTTAATACTCCAAAACCTTCTTGTTTAAAACCCTTTTCACAGACCATTCAGGAGAACAGCTTCTCATCTGTGTGAATTCTGATGTGTATCAAGACTAGATTTCTGAGTGAAGCTTTTTCCACAGGTCAGACATTTGAAAGGCTTCTCACCTGTGTGAATTCTCATGTGTGTATCAAGACTAGATTTATGAGTGAAGCTTTTACCACAGGAAAGACATTCAAAAGGCTTCTCCCCTGTGTGAATTCTCATGTGTTCATTTAGATTATGCTGTCGTCTAAACTGTTTGCTACAAATAGTACAGGAGAAAGGTTTCTCACCTGTGTGAATTCTCATGTGTGTATCAAGACTAGATTTATGAGTGAAGCTTTTACCACAGGAAAGACATTCAAAAGGCTTCTCACCTGTGTGAGTTCTCATGTGATAAGTCAAATGACTTTTTTGAGTAAAATTTTTGTCACAAATCGTGCAGGAAAAAGGTTTCTCACCACTGTGAATTCTGATGTGTGCATCAAGATCAGATTTCCAAGTGAAGCTTTTTCCACAGGAAAGACATTCAAAAGGCTTCTCACCTGTGTGAATTCTGATGTGTGCATCAAGATGAGGTTTCCGAGTGAAGCTTTTTCCACAGGAAAGACATTCAAAAGGCTTCTCACCTGTGTGAGTTCTCATGTGATAAGTCAAATGACTTTTTCGAGTAAAATTTTTGTCACAAATCGTGCAGGAAAAAGGTTTCTCACCACTGTGAATTCTGATGTGTGCATCAAGATCAGATTTCCGAGTGAAGGTTTTTCCACAGGAAAGACATTCAAAAGGCTTCTCACCTGTGTGAATTCTGATATGTGTATCAAGATCAGATTTCCAAGTGAAGCTTTTTCCACAGGAAAGACATTCAAAAGGCTTCTCACCTGTGTGAATTATCATGTGTCTAGTCAAACGACTTTTGTGAGTAAAACTCACATTACAAAAGGTACAGGAGAACAGCTTCTCACCTGTGTGAATTCTCATGTGTGTATCAAGACTAGATTTATGAGTGAAGCTTTTACCACAGGAAAGACATTCAAAAGGCTTCTCCCCTGTGTGAATTCTCATGTGTTCATTTAGATAACCCTGTCGTGTAAACTGTTTGCTACAAATAGTACAGGAGAAAGGTTTCTCACCCGTGTGAATTCTGATGTGTGTATCAAGATCAGATTTCTGAATGAAGCTTTTTCCACAGGACAGACATTCAAAAGGCTTCTCACCTGTGTGAATTCTCATGTGTCTAGTCAAATGACTTTTTTGAGTAAAATTTTTGTCACAAATCGTGCAGGAAAAAGGTTTCTCACCACTGTGAATTCTGATGTGTCTATCAAGACTAGATTTCGCTGTGAACATTTTTCTCTTCTGACCTGTGTGAGTTCTCATTTGAACCATAAAATTTTCACTTTTTAGAAACTTTTCTCCCCGTGTCAAACATGGGGAAGGTTTCTCTTCAATATCCCGAATCACATAAAGCTGCTCTTCCTGCTCACTTATGGGGAGCTTCAGGGTTTTCTCTTTTGTCCAGGGATGTTCTGGTTCTTTCTTCTCTTCTTTTATCTGCATAGTTTCTGGTTCCTCTTGGTCCAAACTGGAATTCCTCTCCTGTTTACAGAGTTCCTGGTCATAGAAATCCTCCTGTTTTCCAACATAACCCTGAAGGTGGTCTGGAAAGATAAACACAGCAGAAAACAGTAATAAACAAGGACACTTGATAATTACATGAAAACAGACTGGAACTATATCTCCCAGCCTGCACTGCAACTTAGACTTAGACAACTTTTATTGTAATTCTGTATTCACAGAGTGTATACAAAAAAGAAATTTCAATTTGTACATTACAGTATAAGGATTGGACCTTCACGTTTATCTTTTAAAATTTAGATTATGTCTGAACAGAACGTGTTTTTCTTTCATTTTCCCAGCACACAAACTCAATATTAGTTTTCCAAACAATTTAATAATTGATGCTTTACTGCCATCTGAAGTGTTAAAACATCATGGGGGACGACCATCCACCCTTGATCTCCATTTAGACAACAATGTTAAATAATTAAACCAATTTTAATATCTCTCATCCGTCTTGGCATAAATTCTTCTTGTTTTATATTCATTGATAAAATAAGCATCTGAACATCTATTTCTACCATAACATACAAATGTCTGTACATGACCAATCAATGAAATATCATCCAGGGACTTTTTATTTGAAATCATTACAGGGAAAGGATATTCCATCAGTCAGAGACTTTCTACTGTTTCATCTCTCAAATTTTAAAATAAATCTGTTGTGTGACTGTTAACTATTGGACACCTTTAGCTATAATGGGAGGAGACCTCTTCAAAATATTGAGAAATATGGCGCTCTTCCTTCTGCGCTCATGGTTATGATTGGTCTGCAAACCTGAACCCGCCCCTCTATATGTGCTGGATGCACTATTAATGCTGAACAAGATTATTTATTTCAGGTTCTGTGAAGGGGTCCTGAAAAGACACAGAACGTCAAATACAATCATTCAGACAGCATAACTGATATCCAATTAGAAATTCATCAGTTGTCCAGAATTAATGGGATTAATAATTTCATCTGGATTATTTCTCATATCGGAATAAAAGGGAATGCGATGCTGATAAATATGCAGAAGAGGCTACTAAAAGCAGTCAGATTGATATAATAGAACCATTTAGTAAAGGTGAAATGAAATCAGTAATTAATAGTGTGACATGGAGTCTATAAAAGCAGCCTGAAATGGAATGACTGTTGGGAAAAGCTGAGATTTTCTTATGAGATGTAAAGCGCTGTGATATGTTGTACTGAGGACAGCATGTGGATTCGATCTGTCAAAATAAACGCCTTTTCCCCCGTCCTGTGGGCAGATGAGATAATCGACTAAAGGCGTCTTGATTTTTGAGATTCTACCATTTGAGCCCCAACAATACAATACAGACTATACATCAAACCCGCATCTATGATTGCCAACGCCTGCTGGAGCTACGGTCTCAAAATGTTTTAAATCCAGACATTTTTGACTGTTTAAAAAGCTGCGGAGTGCTACGGATGGATGTAAACAAAACAACAGCGGAACGTAACTGTCGAAGTAAGAGATGTGCGAGATGGAGAAAGCGAGGATGCAGAGGGGGGCTAACTGCAAAGCTAAGGAGGAATCCCCACAGACCTCCGCTTCTATCAATCCTGCTCTCCAAAGTCCACCCATTGGATAACAAAATGGATCATCTCTGACTGGAACTGTCTTCAAGAAAGGAGATACGTAACTGCTGTGCCATCATTCTGACAGAGTCATGGCTGTATCCAGCAACACAGGACAATGCTATTAACCTGGAGGGGCTAACTCTATACCGCGCCAATAGGAACAAAGAACTAAGTGGTAATACTCGGGGTGGTTGGCTCTGTGTTTACATCAACAACAGCTGGTGTAAGAACGCTAGACCAGACGCCAGCTTCTGCTCTCCTGATATCGAGTTTCTGACTGTTAACTGCAGGCCGTTCTATCTGCCCAGAGAGTTGATTTGACCCCCAGCGCTAACACTAAAGAGGCCATGAAGACTCTATACCAGGCTATCTCTGATCTCCAATCTGCACACAGAGGGTGTTTTCATCATTGCTGGGGATTTTAACCAGGCTAATTTATAGACTGTTCTCCCTCATTTTTACCAACATGTAAACTTTGCAACTCGGGGTGAAAACACTTTAGACCTGGTTTACTCTAACATCAAAGATGCATTCAGAGCAGCCCCCCCCCCCGGGCCTATGTTCATCAGATCATCTCTCTGTCATGCTTATCGCTGCATATAAGCCCCAGCTGATCAGGGCTAAACTGACAGTTAAAGAGGTCAGAGTGTGGTATGAGGATGCCATGGAGACACTCCAAAACTGTTTTGAATGCTCTGACTGGAACATCTTCAAGGCTGCAGCAACATATGACAACTTCTTAAATATTGATGAGTATGCCATGACTGTTTCAGCCTACATCAACAAATGCAATGAGGACATCAGCATCAAAAGAACATCACCACCCGGGCCAACCAACCTCCCTGGATAAATGGAGAGGTTCTGAAATCGCGAGAAGCACCGAACTCAAGTCTGGTGATAAAGAGGCACTGAGAACAACGTGTGGCATCTTAAACTGTGCCATCAGATCAGCGAAGCAGAACCACAGCCTGAAGATCCAGGATCTTTTCCATGACAACAGCAACACCAGGAGGATGTGGAAAGGCATTGGCATGATCACAGACTACAACCCCCCCCCCCCCCGGTAGATGCAGCAAACACTGACTTCCTAAATGAACTGAACAACTTCTTTGGAAGGATTGAGGCACTGAACAGCCTCCAGCAGTGAAAGCTGTTCCACACCAGGGGGAGGAGCCACTAAACCTGGACGTAGCTGAAGTGAGGAAAACTCAGAGGAGAGTCAACCCAAGGAAGGCCCCAGGGCCTGATAACATACCTGGGCGGGTGTATAAGGAGTGTGCAGATCAGCTGGCTGGTGTCCTCACAGACATCTTTAACACCTGGCTGGACCAATCCATAGTGCCAGCATGCTTCCAGTCTGCCTCCGTTATTCCAGTCCCAAAGAAGCCTCAGGTCACCTCACTCAATGATTAGCGGCCTGTCGCTCTGACTCCCATCATGATGAAGTGCTTCCAAAGGCTGGTTAAAGAACACATCGTCTCCAGTCTGCCGCCAACATTCAACCCGATCCAGTTCGCCTACCGATGGAACCGCTTCACTGAGGACGCCATCTCTGCTGCTCTCCACCTGAGCCTGGCACACCTGGAGGAGAAGAACACCCCTGTGCGGATGGTGTTCCTTGCCTTCAGTTCAGCTTTCAACACCATCATCCCACAGCATCTGATGGGCAAACTGGAACAGCTGGGCTTCAATACACCCCTCTGCTATCCGCTGCTAGACTTCACCAACAGACCTCAGTCAGTCCGGGTCAGAACGCCTCTGATGTCATCAGTCTAAGCCCCTCCCCTCAGGGCTGCGTCCTGAGCCCCCTGCTGTTCACCCTGATGACGCACAACTGCGTCCCCAGGTTCACCACCGATCACATGGTGAAGTTTGCAGAGGACACCACGGTGGTGGGCCTCATCAGAGACGACAACGACCAGGACTACAGAGAGGAGGTGGAGCAGCTGGTGGTGCAGAGATAATAGCCTGATCCTGAAGGTGGAGAAGACCAAGGAGATCATGGTGGACTTCAGGAAGAACCGGCCTAACCACGCTCCACTGCTCATCAACAGCTCAGCTGTAGAGGTGGTCAGCAGCACCACATTCATCACAGACACCCTCACCTGGACTGGAAACACCACCTCACTGGTCCAAAGGGCCCAGAATCGCTTGGACTTCCTGCGGAGGATGAGGAGAGTCCACCTGCCCCCACCCAGCATGATCACCCCCCCACCATGGACTGTTCTCCCTGCTGCCCTCTGGGAAGAGGCTTCAGAGCATTCAATGCGGGTCCAGCAGGTTCTGCAACAGCTTCTACCCCACCGCCATTAGAATGATGAATGTTTTGTAAAATGGGTTATTTTATTTTATCATTATATATATATATATATATATATATATATATATATATATATATATATATATATATATATATATATATATATATATATATATATATGAAAAATGTTAGAACTGTAAATTTACAGTCATTTTTACTGTTTTTTCAAGGCTGCGCTTTTAAAAAAGATGAAATTTTTCAGAGAGCTGTTCCAAATGAAATTTCTTTGTGTAAAACACACTTGTTTTACACAAATAAAATCTTTAAGTCTAAGTCTGAATGGCAGCATCCTCTCATTGAGGATATTGTTAGTCTCCAGTTTTAATCTGATTTTTGGAGATCAAGGAATCTGAGACCACACACCTGATTACATTCCTCAGGTAGACTACTCTTCATATTTCTTTTGTCTTTAAAAACGAACAGACAGAAAATTTGAGGATTAATCGTGAGGCTTCTTAAGACTTGCATTTTAGTTTTACTTCCTAGACTCCACATGTGATTGGTAATAATTACGGCGCAGTATGCATGCAGATAATCTGCTCACGCTGTCAGGAAAAAGTTGCAGTACGAGGACTCTTGCTATGAAGATGAAGGTAAGTATTCATTTAAAGGTGCAGAGATAGTTACATTACGTCTCGTCATCTCCAGCTTTATCCGGAACCGGGTTCTGGGGGCAGCAGACTAAGCAGAGACTCCCAGACTTCCCTCTCTGCAGACACCTCCTCCAGCTCTGTTGGGGGAAGCCCTAGGCGCTCCCAGGCCAGTCGAGAGACATAGTCTCTCCAGCGTGTCCTGGGTCGTCTCCTGGGCCTCCTCCCGGTGGGACGTGGCTAGAACACCTCCCGAGGGAGGCGTCCGGGGGGCATCCGAAGATGTCCGAGCCACCTCAACCGACTCCTCTCGCAGCGTCTGCATTATTGCAGCAGCCGCACCGATCCGTCCATCGATCTCCCGCTCCATTCTTCCCTCACTCGTGAACAGGACCCCAAGATACTTGAACTCCTCCACTTGAGGCAGGGACTCTCCTCCAACCTGAACGGGACAAGCCACCTTTTCCCGGTCAAGAACCATGGCCTCGGACTTGGAGGAGCTGATTCTCATCCCGGCCGCTTCACATTCGGCTGCGAACCGCTCCAGCGCACGCTGTAGGTCTTGGCAGGAGGGAGCCAGCAGAACTACGTCATCCGCAAATAGCAGGGACGAGATCCGCTGCTCCACAAACCAGACCCCCTCTGGTCCTTGGCTGCGCCTAGAAATCCTGTCCATAAAAGTTATGAACAGGACCGGTGACAGAGGGCAGCCCTGTCGGAGTCCAACATGCACTGGGAACAGGTCCGACTTACTGCCGGCAATGCGAACCAGACTCCTGCTCCACTTGTACAGAGAAGGGATGGCCCCTAATAAAGGGCCCCCGACTCCATACTCCTGGAGCACCCCCCACAGGGCAGCACGAGGGACACGGTCGAATGCCTTCTCCAAGTCCACAAAACACATGTGGACTGGTTGGGCAAACTGCCATGAACCCTCAAGCACCCATTGTAGTTACATTACAAATTTTGTAATTGTAGAATGAAAAAAAAAAAAAAAATCAACTATTTTTTTTTTTACCTGTACAAATTTTAAGTACAAGTAAACAAATTGTGTTCTACAAGTTGTAAATCAAATGCTCTTATAGTCTCACTTTTGCTTTTAATGGTTCAGACATATTGTTGCAAAATCTTGTCTTTATTGTTCACTGTCATGAAAAGATCAGGTACAGCTCGCATATGTCCAACAAAAAGTAAAATAAATCCGAATTTGGTTCCCTTGAGGCTGCATTGTGAACACAGCCATAGTTAGATCCTTCATTCCTCTAGTTGCTTGGTTGTAGCGGCTCTGGACACACACAGTTATAGCAACTGAAACACTTGTTTTATCAGGTGCCAAACCAACTGGGCCAGAATACGTACCTACATTATTTCCTAATCTAAGTTCTCCAACAAGCAAAGGAGGATTTATCCAATGGCCAGATTTGAACACACTCAGGCTCTAAAAAGCAAACAGATTAATGCTGACGGAGGAGCAACAGGAAAGACTGGAGAAGACAGAAGGTGAATGCCATTAAACTATTTATTTTACAGCTTTAGCTTGGCTGAAAATATCAGAGAAAACATGGAAAAAGATTGTTTCTAATTTATATGAAACCATAGAAAGAAACACATTTTTACAATCCATGAGGTTTTTTTTGCTGCTTGTTTATCAGTTTAGAAGTGATTACAATAATTAAAAACATCCACAGCAGAATATAATCCATAAAATCAGTTGTATAAAATAGGTGATAGTTACTTTCAATCATAGCAGGTAAATAGAACATCTACAGAATCAAGAACAAATATTCACATCCACATATTAACCCAGGAACAGAATTTTTTACTAGGTTTACATTATACGCCTTATCTGTTCTAGTTTCTATGTAAACAGAGCTGTTAATTAATGGCTTTCTCAAAACTTTGCTCGAAAAAGACAATCAACATGTGAGTTTCTCATGCAATGAGGCAAAGGAGTTTCTAGATGGATGCATTTTATCACCAGTCAAACGCCTCTACTGTTCATTGCTTTGGCGTCTAACTGCTGTGACTTATGTGAAACAAATGTTTTTAAAAATATAAATCATTCCAGATCCCGCATGAATAAATGACATCCGAATCCGCAAATAACCTTCTCGTTTAAAAGATGTGTCACAAATCATTCAGAGTAACGGCTTCACACCTGTGTGAATTATCACGTGTTTCCTCAAATTACTTGTTTTAGAAAAATTCTTGTTACAAATGACACAGGAAAAAGACTTCTCATCGGTGTGAATTCTGATGTGATTCTTAAGATCAGACCTAAAGGCGAAGCTTCTTTTACAGGACGGACATTCAAAGGGCTTCTCACCAGTGTGAGTTCTCATGTGAGAAATCAAACTGCTCTTTTGAGTAAAATTCTTGTTACACACCGTGCAGGAAAAAGGTTTCTCACCCGTGTGAATTCTCATGTGCGGAATCAAACTATCTTTTTTAGTAAATTTTTTGTTACAAACTGTACATGAAAAAGGCTTCTCACCTGTGTGAATTATGATGTGTCTATCAAGTTTAGCTTTCATAGTAAAGCTTTTCCCACAGAACACACATTCAAAAGGCTTCTCACCAGTGTGAGTTCTCCTATGTTTATTCAAACTACTCTTTTCAGTAAAATTCTTGTTACAAACCGTGCAGGAAAAAAGTTTCTCACCAGTGTGAATTTTGACGTGTTTATCAAGACTAGGTTTCTCTCCTGTATCTTCAGTCTCCTGCTTCAGAACAAGCTGCTCTGCCTGCTCACTAATGGGGAGCTCCATGGTTTCCTCTTTTGTCCAGGAATGTTCTGGTTCTTGCTGCTCTTCTTTTATCTGCAGAGGTTCTGGTTCCTCTTGGTCCAAACTGGAATGCATGTCCTGTTTACAGAGTTTCTGGTCATAGAAATCCTCCTCTTTTCCAACATAATCCTGGAGGCGGTCTGGAAAGACAAACACAGCAGAATGACTTTCTATTGTAGATTAAAGAAATGACACTTCAGTTAAATAATACTTTTCTTTCTAACCACATACAAACCGAATGGAACTACATCTCCCAACATGCACCTGTGTGGTGGACCCTTCTACCTCACCACAAAGTGTTTGTATAGTTTTATAGTTCGTCTTTAGTTCCATATTTAGTTTGGCATTTCATTTAGATGTAATTCAAAAGGCTTCTCACCAGTGTGAGTTCTCCTGTGTTTATTCAAACTACACTTTTCAGTACAATTCTTGTTAAAAATCATGCAGGGAAAAGGTTTCTCACCAATGTGAATTCTGATGTATTTAACAAGACTCAGTTTCTCTCCTGTATCTTCAGTCTCCTGCTTCAGAACAAGCTGCTCTGCCTGCTCACTAATGGGGAGCTCCATGGTTTCCTCTTTTGTCCAGGAATGTTCTGGTTCTTGCTGCTCTTCATTTATCTGCAGAGGTTCTGGTTCCTCTTGGTCCAAACTGGAATGCATCTCCTGTTTACAGAGTTTCTGGTCATAGAAATCCTCCTCTTTTCCAACATAATCCTGACGTTGGTCTGGAAAGACAAACACAACAGAATGACTTTCTACTGTAGGTTAAGGAAAGGACACTTCACGTCAATCATACCTTTCTTGATCTAACCACATACAAACAGAATGTAACTACATCTCACAGCATGAACCTGTGTGGTGGATCCTTCTACCTCCACCACAAAGTGTTTGCATAGTTTTGTAGTTCGTATTTAGTACCACATTTAGTTTGGCATTTCATTTAGATGTTTATTTTCTAATGCGTGCACAGTTTAGTTAATGTCTTATTGGTTTACTTCACAGTTGTTCTTTTCTTTGAGGTTCTGCAAATTCAGATCAGCAGGAGGTGGAAGCATCCAGGAACAAACCACTTTCCCAAGAACTAAAGGGGGAATTTTGTTTAAATTTACTTTAAGCCGGGCAAACACTGTGATTTTTTTCAAGCGTTGCACGCAGCTACATCTCACACTGTACGACAAAACCGCAGGGTTTAATCGTACAGTGTGAGTTCACCGCTCACGATGCATGTTCAGCCCGACGCCCTGATGCTATCTACCTGCTCACACTGTATGTCTAAAAACCACGTTGGACTCATCTCGGCAGTGAGATGGCGCTATTCGGACTCGCCTATCTGGAAGCCAAACCAGTAGAAGAGGAATATGAAGCTCACTAGAGTGAAACCGCTGCCTTGGATATTTTTGCAAATTTGTGCTCTTTGTGAATCCCTAAAAAAAAAGGTGACGACGTATTTGGACAAAGACATGGCTGAGCAAACGTGGCTACTACGGTCTGTCAATATAACAGAAAGAACTCAATTTCACTCACAGCCTCGCCATGCTTCTGTGTTTTCATCTGAGAGGAAGAAGAAGATGAAGAGCCTTTGTTTGTGCACGCCCACTGAGTAATTTGCTCACGACAGTCGACTGAATTTCAAACACGTTTGATTTTCTACTGACCTCATGATTCCTGATCGGGAGATGAGAGGCTGATCACCGCTCGTTACTCCCTGTAAACTACACGACACATGACACGCAATCAGACTGAAAGTCGGCCCGATCGGAATATTCTCGCAAAAAATAAAAGTTGCACACTGTGAGCTCAGCTTTAGTTATTTTGTCACCTTAATATTCAATCATTTGCATTAAGTTAGAGAGATGATTTATTTATGTTTTAGTTTTGTACGCCTCCCTCATGCGGGAAGTTTATGTTCTTCCACGCCTATTTAAGCAGCCTCTATTCTTTATCAGTAGGTCCGTTTTTTGGTTTGAGTTCCTGTTCAGTTGCACTCGGTTAATTTGGGCCAATTCCATGTTATTTACTATCTAAGCCATTTTGTATTGCTTTTGAGCCTTTGTTAAATATTTGAAACTATTAAATGAAAGGTTGTTTTTTTTTTTACATTTTTGAACACCTTTTGACCTTACTTTGGTCTCTCACAACCTGACAGAACGTTCACTGGTTATAACAGACTGGTTAATGATCCACCATCTGGCAAGTTTTGGACGTCCACTTTTATCATCAAAGGTTTAATAGCGGCGGTAGAGCTGTTGTGTTACTGAATAAAAAACTACGATTTTAATGGTAAATTGAGCACCACAAACATAAAAGAATTACAACAAAAAATAAAAACAAAAAGCAAAAATAAAGACACTTTGATGGCAAAAGAAGGTTACATGCAAACCATGGTCTGGATGAAATTAGCAGGACAGAGAGAAGAGGGAGAGAGTAGAGCTAAGAGAGAGAGAGGAGAGACAAAGAAAAGAGAAAGAAGAGGAGAAGAAAAAAGTCACAGAAAGAAAAATGTCAAGTTAAAACAGCAAATGGTGTATTTGTGTGAGTGCAATACTATCTCCACCCAACTGGTACGCGCCTCACAGAAATCAAGCGCACCCATCTCTCTCACTCAGGCCTTCAGGAGCTTAGAAAGTAACTCAACACACCTGTGTTCTGAGCAATCTCTACAGACAAAGACCTCATCTTCAAGCTCCTGCAGAGACACCACTGGTAGGAAATGAACTTTAAAACATTAAACCTGCATTCAGAGGACCTAGCAGGCTTTACAAAAATGGATGTATGCATTTGAAATTAACTTTATTTTGCTTATTTATTGATAACTTAAAAGTAAAAAACATTGACTGGAAACTTATTAATTCATTGTGTTTTGTTTTGTTTATTTGTAGGTTTTCAACCTGCTTGGTTGTCTTGTCTTTGAAAGTGAAGTGATTTAAAGAAAAAAAAGAAAAGAGAAATAAAAAGATGACACTGAGATGAGTTGGTCCTGGGTCTCTTTGATGGGAGCAAGCCCTTTTCAAGTTTGGGCAGAAGGCAAGGTGATTTGTAGAGGCCAAAAAATGTGCAACGGGCGTAACCCAACCCGTGATTTTTCATAGGAAAGAAGATGATTTACCTGTAGGTCCATCTTCAGCATTATTACAGCAAGCACAAGCAGCTGCACAAGCAGCTTTACAGCAAGACCCAAATTAACTTGGTGCTGCTGCTGCTTCAGCCCCAGTCTTGCCAGCTCCTAAAGTTGAGAATCCACCGGCTTATTCGCCTACGCCCAGCACCTCCACAAGGGTTACCCGTTCTGGGGGACCTGTGGGGGCTTGGTCAAAAGATATGGGGGGAGGCTTAATCTCCCCACAGCCAGCCCCTGAACCCAAACCTGAAACTGAGGTGTTTCCTTTAATTGAACTTTCCAATCCTTTGGTTGGTCAGGGGCCAGCTGAAAATCCATTTCCTCCTGTCATGATGGTCTATAGGCAGGGGCGGATTTAGGAAATTTGGGGCCCTAAGCAAGGACAGGCAGGGGGCCCCCTGACAAGAAAACCCATAAAACAGACCCATTCTACAGATAGAGAAATGTTAATAGAGTAGACATCCATTATTTGTTCTAGGTTTTGTCCCTCTCTTCTTGTCCCTTTTTCCTCTCTATCAGCGTTCTGATGGCATTTTAGCCAAAGCATTTTTATCAAAAACATAATTAATGTGCACAAATAAGGAATAGTTGTATTAATTATACATGTAAACAGAGTTTTATGGGGCCCCCAGAGGAAGAGGGAGAGGCTATGGACACAGACAATTTAATATCCCAGGGGCTTTTTGGTCCTGTGGGAAACAAGGACATTTAGCAAAAGACTGCATCAGGACACCACAGGACACCACAGGCTCCATGGCATGACTAGCTCTTAAAAAATGCTGACACTCCTCACATTGCTCAGCACCACACTGAATCCCCAGTTTTGGATCAGCATCAAATCAATGTCCCTGACTCAGAAATCTTTGACTTAGAAGACATACTTTACCAAGAAAAACGACCTGAAGTAACTATACATGTGAATGGCACCCCAACAGTTTTCCTGTGTGACAGGGGTGCATGCAGAACAACTGTTAAACAACAAATTCCAGGTGCTGGCCAAGGACCTGAGACTGTCATAGTCCGATCAGCTCAAGGTCATTTAAAGGCTGTGCAGGAGACCCAGCCTGTGTGGTTGAGAGACCCTGAAGGACTCTCCTGCCGGCTGTCTGTACTAACTTTACCTGAATGTCCAGTTAACCTCATAGGCAGGGATGCTCTAGTCATGCTTCGTTTAGCCTTAATCCCCACTGACTCTGGGATTGTGATCAAACGAACAGGAAAACCCATTAACACCATGGTTATACAGAGGCTGGGCATCCCACATTACCATTACACTCTGGACTTTCCCAACAAACCTCCTTTAAACATCGGAGAAGCGCTGCTTCAGGAGGGAAGACAGTCTGTTCGAACTGTACAGCAGTCCATGGACCCGAATGACCTACACATTACCATGTGGTACAAAGACTCTCCAGGTCCTGATAAAGACTATGAAAAACTTAGTTGGATTTAAAAAAAAAAGGCGCTGCCATGAAGGATGGCCCCTATATGTGACCACAAGATAAACCAATCCTTCCAAAAAATTTCTTTAAATGGGCTGCTATATTGAGTCATGATTTTACTCATGTCTCAACGGGAGGGATGGTAGGATTGATTGAGCATCATTATACAGCATATGGATTTATATCCTATGCAAAGAAAATTTGTAAAGCATGTCTAATATGTGCTAAACATAATCTTCAAGGAAATTTAAGACCTAAAAGAGGTGCTTTCCCTAAACCTATTTATCCTTTCCAGTTCATATATATGGATTTTATTGAACTAAATCCAAGCAAAGGTAAAAAATTCTGTTTAGTTAATAATAATAATAATAATCAATCCAATTTCTACCGCACTTTTCATTAACAAAAATTTAACAAAGATTTGCGGGCCCTCAAGAGAATCCTGGCTGCGCTGTTTTGAATGTATTGGAGCTTCTGAAGATGTTTTGTATGGATTCCAACAAACGGAGAGTTGCAGTAGTCTAACCTGGAGAAGACAAATGCATGAACGAGAGTCTCAGCATCAGAAAAAGAAAGAAACGGACGAATTTTGGAGATATTACGAAGATGAAGGAAACAGATTTTAAACAGATGCTTAATGTGATTTTCAAATGTAAGTTGAGAATCCATTCTAACTCCAAGATTTGTAACTATGGTGGAAAAGGGGATGTCTTGTCCAGAAAAGAAAACAGTCGTCATAGTTGAAGATTGAACCTGGTGAGGTGTTCCGATCAGCATGGCCTCAGTTTTGGAGCAGTTTAACTGAAGGAGTTATAATAGATTTGTTTTCTAAATGGATTGAACTATTTCCAATAAAAAGCCCTGATGCCCTAACAGTAGCAAAAGCAATCTGTAAAGATATAATACCAAGATATGGCATTCCAGAGAGAATATATAGTGACAATGGTTCTTACTTTGTAAATCAAATAGTGTCCAAAATAGGATTAGCCTTCCACATTGATTTAAAAAAATCATTGTGGATATCATCCACAGAGCGCAGGACTTGTGGAATGAGTGAATTGTACTGTTAAAAACAGACTAAGACCATGGAAGAAATATTGGCATTCACCTAAGTGGGAAGGACCCTATCAGGTTTTGTTGACCACTCCAACTGCATTGAAAATAGCTGAAAGAAGCACATGGATCCACTTGTCACACTGTAAAAACGTGATAGATCAGATGAGTAATGGATAAAATCGCTATCTCAATTATTCTGTGGAGCCTTACCATAGTGCTTAGCATTCTGGTAATCCTACTGTGGTAAACCTGTTATAGAATACACATCTGGTCTCCTTCATCGACCTTCAGAGGAAGCCCATCGTACAAAGGGGGTTGTATTTTTAGTATACAACCGTCTCAAACTGGTGAAGATTGTCAACAACTCTGCCGAAAGGTCATAGGAAGGTAGACCATTGTGTGAAAAGATTCCTCATATGAAACTTTTTGAAGTTTTAATCTTAATGATGTTACGACAACTCATATTAGTTTTGTCTTTAGCTCTCTCTCAGGGCAAGGGTTCTTGTTGTCCAAGCGTTAACCAAGCTAATTGTGAAAGGGATATCTACCTCTGCTACAACTCCACTAGAGTAATCAGTGTAGTGACTATTCCCTTTCAAACATTCTCGCAAAGATTTAAAATTGACCCAGGAGACTGGCGAGGTTATGATTTCTACCTATATCCCCGCGTAGTTCAAAGAACTCACAATAGTTGGGGAGACGTGTTTAGAACCACTGGACAGTGGAAGAAAGGATCATATGGATGGACATCTTTAGCTAAGAAATGGATGAGTAGAATATCAGGATTCACTGTTAACCATGGCTCCAAAGTTTTCACTATGACGATAAACTCCACAGCAGAACCCCTTGAGAAGGAAGGCTGTTCCTCCTCATTTATATGTGCTTGGTCTACTGGAACCGATCCATGTTGGACATTGTATTTGTGCCCCGTAAATGTTACACAAGAAGGAAATGAAACCCAAGGGATTCTTACTTCTGCCCAAGGTGAACAGACAAAAATTCAAAATATTAATGGCCCGCTTAAAACAGATGAATTGTTTCAAGTCACCACTGGAATCTCTAGACAAAAAAACAACTGGCTTTTAATGGCAGAACAAGCAGCTAAAACAGTGTCCATTGATTGTCTTGTGTGTATGGGAGCCAGACCGCTGTTACGCATGGTTCCTGCTACCATAACTCCTCAATGTCTTCTAAATATAATGAATTATACGGTCCCAACTGATAATTGCACCTATTGGGATAAGATCTATCCCCTGACGGCAGCTGAAAAGAAAAAAACAATCTTTTTGAAAAGAGTAGCTGTGGCAAATTTCACCTGTGTAAACAGGACCGGAGTAGGCCCGAAACTGGGCACAATAAATGAAACACAATGTTCAAGCGTTTCATTGGTATCCATCTCTTTTAAACCTCAATCCCGCAGTGACATCTGTTGGTGGTGTGGAGATGACAGATTGTTTGACAGACTTCCATACAACACCACTGGATTGTGTGCTGCGGTCACCTTGATTTTACCTGTTTCTATTACATCACTCACAATGGATGAATTGTTAACGACTGTAAACAGCATTTTACCACACATGGTATACTAGAAGGAAGAGGGCATCTGGAGTGGAGATGACCCTACTTATATTGACAGCATTGGAGTACCCAGGGGTGTTCCAGATGAGTATAAACTAGTGAATCAAGTTACTGCAGGATTTGAATCTTTCTTATGCTGGTGGTGCACTATAAACAAAAATGTAGACAGAATCAATTACATCCACTATAACGTCCAGAGGCTGGGAAATAGAACAGAACAAGGCTTCTCCGCCCTCCATGAGCAATTGTCAGCTACCTCCCTGATGGCTTTCCAGAACCGTATTGCTGTTGACATGTTGTTAGCTGAAAAAGCAGCGGCCAGGCGAGTGGTTAGGGACCATCTGCAAATGGTAAAACAACAGCAAAACATTGCAAATAAAGATCAATAACTCCACTGCCATAAAGTGCAGAGACGCCAAAAGCACCACACACACCAAGGGGCTCTTGGTGATTACACTACAACAGCTGCTTTTGAAAAAATACACTTTTTAAAATTTTTTAGAATTTTTTTATTGTTATTAACCATTAATATCATCCTATTTTAATCAACAGCTCTGTGATTATACAGTGCAGACTCTCCAAAATCACCACACACACCAAGGGACTTCAGATGAACATACTACAATAGCTGTTTTTGAAAAAGGACACCTTTACCTATTTTTTTAGAATTTTTTTATTGTTATTAACCATTAATATCATCCTATTTTAATCAACAGCTCTGTGATTATAGAGTGCAGACTCCAAAATCATCACACACACCAGGTTGATGATTTTGTTGATGGGGTTGCTAGTTCTCTGCATACTGCCTTAGACAACACAGCTCCTTTGAAAATGAAAACCGAAAAGCTTGCTCCTTGGTGTAATGCAGACCTTCGCACTTTGAAGCTAAATGCTAGGAAACTGGAGAGAAAATATCGCTCCACAGGCCCGCGGGAATCCTACCTAGTCACTAGTAACTTTCTTTGTTGATAAAGCTTCTAGTTAGAGTGGCTCAGGTTATCTTGATCTATCTCTATAGTTCTGCTGCTATAGGCTTAGACTGCTGGAAGACATAGGGACCCCTTTTTCATCATTCTGCTTCATTCTATCTCTATTCTCCCACTCTGCAGAATCTGTTAGTTCAATCTCTAGAGAAATATCAGCTGTGCTGCTGCCATCAACACCTTTGTTTCTAGATGTTGGAGCTTGGCCTGTTTTCCAGTGTAGTCCTGTTTCTCTCACTATGACTAACTGGATGTGCTCTCTTCATCCTCTGACATGGGAGCTGGCTCGGAGCTCGTCTGCCTGGCTGTGTGTTTCCTGGACGGGGCCGCCTTTTACAGCTGCCTTTTGTATGTCTGCTTCTGTCTCCTTGAACCCCAGTGGGCCTCAGCAGATGGCCGCTCACACTGAGCCTGGTTCTGCTGGAGGTTTCTTCCTGTTAAAAGGGAGTTTTTCCTCTCTGCTGTCGCTACATGCATGCTTGGTGTGAGGGATTGCTGTTGAGTCAATGAGTCGATGCATTCAGCTGGTTTTCTTTAGATAGAAAAATTTTGACCAATCTGACTGTATGATTTGATTTAGTTTGTAAAGTGCCCTGAGATGAAATGTGTTTTGAATTGGCGCTATATAAATAAACTGAATTGAAAGTACGATAGTTGGGTACTTCATCCACCACTGATCATCTTGATATGTTTCTCTGTAGCAATCTTTCAATGCAATTTTTGCGGTATTGTTTCAGCTGTTCGTTTTACGTGGGAATGGTGAACCCGTAGCATCATAAAAAAAATTTACACAAAAGCTTTAGTGTATAGACAGGTATAGACATCATGCTTAAAACTTCCATGTATTTCATAAAGAACTCCCATCTGCCTAGCATCTCTGTGTACTTCATTCACAAAAAGGTGTATTTTTTCTAAACCAGCTGTTGTAGTGTGATCACCAAGAGTCCCTAATGGTTAATAACAATTAAAAAATTAAAAAAAATAGGTAAAGGTGTCTTTTTCAAAAACAGCTATTGTAGTATGTTCATCTGAAGTCCTTTGGTGTGTGTGGTGATTTTGGAGAGTCTGCACTGTATAATCACAGAGCTGTTGATTAAAATAGGATGATATTAATGGTTAATAACAATAAAAAAATTCTAAAAAATTTTAAAAAGTGTATTTTTTCAAAAGCAGCTGTTGTAGTGTGATCACCAAGAGCCCCTTGGTGTGTGTGGTGCTTTTGGCGTCTCTGCACTTTATGGCAGTGGAGTTATTGATCTTTATTTGCAATGTTTTGCTGTTGTTTTACCATTTGCAGACGGTCCCTAACCACTCGCCTGGCCGCTGCCTGTGCATAGAGATCAATGTAATACATCCAGCTCTGAGAACAGCTCGTTTTTCTCGAAAATAACGCTTTTTGATTCTTGTAGATCATAGTCTGTGCTATCAGGACATGAAAGAGGCGCCATTTGTGTTTCAACAATGAGAGTTATTGATCCCGGAAGTCCGAATCTGTGAATATCTTTCTAACTTTACCGAAGTCGCCTCGAGCCGTCGTCTTAACTGACGAGCTGTCAGTCAAATGCTTCCTGACACTACTTCCTGTGAGATCGTGTCTGCAAGGCCCAATCAGGAGGAGGCTTACAGTTGTCTCCGCCCAACCTGTCAAAACCACTTTCGCTCCGCGCGAGGAGAAAATCTGTCCGAGCGCAGAGACGCTTTCAAGAGGGCAGCTGTCTTCGAGTGTGGAGATAGATTTTAAAGAAGAACACATTAACCAGAAAAGAGGTGGAATATTCTTTAGCCTTTTGCTGAACCGGTGTTTCGAGAAGAAGAGCCTGCCTGCTGAGAATCTCCTAAACTATTGTGCTCAAGGCTCTTGCACATTGATGATCAAGTGTCATGAATTTAACATGGTTTTAATAAATAGGGCTGTGAAAACAATCCTTTATTAATCAAAATGAAGGATAGAGGAAATTATGACAAAGGATGACGCAGGAATGCTTTTAAGTTGTTTGTAGGTGGCTTTGAATTCTGATGTCTTTCAAGTCTAGATTTCTTTATAAACCTTTTTCCACAGGACAGACATTCATCAATCTTCTTACCCGTGTGAGTTCTCATGTGATCCATTACAGGTTCGCCTTTAAGAAAGTTTTCTCCACATGTCAAACATGGGAAAGGTTTCTCTGTATCTCCATTCTCTTGTTTCAGAACAAGCTGTTCTTCATGCTCACCTATGGGGAGCTCCATGGTTTCCTCTTTTGTCCAGGGATGTTCTGGTTCTTTCTGCTCTTCTTTTATCTGTAGAGGTTCTGGTTCCTCTTGGTCCAAACTGGAATTCCTCTCCTGTTTACAGAGCGGCTGGTCAGACAAATCCTCCTCTTTTCCAACATAATCCTGAAGGCGGTCTGAAAGACAAACACAGCAGAAAAACTTTATTTCCCTCAGCGCTTCCTGTACACCTCTGCCTGGAAGAGACAGACCCCAGCTGAATGTGTCAGAGGCTCAGCAGATTTTAAATGCTTTTCTAATAAAATTCTCTCTTCCATCGTAAAAGAAGCATTATGGTAAGAAAGAGAAATATAGGCCTAAGTGATAAAGCCGTCTGCAACAGCTTCCTCATTTTTGCTATAAATGTAGCAGTTTTTTTCCTGTAAAAAGACTTTGAACTATAAAATGCAGTGAGTACAGTTATATAAAAATCATGTTGCTGGAAGAATTCAGTTTTTGATAAATCTAGACTTTACTGGAGGCAGGAAAGCCTGCAAGGCCTGGACGATGAGGTGATCACCTTCAGTCCCTCACTTGGAAATGCATGATCCCTTTCTGGACATCTTAAAAGTGTCATATAATGATTACATAGGTCTCTGAATAGCCGTATTTGCTGTTCTATGAGCCCTAATGCAAGCCTGATTATAAGCCACAGAATGAAACGACAGGATATCTTCCTTTTATTGTATGATCATGAATATTGTGCGCTAACTGGTTGGTTTACAATCGACCGAAGCTGCTGAGCAAAGACGCATCGTAGCAACAAGTACTCACTCACTGAAACATCTAAATTGTTGATATGGTAGGGTGACCAGACGTCCTCTTTTTCCCGGACAATATCCTACTTTTTATACCTAAAAAAAGTTAGGGGGACATTTCAAAATCATCCAGGATTTTGGTGGACTTTTGGTTGACATCAATTCGGTGCTTCGTTTAAATTCACCTGTTTTATGGTGGAAGTTTCGAATTGTGAGATTTGCAGAGAAAGGAGGTGTTGATGGGGTTTGAACTTCTCTGTACGTCCATTTCACCCACTGAACTATCGTTATTCATCTATGACCATGTTAACTTTGTTTTGCATTCTTTGATCCCTTTAAAAGAGGCAAGTTTTTGTTCATCTGGGAACTCTTGTCTGGGTTCCCATCACAGAAGAGCAAACTAACTCTGCCATATCGCTCAAGGAGGATACTTGCTTACACTGCTGAAGAAAAAGACATTTGATCAAACTAAATTAAGATGCAAAGAATAATCAAAGAAAAAGAAATTTGACCACATGAATTGGACAAACTACAAAAACCATGTTAATATTGAGACTAGGGCTGCAACTAACGATTATTTTAAAAATCGATGAATCGGCCGATTATTTTTTCGATTAATCGATGAATCGGACAAAAAATATTTTTTATATTAACCTCTTTATTCCAAAATAAACATTTTAGACAGAACAAACAAGCACACAAGTACAGGTTGCTCATTAACTGTCCTGGTGCAATATGAAAAATAAATGTTTGTGTTAAAACTACGCAAACTTACATGAGAAATGTAGCTGTACATCCACAAAATATAGGCTACTTTGTTTCATAAAGCGCAAAAAAAGACATTTTTGTTTTTAAAAGCCCCTAAGGGGTTCAGACAATAGGCCCCCCCATTTCAACAAATGAGTTTTTTTAGACTAGAAGAGTTCTGCCTTTTAAGACAGGAAAGTATAGCAGTTAAAGTTGCTACTTGAGAAAATACTTAACCATAGAGATAAAAATAGCCTGTGATTCAAATTATAAATTGTATTTGGAATAAAAATGAGAGAACTAGGGGTGCTAAAAAACACATCCTCCAAAGACAGATATTTACATGGGAATGTGGCATATAATATAATAATTTCAGTCAAGTGGCAGTGATGACTGCGGCGAATGACGCATTAATTGCGCGACACAACTAATCGATGATGAAATTTGTTGCCAATGTTTTAAAAGTCGATTTTTATCGATTTTATCGATTCGTTGTTGCAGCCCTAATTGATACTGATGACCAGTATTCCAAGAGCCATTAAGATAAGTATAGGAGCCGCCGTGAATTGTCACAACTGATACCCTCTTGGTCTTGATTAATCGACTTGTATCTGTGCTTGTCCTGTTTGCTCCATTTGATACAGTTGACCAATATTTTCTTTTAGAAAGATTGAATATTTTGTAGGAATTTAAGGAATAGAACTAGAATGGTTTGAATTGTATTAATCTGACCGATTTCAGTTTGTTCACATTAATAAAATAAATAAATCTCTTCCTCATGCTCAAAGGTTACGTGTAGTGGAGTACCACAGGGATCAGTGCTAGGACCAGTTCTCTTTACTATATACATGCTCCCAATCGGTAGAATTATTAGACAGCATGGGATTAATTTCCACTGTTATGCTGATGATACCCAGCTATATCTGTCTATAATCCAGATGAAGCTAACCCATTACATAGATTACAGGCATGTCTTGAAGACATAAAAACCTGGATGACTCTTAACTTTCTGCTTCTGAATGCAGACAAAACAGAAGTTATAGTCTTTGGACCAGAGTCTCTGAAAAAGAAGCTGATTAGCCAGTCACTTCATTTTAGCTGGATTAAATTGGTCTCAGATAATAAAATTAATATTTCTTGTTAGTTTTGATCAAGACCTGTCATTTAAATCCCAGATCAAAGAGGTTTCTAGAATTTCCTTCTTTCATCTGAGGAATATTGCAAAAATTAGAAATCTCCTGTCCAGGGGTGATGCTGAGAAACTAGTCCATGCATTTGTTACTTCAAGGCTGGACTATTGTAATTCTTTACTATCAGGAAGTCCACAAACTGTAGTTAAAAGCCTTCAGCTGATCCAAAATGCTGCAGCCAGAGTTCTGATGAAAATTAAAAAGAGAGATCATATCTCTCCTATCCTGGCTTCTCTTCATTGGCTTCCTGTTAAATCCAGAATAGAATTTAAAATCCTCCTTCTCACATATAAAGCCTTAAATGGCCAAGCTCCATCTGATATCAGAGATCTGATTGTTCCTTATGTTCCTAACAGAGCACTTCGCTCTCAATCTGCAGGTTTACTAGTGGTTCCTAGAACTTCTAAAAGTAGAATGGGAGGCAGATCTTTTAGTTATCAGGCTCCTCTCCTGTGGAACCAACTACCAGTTTTAGTCCGTGAGGCAGACACCCTGTCTACTTTTAAGGCTAGGCTTAAAACTTTCCTTTTTGATAAAGCTTATAGTTAGAGTGGCTCAGGTTATCCTGAGCTATCTCCTGTTATGCTGCTATAGGCTTAGGCTACGTTCGCACTGCAGCCTGAAGTGACCCAAATCCGATTTTTTTGCCTATATGCGAACTGGATCTCATCTTTTCATGGCAGTATGAACAACACAGATCTGATTTTTTCCAATGCGACCCAGGCCACTTGGCTCTGTGGTCCTGAATCCGATACGAATCTGATCTTTTCAAATGCGACCTGTGTCTGAACGGCCAGGTCGCATTCATCCGACCTGAACGTCATTAATACCCGACAAAGGGCACTATTCTGCGTCTTGCTACGCACAAGCAGCAAGAAAAACAACCACTATGGCAGATTATGATGGTGCAGAGAGCAGTATTTATGTTTAAACATAATGAAAAGATTACATTTTTATGGTTGGAAAAGACTAGCTGCGCTCCAGCACTACCATCCATGTTTACTTCCGTAAACACAGAGAACACTGGCCATCATTGTGCCCACTACTCCGCATGCGGGACACTTGCGTTGTATGACTGCAGTTCACACAGGAGATCACATACAAGTCGCATATATTTGGAAATATGAACGGCAACGCAAAAAAAAGAAAATCGGATTTCACAAAAAATCGGAATTGAGCATCAAGGCCTGCAGTGTGAATGTAGCCTTAGACTGCTGGCGGACATAGGGACCCCTTTTTCATCATTCTCTCTCTGTTCTCCCACTCTGCAGAATCTGTTAGTTCAATCTCTAACGTTCTGCTCTCTCTGCTTTTTCCCATAGTAGCTTCATCTGGTCTGTTCCTGTTTGGCTGAGACTCCATCCTGGAGAGAAATATCAGCTGTGCTGCTGATTGCATCAACTCATTTATTCAATGGGGCCGCCTGTGGAGCTGGTTGACAGTTGCCTTTTGTATCTATGCTTCTTTTTCTATGTCTGCTTCTGTCTCCTTGAACCCCAGTGGGCCTCAGCAGATGGCCGCTCACACTGAGCCTGGTTCTGCTGGAGGTTTCTTCCTGTTCAAAGGGAGTTTTTCCTCTCCACTGTCGCTACAAGCATGCTTAGTGTGAGGGATTGCTGAAGAGTCAATGAATATGTCTCTATAAAGTGCCTTGAGATGACGTGATGTGAAATGGCGCTATATAAATAAACTGAATTGAAGTGAATTACTGTTTAGATTCCTCGTTGACAAGAGTTAAGAAACAAACTGGGAAACAAGCCCACTTTATTTACATCTGACCAATGGGATGTGCAAAATAATGTATTTTCAAAGTTAGGTGGCCGTATTTTTGCCTGTTCAAAATGCTGCTATGTAAATAACTGTTTTTTTAATATTTTTAGTTATTCTGCCACCCATAAAGCCATAAAGCACCAGAGAGCCTCTCGGCTCACCATTTCCAATGTGTTAAATAAGGAGATTTCATGAAGTTCCAAACTCCCCAATAAAAGAAAGAAAAAGATTAAAAGGCTATCATTTGGACTCTTAACAGAACATACTTTCTGATCACTTTAATCGAGGTGGATCCGCCCCGTTAAAAGAGGAATAAAGAAAAACAAAAATATCTGAAATTCTGGAATCTAGAGCATAATTTTCCTGATCTGTAGATTTTGAAAAATTATGTTACCAGTTAATTAAAATCTACTAAAGGAAACACAGATCAGTAACAGTTCACAGCTAAAATCACGAAGGTGATCCAGTTATGTGTCTAGAATGTGAGCTGGAACAGAAAGCTCTGTATTTACATCTTTAAGCTTTCTCTAATGATTCTTTCCTGAGAAGAGATCACATGAGCCAACACTTTACTTTACAGTTTAGTGTGGTTATTATTACTTCCAACAGCATTTAGTTTGAGACTTTATAGAGTGGACCAAAAAGAAAGCCTTGTTCTGGCTTAGAAAACGTGCAAATTGAACTGGTCCACTTTATAAAGCTTCAAACTTAACTTTTTTAGAATGACTATTGTAACACAGATTAAATGATCTAGGTAAAAAAAAAACAACAAAAAAAAAAAACAGGAAAACCGTATAAAAGTCTGTATGAGTGATTTTATTCTTTAAAAGTGCAACTTGAGTGCTTATCTAGGGATTTAAAGGGTTAAATTTCAGTTACCAGGGCAGAATAGACCGACAGGGTAAGTTTGGGCAACCAGGTGACAGCAGGTAAGCCCGCCCTCCTGCTCCGGTGTCTGTGAGCGTTGCTGTTAGGGGTGTAAATAATAATCGTTTTGTATCGATCCAACAGCCGACGATCCGATGCATCGATACGTCCGCAAGAGTATCGATTAGGGATGGGCGATATGTTATCGTGTACGATACATCGTCAAAGAAATTCCTCATGGTAACAATTTGTCATCTCGCGATAAAAACGATAAACTCCTGCCGGTGACGTATACTGTGCGTGACACAGCTGCAGTCCAACTCACGTGCGAGCCATGCGCAAACAACAAGCATGGCGGAAGGTGGAGGAGACGTGCCCCAAGACCTGGTTCCTAAAAGAGGCTCCAGCTCCGTTATCTGGAACTGGTTTGGATTTAAAAAGTCTGATACGGAGCACAAAGTCGTAATATGCAAAGTTTGCAGACAACCTGTGACGACAAAGGACAGCAACACTACCAATTTATTTCACGACCTAAAACACAAACGGGAATATGATGCTGGTCAGAAGACGCGCTGCGATGCAGCAGAAGCCTCAACTTCGAAAACCTCTGTTAAGAAACCGACTGCCACTCAAACAAAACTTGCCGACGCGTTTGCTAATTCCACACCATATGACAGCCAAAGCACGCCATGGAAAGAGTTAACAGAGGCCGTTGCACAGAGAGGTATTTCAGTTTTTATATTCTTGTTAAATTTATTGAAATTATTTTTATTTTATTTCATTGTTTAGCATGCTGACGATCCTGCTGGTCTTATTTGTACATTCTTGCACAAATAAGTATTTCAGGTTTTACATGTTTGTTGGAAGTTATTGAAATTATTTATTTCTATTTTAGTATTTAGATTTTTCTGTTTTTTCCCCTTTATTTATCATTCCATTTGCACATTTTTGTAGCCCAACAGCAAAAAAACGTTGTTACAGGTGGATATAACATTTGAATTTTATTTTTAGTGAAGTGAGTGTAATGTATGTTAGAACTTGCACTGGTATTTATTTATCCAATATAGGGCGTGTTCCAGCGACTGGTGATTTACACATCTATTTATATTAGGAGGTGATTACTGATTAGTTTTCATTTTCAGTGAAATACTTTTAAGTTCTGTTTCTCAATTTATCAGGTTGTATTTACAGTTGCACTACTTTGCAACTTTTATAAGCCAAGTTAGATTTGCTGTGTAGTAGGGCTGGGCGATATAGAAAAAAAGCTTATCGATAAAAAAAATGCATATTGATCGATATCGATAATTATTGAAAAGATTTGAAACCATATTTTATATGCAGCTCTGCCTGGACATTTTATGATATTGCTAAATGATTTAATTTTAATAAAGAACACAAACACAGACTTCCAATTAAATATTTATTTAACCAACTTTTTTAACCATGACAGAATTGTTTTAAAGAAAAATAACTTAAGAGACCTGAGTTATAGTATTAAATACTGACAAAGAATAAACTAAAGTGACCAAAATAAATATAACAAATAAACCTGGTTCAGCTTAGTTTCCTGCTTTAACCTGAGTTATTACTTTGAAGTTTCTGCCCCTCAGCATTTTTATCTCAATTGTTAGAACTACGTGGGAAACTGCCCAGAACTGAATATATATATATATATTTTCCCGAAATTCCCGAAGATTCCTCGGAGGAGAGTCGTGGCGGGGCCTACACAGCTCGTACTCCTGCGGGTGTGAGCGGCTGAGATGATAAAAAGGTTGGTTGTGTTATCAGACTTGGTTTTCACTGGTTCCCGACACATTTTACAGATGACTGTGGTTTGTTTTTTGTCTGACTTGCCATGACCGAAATACTGCCAGACTGCCGAACTACAAAAACCTTCTTTGAAACAATTTCCTCCGCCTCTCCTTGCTGTGACATCTGCATGTGCTCTGTGTTGTGGTTTGAGAGGGCGGCGCTTTGTGACGGTGTGCCTGGGTCTGCGATTGTGATTGGTTGGGAGGAAGTAGTGACTAGCATAAACCTACATGCTAGGCTACAATGAGAAGGAAGGAAAATTGCGTTTCTTTATCGAACTTTTATCGAGCCTATTTTTTTCTATTGCGCCACACGTCTATCGATCGATATATATCGTTATTGAATTATCACCCAGCCCTACTGTGTAGCATTTAAATAAATGTGAAATTTGTTCTCATATTTCAGGCGTGTTTGATTGGTTTGATACATTAGGCTGATATTGTGTTTTGGTTTTGTTTTTTATCGTCACTTATCGTTATCGTGGTAAAACCTAGAAATCATCGTGATAAATGTTTTAGTCCATATCACCCATCCCTAGTATCGATTCATGTTTTTTTTTCCTCCGGTCTATTTTTATCCATTTGCTCCTGGGCGTAATTCTCCTCCCGTGCTGCGGTGGCGCTAAACCTATTTTGCCCTCCTACCTCGCTTCCTGGTTATACTCTTACAGCAGTGTGTTACATTGAGCTTGATGCAGACATTTTTGATTTATGCTCAATATTGAAGCGTGGTCTGAGCTACACGCTGTGGGTCTAGATACGGCCGAGGCGGAGAGGAAGTGGGGGCGAGTTTAGTCCGACGACGGAGGGACATGAGGGCCAAAAAGAGCGGAGATTCGGGTGGAAAAAGGGTCCCAGCGTTCTCGCGCACCTCGCTCTTCTAGCGGGTCAAACTTCACGAGTTGTTTTCCGCAATTTGGGTCATAAAAACAAAACAAGCCGGCCTCCTGTCTGCGGTCAGCTACACTTTGGGAGAGGAGCAGCGGAGCGTCTGTGGAGGGGGCGGGACGCCTGGAGTCGAGGTATTGAATTGCACTCATTGCATTGATTATGTGCAGGATTTTTTGATGCAACTTTTCTACTTCTGTTATTTGCTGTTGTTTCTAAAAAAAAAAAATGCATAACGTTATTACAGCTTTCATTGATTTATTTCAAACCTGAAACTTTGTTTAGCCTGTAAGCTGTAAAAAAAAAAAGAAATGAACCAATTAATCGAATCGAAACGTATCGTGGTGTATTATTGAGTATCGGAAATAATCGAATCGTTGGGTCAGCAAATCGATACTGAATCGAATCGCCATGATGGATGTGATTTACACCCCTAGTTGCTGTGTGCTTGGAGAGACAGACGTGCTGCGCTGCTTTAGAGTCTGAAAACTGAAAAACGGAGGAAACCTGGAGAAAATACAGCTAAAAGCGAACTACACTGAGGTCAACTTCGACACTACAAACGTTGTAGCTACTGCTGTAAGAATTTAGTTGTAAATTCAGTGTTTAGATAGTGTTAGAGACGACCACCTGCAGAGTTGATAGCTTAATGTCCGTAGGAGACAGCGTGGATTTACATTGTGGGAGTGTGCTGTCTAGCCGCTCCAGTGAAAATGTTCATTTTCAACCTAAGAATCTCACCCGCTATACACCTTAAGATTTTCATGTACATGTAACCTGCATAAAATAATCACCCGCATTTTATTTTGGCGGGTCAAACAGGAAAGCACACTAAGTTCTGGGTCGAAGGTGAACTCAGATCTCCTCTGTTGCTGTGGCTAGCTGCTCACGTTGGAGTTTTCCTAAATCGCCGAAGAATACTGGGAAATCGACTTAAATTAAAACAGCCGAAGCATTTCAATGAGTGCGCCGTGACAACCACTCGACGGTCGGGTTTCCCCCCCCCCACTGTCCCCTTCCCTTGGATCATGGACTAAACCAGTTGGACTCGTTTGGTGAATCATTAATCACCTTAACAAAAAACCCACGGACTTGAACAAGAGGAAGAAAACCTCTTTTGCCTCATCAGGGTTTATTTATTTGTTTGTTATTGTGGTTTTCTTGTTGTGTTCATTGTCTATATTTATTAAAAAAAATATATTATTCAATACCTAGCAAAACATATGTAAAAGTATGCAACTTTAACTTTATTTTCTGTCGGATGGTGTTTATTCACACACAGGCTCCTCAGCCGAATCTTTCTGATTGCCATACCAACAAACTTGGCTGTAGTCAGGCGCCTAGCCTCAATTAGCGTTACATACATTCAGCGACATTTTTTAGTTGAATGATTCGCTTTACTGTGGGGTTTTTTAATGTGTAAATTCAGCTGACTTTATTTTGCACCTGCATCAAAACTTTATTTGTTGTAATGTGCAGCTAATCTGGTTTTGTGCAACCCAGTTATTTATGTTTATACGCTGAATATTGAGAGGGAGGCACAGAAAATAAACACCCACAGTATGAGTATTATTGTGTATTCTGGATTTCATGTAGTGAATATTAATGCATGAGACTTAAGCAGGGAATATTTTTCTGTACCTCTGTTGATAGGTCAGGTTTTTGTGTTGCGCGTTTCTTCTTCCACTGCTGGATTGGATCTCTGGATAAAAATCAAGCCGCGAGCTCCTTGTTGGAGCCGTTCCCTCTTCAGGACCACTGGAACTGTCCCTCTATTACTGCCCTCTGCGGTGTGGAAGGCCCCATTTCAACACAAAGACCTTTTACTCGTCTTGACATTTTTTCCCTCACACGCATTCATACACAAACCCCATAAAACGCTGAACTCTGACTTATTTTTGACACGTCCCTTTTTTGTTTGGACTTTGGACTGATTAAACCAGCTCATCTGTTCAAACTTTGGGACTGAAAACTCTGAGCTGAGTAGTAGGCATAATTTTTCTGCAGTTAAGCGTTGCTGTTCTGTTGTGAATTCTACTGGATTGTATTATTGAACTGGATCTGAACAAACCTGGATGTGGTGTTTTTAAGCAAAATTAAGGTTTAAATTATGCACCATGAATTTAATTAGATTTCATTCTACAACTAATTTGAAGAGTGAAATACTCACTTTAAGTTGAAAAGTATTTTGTAAAAAATTTGTTTTTAATATATTATTTTCCAGTTTTTGGTACCAACCAATGTTTTCTATTTTTCATGCACAGTTTCAAATATAAAAAGCCGGCATTACTTTACATTTAATCCTTGGCCTCCGAGTCTCATTTTAAACACCTCACTATTGCTCCAGCAGCTGAACCAACCAACAAATCAGATGACGGCTCGACCCATAATCCTTCCTGTGTGTTACACTATGACCTGGATGACTGAGAATCTTCACCAGCATATGATATAATAGCAGAGGTGTCAAGTAACAAAGTAAAAATACTTCATTACTCTACTTAAGTACACTTTTCAGGCATCTATACTTTACTCCATTACTTATTTTTCTTCCTACTTCTAAGTTCTACTCATTACATTTTCACACCAGTATCTGTGCTTTCTATTCCTTACATGTTTAAAACAAACGTTACTCGTTACTCTTGGCTTTGGTTTAATGCAGAGGTCACAGATTAGCGGACTGCGGTCTGGATCCGGACCCACCTGCTGGCTAATCTGGACCCAACCTGATTTAAATCATTTATAAATTACTGCATGTTGTCTGACGACAGTCTCTAACTTCACTTGCGCCGCTTCTCCTGTTACCCTGAAATCCACCATCCTCCACTCCACCCTGCAGCATCCAGACCTCCTGCAAAGCAAAGCCTACAGGCTCCGCTGTTCCTCCCGTATCGCTGCGCTCAGACTTGTCCTCAGAGCTCGAGGAGTGCTTGCACGACATTATCATTAAATTTGTAGGAGCAAAACATGCAGAAATGAACGTTAATTTAATATAACAGATTAAATAATCCCCATCAGCATCCAGCAGATGTTCAGTTTCTGATGGAGATGAGAAATCTGCTTCCTGGTCTGTTGAAGAACCAATAGTTTGCATCCAATCTATTAAATAAGCGGTGTTAGTTTTTTGAAATATAGAACAATAATGCTCTGATTTGTAGTTACTGATCTGTTGTTTCTATAGATTAATTTAACAAACCGGATCTTCTGGTCGTTCTTTTTCCTGTTTGGTGCGATTGCAAAGCGGATCCTGACCTGGCGGGACCGGAGCAGAGCCTGAACATTTAGAGGATGTTTGGCTCAACCTGCTAGCCTCGTCAGACCATCCTGATCTCGCGAGCTTTCCAGGTTTCACTCGCAGATCAGTCTGGAGACTCTCCGTTAAAGAAAATTTGGAGCCGTTCACCAAACGAACGTCCAATCAGCGTTGGCTTTGAGGCGGGTTGAGGTGTGACGCAACAAGAAGCGCGACAGTTCAGTCTAAAGAACATGGCGGCTTCAGCCGATGAAACTAGCGTTAGCGTGGCTATCGAGCAAGTTTTATCGGAATTACAGAGTATTTCTTCACTGAAAGAAGAGCGAAACACTGCTCTGGAGGCTTTTCTCAGAGGAAAAGATGTTTTTACTCTTCTCCCGACTGGTTTCGGCAAGAGTTTGATCTATCAATTGGCTCCTCTTCGTCGTCGCTCTGTTAGTACGTCATATGCTTCGTTGATCTGATTGGTTTATTTGGTCCATCTATCACCAACATAGGCCAATCAGCTAACCAGTATTTTCGGCCCTTCCCAAAATTACTTCAACGGAAGGTTTCCAGATGGATATGAGGAGCAAATCCATCTGGCGGAGTCAGGTTACCAACCTGCTGCTGTGAAGCAGGATTCTCCACCATGAACAGAATCAACAATAAATCTGGATCCAGGCTCAAAATGAGCTCCTTGATATGTGCTTGAGAATGGCTTAGTCTCCATTTAAACCCAGGTTTAAAGCCTTGCAGGGCAGCCTAAAGCCCACTGCCAACATTAAGACAGAAAAAAAAAATAACAAACGATCAGTTCAGGTGTTTGAGAAAATATGGGAATCAGGAAATTGTCTATAAACCAAACTGAATGATTGTTGTTATCTACTTAAAAAAACACTTTAGGTTTTAAAATGGAAACATTTTCAATTTCTTTTTCTATTTTTTTTTTTATTATTATTTAAACATTCAATGTATAACATGGATGCATAAATACCTTATTTTATTTCAGGGTTAAATTCTGTTTAAATTAACAGATCGTTAAAAATGTGTCTGGACCTTTACTGGTTGATTTTCAATTGGTTACCCCTGGTTTAATGTTTATAAACATTTATTTCACGTCATGTGCTCCATCCGATGCAGATCATTGGCTCCATCCACATCTAGTGAAAACTAGGATTTTTTTCCTTTATCATTAATGAAAAACGAGGTGGTTTCAGCAACCAGAGAAGGAAGCAAGTGAAGGAGAGTGAAGGAGAGTGCTGGAGGTAGGCACCAGCCCCACAGTGACACTGCCTGAATGGATGGATTTGTTTAGATTCAAATCTCAGTTCAGTTGTTTGCTTTTTGGTTGATTTATTTTCATTTCAAGAAACTTCATGGCCCCAATGCAGCTCCACAGATGTTCTACCTTCATGGGAACTACAGTTTTCTGTTGTTGGAGTCTAAATTCTTTCCAGGTCATGTCATCAATTAACTCAAAAGCCGTCTTGGATCATAGATCTATTTTGGCTTCTTAAGTTGTGGCTTTTATTTTTGCATTTAATAGTTTTTAATACTATTAGGATTTTTGCTAAATAGTTTTCAGGTTTTGTGATGGATTGACTCAGAATCTATGTGGCATCGTGGTACTCTGCTGGTTCCATGAGATCCATCTCTTAGTTTTGCATATTAAACCTGTATATATTTGTTATATATGTTAGTATACAGAAGCGGTGGGTCCAGCAACCTCGATGCGTGGGTGCATGCGAGGAGCCCATAGAGAAAAACACTGTTTCTGCTAGCATGTCGCTTCAGGGAAGTCATGTGACCGATACAGGAGTTATTTCTAACTGACTGACTCACTAAACTGGGTTTAAAAACGTTTCTCTCAACATGATGCATCTGCTAAGAAAATGTTGCACCTTTTTTTAAGGTTTCCTCTCAGTTATCTCTCAACTTATCTAAATTAAAGTCAATTTCAAATTGACTCTTAGTTTATTTACTGCTTTTATTGAACTTAATGATTTAAAATAATTATTTAAAATCCAAATCTACAACCACCCTGATTCACATTTTCTCCTACGTTTTCCAGTTATGATATATTTTTACATAATTTATTGGTTGCATCTAAAAATATCAAAGATAGTTCCAATAGATGTGAAATAATACAATATAACCTACAATAGTACTAGGTCATCAAATCAATTCAGTTTAGTCTGTCCAATAAGCTGCCTGTAGTGTCTCTAAATGTCCAGCAGGTGTCAGTATTCTGTCGGGCAGAATCAATCCAGTTTGGCTTCAGGATGCCTCATTAACCATCACTGCTATATAAGCTAAATAACAACATTCTAGCCTGATAGTTTCTCACCTTCAAAAGCTAGACCTACACTTTAAATTTGAAAACAGGAAGTCGCTACACAACGTAGCAGTTTTCTCTCTGTTACTGTAAACTCTGTAATACGGGTACACTTGAAATGTTGGACGGCTTTCTGTGATTGCAGTGAACTCGGAGCGAAGAAGAGGTTTAACCGGAGAAAATTACTAACTTGACCGCAGTCATTAAAACCCAATGCTGGAAGTGAGCGAGCTGACTGTAGTAAGATGGCCGCCGAGAGGAAGTTAGCTTTAGCTTAGCATCCTGATCTCCTCTAAGCAGTTTTCCAATCAGATGAGGCTAAAATCCACAGTCTGCATCATCAGGGAATCGTTTCTATCAGGTGTTTCCTACCTATCCGGTGTAAGATGATCTGGGGGATCCTGGTGAAATCCAGCAGTAGATGTTGATCGTCCATCTTTTCCTCCGAATTGACCAAACTCCCTTTAAACTCCGTGAATGTTTCTTCAGCAGGAGTTAACTGCTCGGTGATAAACTCTCCTTGAAGCTGGACTGAAGACATTCTCACTGCAAACACTCCCAGATTATCAGCCTCTCTACAATGACTCCACACACAAGCTAAGCTATCGCTACCCGATCCCTACCAGCAGCTCATTGCGCATGCGCACCTACATCTACATCCGGGTCAACCTCGATGTTAATTTGTAGTTGTTTTTTTAAACTTTATTTAACCTCTTTACGTTCATTAGGTGCCAGCAAAGAACGGCATTAACAGCATTCACAGGAAGTTTATATCTTCATATAGAATAAAACCAACGATAAAATAGAGGGAACAATAATTTAGATAATAAAATAATAATAAAAGAGTTGTATTATACATAGAACCAAGAACAGTGCATTAAACCAGCAGATTAATTTTACTCACAAAACAAAGAAAATTACCAGCATTTTTGGTTCTTACAAATTCTAAAGATGTTTGTCAGATTGTTCCAATGGGATATAAATGGTTTACATTTGAAGAAACAGCATCAGTGGAAATACATTTTACTAACAAAATCAAAATATTAACACCAACTTAATCACCTCCATCTTTCTTAACTATACCAGATAACAATTATCTCAAGGTAAAAGGACTAAAGTAGAATAAAAGAAAAGCTGTTCCAGACTTTCACTTTCAACCTCGCAGAAACCAGTTTTTCCTTAAAGATTGTTAGTAGGGTAAAATCTGTTAATAACTTTAAATTGAATTTCTTCCAATTATTGTAGGTACTGGGTATGAAAGGAATCTAGTTCTGATTATCTTTTTCTACACAAAAATCTTTGAGAATATATTCTCTCTTTATATGGTTGGAAGACAAGCAATATGTCAGATAACACCTTAAAAATTCGTTATTAGATTGGGTGGAGAAAAAATTAACATTATTAAGAATAGTTTGAGTTTTGGAGAAATATCAGACAATTTGATATCTTGTTTAACAATAGCCTGTAGAGGTAAAGGGAATGCTGTTAAAATCTGATTAAATTTACTCTGAGTACAATGGGTTTTTTACGTTTCACAAAACTCCTGAAAAAGTAACAGATTCTTTTTTTATACCATTTGTCCATAAAAATAGATTTTTTTATTACTCATAATATATCTAGTATTAGTTTCCATTTAAGAAGAACCTGTTCATTAAAATCAAATAATTTAAGTGTTAATTTATTTATCTCAAAATCACATTATAAAAACAATTGAATTCTCCTTTTTTTAACACTAAATTGCGTATGTATAACCAAACTGAAATATTATTTACTATAGATTTCCACCATTTAAGTTTCAATACAGCATTCGTAATAATTACCTTCACCATCTTCATAAATTTTAATAATGTCATCTGTCCTTATGTAATGATCATCATTTTATTATTTTATTTTTCAATGTTATTCCAAATGTTAATGTAATTTTAATGGAATATGTCCTGTCTCTTGTAATAACGCTTCCCTACTATTTCACCTCTTATTTAATATTAATGTTAAATAATGATTGTGATGGATGGTATTTCAAGGAAAATAGTTCACATTTGTTTAGATTTAATTGAAGACCAGAAGCCTTAGAAAATAAGTTTATACTTTGGAGAGCTAAAGCAATTAGTTCTTCATTTTTCAAAATAATAGTTGTATCGTCGGCCAGTTGACTAATTATTATGTTCTTATCCAATAACTAAATTCCAGATATAGAACTGTTTCAATTAATATTGACAGCATTTCTACAACTATTATGAACAATAATGGTGAACTTCCACAGCCCTGATGATTTCCTCTGGTAATATGGAACCTATTACTGTCACAGTGGGGGTGGAGGTTTGACAGGTCCCAAATGCAGACATGAAATTTGAGGTGGTTAATTGAATGTTTAATTAACCGAAAGTATAACAAAAGCAAAAATCCAAAAACATAAATCCACAAAATCCTGAAAACTAGTGATGTTATGAGATGAGTCGAGGCTTTCGAGGCACGTGTCGAGTAATGGAGGGGACGTTTTCCCGAAGCGTGTGTCGAGGCGTAATTCATTTAATTCTTTCATTATGACTCAAACTCACTGCGGATCCAGACATTTGGATTGAGAAAGCTTCCTGGAGAGATAGCGAAACGTCTTCAACTCTTGGAAACCAAGTCCAGTGGATTTTTATTTATTTATTTTTTTTACTTTTATGGAATATTTGCTAAGTAGTAGTTTTGGAAGTTAGGTAAATCTAGCCCCCCTCTGTCTTTAGTTTTCTGTAATGTCTTTAAGCTGATATGAGGGGGTTTGTCCTACCAAAGAAATTTAGAGATGGAAGAATCTAGAGATTTAAACCAGTCAGATGATGGTTTATTTGGGATCATTGAAAATTGGTAGATAATTCTGGGTTAGACCATCATTTTAATTGAGGCTACCCGACCCATAAGGGAGATCGGAAGCAATTTCCATCTTTCTAGGTCCTCTTCTATCTTTTTTAAAGAGGGATGTGGTTGAGTTTTGGTAACTCAGCTAGTTTAGATGACACAGTAATTCCCAAATATTTGATATTTCCTGGTTGCAATTGTAGACCTGAGGGATTCTGTAGAGAGCAATTAATTGGTAGTATTATAGATTTAGATTGAGTCAGTTCTTAGTCCATCTGCTGTTCACCTCAAGTTGCCTTCCCCCCTCCGAGTGCATGCTGTGTTTCATGTTTCCCTGATCAAGCCCTACCTCCCTAGTCCCCTGTTTCCTCTTCCCAAGCTGCCTCCCCCCGCCCGTATCATCAATGACCACCCAGCCTACACAGTTAGGCGCATTATGGATGTGCGGCCTCGTGGGCGGGGTAGGCAGTCCTTGGTGGACTGGGAGGGATATGGTGCTGGGTTCCGCCCTCCTTCATGGATCCCTCCCTCATCAATGACTTGGAGTGTTCGGCGGCCTCTGTTTCGGGTCGTCCGCTAGGTGGCGTCCGTTGAAGAGGGGGGGGGGTACTGTTAGGTCTTTGTGTTTCTGTTTACTTACAGGGTGGCAGGCTTCATGGGTTCCAGCTGTTACTCCTTGATGACAATCAGTGGGGGCTTTTATATTGGAGCAGTTTCCTGGAGCAAGATTCCAGTTGGTTCTGCTCTCTTAGTGGTAAAACGGGTCAAGCTCTGTTAGTGAACTAAGCTCCCAGAGTCTCCTCTAACCTCTCCTTGCTCTCGTCCTCCACAGAACCAGATCGGACGCTCACCAGGATCAGGTCCGTTCCCTTCATCTTCTCTCTGCTCTGGAACTGTCTCCTCTCCGGTGACTCCTTACAGGAGCAATCAGCCTGCCTGTCCACTCCCAATCCAACACAAGACCATCCTCTGGAAAAGGATCGAAACTCAGACTCTCTGTCTTCCTGTTGCTGTCTAAGTTGACTGAGCTCTTCTCCATTAAACCAGGAAATAAACCATTAAATCTGCCCCTGGGTCCGCAGTTGTCGTTTGCCTAAGAGTCTGGTAAGCACCATGTCAAGTTTAGGGATGAGGACAATCACTCCTTGCTTCATAGTTGGCATCAATTATTTTTTTTATGCACTCTAATAAGGCATTAAATAAAAACTTTCTTATTTTGGTTGACAAGAATTGATAAAAATTAACAGTAAGGCCATCCAAACAAGGGGATTCATTTAAGATAATTTTCTTTACAGCAGTATCCAACTTTTCAATTTTTAGTTTGGCATCACAGATGGTTTTAAAGGATAAATCAAAGAGGATATATTATTGAATATGAGGACGATCTATATTAGAGTAATTAGCCGATTGAAGTTTAAAATAAGTAAAAAAACTGTCATGATGGGTGAAGATTCTAGCCCATATGCAGAACACACTCAGGAGGCAGGGAAAAAGTTCAATTGTTTATGTATGGTAGAACAAAGCAGGTCAGGATGTATTCTGGTCCAGGGCTGGTCATACAGGCTGAGCGGTGGAGAGAGGAAACCAGAAGAGTCCAGAGACTGAGAGATGAGCAGAGAGCTAGGCAGCGGCAGGGCTAGGCTTCTGACTAGTTGAGATTCAGTCCTTGAGTTGCTCTTAGTTCTCTCCTTGAGAACAGGCAGGCAGATTCAGACTGTAAATCTTCAGGTTTGGCTTCCAAGGGCAGGTAGGCCGGTTTCAGAAGATGAGCTCCTCCAGAGATGCGGCAGGCAGATTCCAGCGAGGGGGACTCCTCCAGAGTCCCAGGGTTCAGTCAGGTTTCTTCCTAGAAGCAGAGAAGACAAAACTGATCAGGTTCTGGTTACAATGGAGTCAGAGAATCAGACGGGCTGGTTGGCTCAGGGTTGCTGTATCGTGATTAACTAACACTCTGGCGTCGGGGTGTTGTCCACAGCCCACATACAGTGGGGCAAAAAAGTATTTAGTCAGCCACCAATAGTGCAAGTTCTCCCACTTAAAAAGATGAGAGAGGCCGGTAATTTTCATCATAGATATACCTCAATTATGAGAGACAAAATGAGGAAAAAAAATCCAGAAAATCACATTGTCTGATTTTTAAAGAATTTATTTGCAAAAAATGGTGGAAAATAAGTATTTGGTCAATAACAAAAGTTCATCTCAATACTTTGTTATATACCCTTTGTTGGCAATGACAGAGATCAAACGTTTTCTGTAAGTCTTCACAAGGTTTTCACACACTGTTGCTGGTATTTTGGCCCATTCCTCCATGCAGATCTCCTCTAGAGCAGTGATGTTCTGGGGCTGTTGCTGGGCAACACAGACTTTCAACTCCCTCCAAAGATTTTCTACGGGGTTGAGATCTGGAGACTGGCTAGGCCACTCCAGGACCTTGAAATGCTTCTTACGAAGCCACTCCTTCGTTACCCGGGCGGTGTGTTTGGGATCATTGTCATGCTGAAAGACCCAGCCACGTTTCATCTTCAATGCCCTTGCTGATGGAAGGAGGTTTTCACTCAAAATTTGACGATACATGGCCCCATTAATTCTTTCCTTCACACGGATCAGTCGTCCTGGTCCCTTAGCAGAAAGACAGCCCCAAAGCATGATGTTTCCACCCCCATGCTTCACTGTAGGTATGGTGTTCTTTGGATGCAACTCAGCATTCTCTCTCCTCCAAACACGACGAGTAGAGTTTTTACCAAAAAGTTCTATTTTGGTTTCATCTGACCATATGATATTCTTCCAGTCATCGTCTGGATCATCCAAATGCTCTCTAGCAAACTTGAGACGGGCCTTGACATGTACTGGCTTAAGCAGGGGGACACGTCTGGCTCTGCAGGATTTGAGTCCCTGGCGGCGTAGTGTGTTACTGATGGCAGCCTTTGTTACTCTGGTCCCAGCTCTCTGCAGGTCATTCACTAGGTCCCCCTGTGTGGTTCTGGGATTTTTACTCACCATTCTTGTGATCATTTTGACCCCACGGGGTGAGATCTTGCGTGGAGCCCCAGATCGAGGAAGATTATCAGTGGTCTTGTATGTTTTCCATTTTCTAATAATTGATCCCACAGTTGATTTCTTCACACTAAGCTGTTTACCTATTGCAGATTCAGACTTCCCAGCCTGGTGCAGGTCTATAATTTTGTTTCGGGTGTCCTTTGACAGCTCTCTAGTTTTGGCCATGGTGGAGTTTAGAGTGTGAGTGTTTGAGGTTGTGGACAGGTGTCTTTTATACTGATAACGGGTTCAAACACGTGCCATTAATGAAGGTAACGAGTGGAGGACAGAGGAGCCTCTTACAGAAGAAGTTACAGGTCTGTGAGAGCCAGAAATCTTGCTTGTTTGTAACTGACCAAATACTTATTTTCCACCATATTTTGCAAATAAATTCTTTAAAAATCAGACAATGTGATTTTCTGGATTTTTTTTTCTCATTTTGTCTTTCATAGTTGAGGTATATCTATGATGAAAATAACCGGCCTCTCTCATCTTTTTAAGTGGGAGAACTTGCACTATTGGTGGCTGACTAAATACTTTTTTGCCCCACTGTAAGTACTGGTCCCCTGATGAGCAGATAAGAATCAGCTGGTGAAGGCAGCTCCAGGTTCAGGAGATCCAGTACGCCCTCTGGTGGAGGAAAGTAGACAGCACCCCAGATCCCAACAGAAAAACTAATAAACAGGAAGGGATCCTCGGCGCCCTCTGGAGGGCAAGCCTCTGGATCCCAACAAAAACAACTTCCTTCTCTAATGATTTAGGATAATTACATTCTTTTCTTTTAATTCATTTATAGTTGACATACAATTATTAGTCTGTTATGTTCTAATTTAAAGAAATATGACAAATTCCTTTCTCCTGCTTCAATCCATTTAGCAAAAGACCTAAAAAAGGCACCTTGTGCTTTATTCAAATAAAGCTGATCTAACTTAGTTTGCAATTCCATAAAATGAGTTGTTCTTCAGGACCAAAATTAGGTTTGATGCAACATTGATAGATTTCATTCAAAATATCTATTTCACATTTCTTTTGTTTAGAATTAAGGTTTTTGTTGACATCAATGCTAAATTCTCTTATTTTAAACTTCAAAAATTCCCATTTGTTGATACCTACAATTGAGTAAATCTCCGTCACATTAAAACCTCAAGGCCTGTTTTCTGAACGTGCCTGACGTGAAAGAGCGTGGAACCCAGAATTTAACTACATCTAAATCACTATTGCCACCTAGGGGCAACTAGTGGTAGTACCCTTTTTTAACAAAAGTAATCTTATATCAATTCTGGCACTTTTTTTTATTTTTTATTATGTCAACAAACATTTACATGAAAAAATACTCTCAGAGAGGATAGCAAAGGTGTACATGAACAGATAAAGATCAATTACAATAAAAGAAAAAACAAAAAAGTAAAACAACTAACAGGGGATTTATCTCAGAAAAAAATTAAAACAAACATAGACAGAGCCATCGAGATAATAAAAACAAAAATGTGAATGCACTTAAAATAGCAGATGTTTGGAGAAATCAAGTCTCAATTTTTTTGGCATGTTTGTCATTTTTTATCTTCTTAAGAGAAGAAAAATGAATTTTAAAGTCATTAATAAACCAGTGAAAGGAAGGTTTAGAATTTCTCCATTTAGCGCAGTGGATCTGATGATTACCCAACAGCAGGAGGTTATTAATAGTATCAGAAACAGGCTGGGGAAGATGGTCTATATAAAAAATGACATAATTTTGTGCAAAAGGGGGAACATCATTCATTTTCAAAGAAATCCAATCTTTCAACTCTTTCCAGAAGCGGTGTGTAGTGGGACAGAGGTAAAACATATGTTCAATGGTTTCACTATTATTATTACAAAACGAACATTGATCCACCTCAAAACCAAATATTTTTCTTAAAAATTCTGCCACAGGATATATTTTGTTTATAACTTTAAAATGTGTTTCTTTGACTTTAGGTAGAATAGGCCATTTAACAAATTCTGAGAAAGCTTTATCGACTGTATCTGAGTTAACAGGAACATCTCTGTTCCACGTAAATCTATCATAATCATGAACTTTTCTGGCTTTCAAAAAATTGTTAATTAATTTATTATTGCATTTTGTTATCAAGCAAATTGAATTGTGAAATCAACAAACTGGGCAAAATTCTGGCACTTACACCACTTTCATTAATTAACGCCCTTAATGAATTAAAGCCTTTAATTATTGCCCTGTTCTGCTCTGCTAGAGCGGCGTTTGTTCCTTCCTACTTACAACAAAGGAAAAGCAGCCAGAGTCAAAACAAATTAAAGACACTTTGGTTAAACAGTAACATGTTATGAATAAACCTGAGAAAGAATCTGGTTTGTTATGGAAGAAGCAATGTCTGGTCTACAAACACCATCCTGCAGAGAATGGTGTGGCCTTCAAGGTGAAACAGACTGAGTTAAAACTTTTATAGAGAGTAAATAGGACAATTTTATATATAATGGAAGAGAAATCTAAATTTTCCGACAACAGGTGGTAAATATCTTATTTAATTAGATATTATTTCAGCTGTTATATATTGTTTATGAACACACGCCCTACTAGCTGTGTGTTAGAACAATGAAAGAGTGATTTAAGCTCTAATCATGGTCAAACAGTTAATTCTGCACATACATGGAATAATTTCACCACAACTTCTGTTCAAAATATAAGATTTTATTAACAGAAATCATTTTGACAGATGGACATCCATGCTGACACCAATACAATCAGAACATTTTTTCTCTTTACATCTAAAACTCCATGACAGACAGACACTTAATTAATCCCCGACAGGAGATACTCGCCTAAAATAGAATAACCCCTATAACTCCAAACCCCCCCACCACACACACACACACACACACACACCTCATCCCACACACACACACACACAATGAGATTAAAAATAGAGTAAAAGTAAAACAATGATAATATAAAACACTCAGTCCTTCAAGAGGAATTAAGAAATCCATCCAGTCAGAAGTTTAGTTTGACCTGATTCTAGTTCATCCTTATATTCATTCAAATACAATCATTCAGACAGAAGACCTGATATGAAATTCATCAGAATTAATTGGATTAATAGTTTCACCTGGATTATTTCTCATATAGGAATAAAAGGGAATGAGATGCTGATAAATATGCAGAACAAGCTACTAAAAGCAGTCAGATTGATATAATAGAAGCATTTAGTAAAGGTGAAATGAAATCAGTAATTAAGCTCAAGGTTAGAGCAAGATGGCAGAATTAGTGAGAAGAAGAAAGAACTGGAAGATGGTGGAATAGTATTCAAAGAAAAGTTGGCATTTTGAGGAAAACAGGCAGGAATAGAAAGGAGGAAATAATCAGATCAAGATTTTACTTTGTTACACAGGTTTAAATAGAGCGTTAAGTAAATTAGGGAGATGAGCTGCAGGGAAATGAGATTTGTATTTTCAAGAAGAATCAGTGGAGCACGTTATATTATTTTGCACTAAATATGTAATTGAGAGAAATTAACTGGTAAATTACGGAGGCTGACAGGGACAGCATTGAAATGTAAGTGAAATAAAATAAAATAAAAACGGCAAATCAGCAATCCAGTGAAAAAATACATATCAGAGGCACAGAGGAGTGATAAAACTGAAAGGATTTTAATGCATTTATTTTTTCAGGAAATACATTATTAACCTTTATAGTTAATACCGGTACACATTATTACCACATTATAGTTTAGTCCGCTTATGTATTTGTTTGTTTTTTAGGTGGTGGGAGATGTAACTTGGGTCTATGTCTCTGTTGGAAGTCCTGGGACGCATCCTTAGAAGGCCAGATTAGAAGGACGATGATGTCATAGCGCGGCACCAAGGTCTGGTCGGATTCCAAGAGTCCTCGTTATGCGGCCTTAAAATGCGTCCTTCTTTTTGCCCGATTTGCAGGATGGGTCCGATGTATCCTCACTATCCTTGGTTTACCCAGAATTCATTGCAAGCCGGGATTTGCTCTGTGATCAGAGTAAAGGTTACTTGCCGCTGAATAGTGGTGAATATTGGAAGTTCAGTTTAATATAATCCAGTCTGTGAATAGTTCCGTCTAAAATGAATGAAAATAGTTGTTTTAATGGTTATAGAGTCAGATATGTGGCGGTAATGTTTGATTTATCTAAAGGTTTTTATCTGTTACTGTGTAAATGGGTTTGGCTGGAATTTAAGGACAGATTCTAATAGATCTGCAGGGTGGGGACTATAAATCTGATAGGATTTTAATTTTTTATTGCTGTTTTGCACAATATGCTTAACTAAGTATTTTTTGTTGTTGAATATTAGAGATTTTGCAGATATATTTTTATACATACATTGTTTAGATTTACTTATATATTTCTAACCCTTTTATAAAATAGAAAATCCCTTTATTGTCCCACAATGGGCAGATTTACAGCAGCAGGAAGATGATTGAAAATGGTCACACAAATGTGGACCTTAGAAAAATGTCTAAGAATAACATAATAGGGAAGAGTTAAAATATAAACAATAAAATACTGTAAAGTGTTTTAACAATATAAAACTGGAGAATTAATAACCAATATGCAGCTATGGACATTTTTACAGTAATGGATATTTGAAAATAGATCAACATCAGAGATGTGCAGAATGACAGCAGCAGGTTATTTAACTGACTAAGGTTTCTATCCTTGGAGGATGCAGCCCAGGTTTTCGAACAGAGCCTTATTTTAACATCGAGGGTGACCCAGATGTAGATGTAGGTGCGCATGCGCAATGAGCTGCTGGTAGTGATCGGGTAGCATTAGCAGCATTAGCTTAGCTTGTGTGTGGAGTCATTGTAGAGAGGCTGATAATCTGGGAGTGTTTGCAGTGAGAATGTCTTCAGTCCAGCTTCAAGGAGAGTTTATCACCGAGCAGTTAACTCCTGCTGAAGAAACATTCACGGAGTTTAAAGGGAGTTTGGTCAATTCGGAGGAAAAGATGGACGATCAACATCTACTGCTGGATTTCACCAGGATCCCCCAGATCATCTTACACCGGATAGGTAGGAAACACCTGATAGAAACGATTCCCTGATGATGCACACTGTGGATTTTAGCCTCATCTGATTGGAGAACTGCTTAGAGGACATGCTAAGCTAAAGCTAACTTCCGGTCGGCGGCCATGTTACTACGGTCAGCTCGCTCACTTCCAGCATTGGGTTTTAATGACTGCGGTCAAGTTAGTAATTTTCTCCGGTTAAACCTCTTCTCCGCTCCGAGTTCACTGCAATCACAGAAAGCCGTCTCTACCATAGAGATAATATTAGAGTAGACCCCGCATTGACTGTCTCTGCGCAGACATTACGGGCGCCATCTTGGGGAGGTCATCCTGCTGCTTTAAAGGAATAGTACACCCAAAGCATGATTAGCCTTCATTTTCTACTCACCCCCATGCTGAACAACACTCTGGAGTACTTGTTTGATATCTCAAATGCATCTGGAGATCTGGGAGGCTTCTTGCTGTCTGCTGACATTCAAATAATGGAGGTCTATGGCGCCCGAGGCAGAAAGGTCCATAAAAGTCCACAAAAAACGTGTCAATATTCCTCCATACTGCTCGTCCAATGTATTCCAAGTGTCCTGAGTGGGTAGAGTCCATAATTTACTCGAAACGAAGTCATTTAGAATGTTTTTAGAGCATAAACAGTAGTGTATAGGATTTCCTAAAAGCGCGTTCACGAGTCTACGGAAACCGCGGCAGACCAAACCAGATGAAAGTGTGCATTCAGCTCGGCAATGAACTCATGCTCTTCCTCAACACTGAAGTCCTCAGACATTTTTCTTTCGTTGTTTCTTTCTTTGCACAGGTAAACAGCACATTTCTTCTTCTACGCTTGCATTATCGGCAGAGCAGACGCTGAATGCGCACTTTCATCTGGTTTGGTCTGCCGCGGTTTCCGTAGACTCGTGAACGCGCTTTTAGGAAATCCTATACACTACTGTTTATGCTCTAAAAACATTCTAAATGACTTCGTTTCGAGTAAATTATGGACGCTACCCACTCAGGACACTTGGAATACATTGGACGAGCAGTATGGAGGAATATTGACACGTTTTTTGTGGACTTTTATGGACCTTTCTGCCTCGGGCACCATAGACCTCCATTATTTGAATGTCAGCAGACAGCAAGAAGCCTCCCAGATCTCCAGATGCATTTGAGATATCAAAAAAGTACTCCAGAGTGTTGTTCAGCATGGGGGTGAGTAGAAAATGAAGGCTAATCATGTTTTGGGTGTACTATTCCTTTAAGCAGAACAGTAGAAGGATGCCTCAGCACTGCAGCGGAGATTAGTTTAAATCAACAGCCTGTTAACATCAGGGCTGGAGGGAGAACTTCATGAAGGCATCAGAGCTTTGGAAGAAATTACTAAATAAACAGCAGATATACACTACATAGAATAGAAACTCCCTTTGTTGGCCCACTGTGGGGAAATAGTGGAGTTACAGCAGCAACAGATTACAGCAACAGTGCTCACACTATGTGGACCTTAGAAAGTTTATAAAGATAATAGAATAAGTGACAGAGTGTCGAGTACGATGCCTGCCACTGTTGTATTTTTGTTTGGCACTACTTTGTATAGCGGAAGGCTACGTGTTTATAAAAGCAATAAAGGTGGAGCTTCCTTGTTCTCTGCGTTCAACCAGAGCGGGCAGTGTGGCTACCGGTTAACTTGATAATAATGTCTCCTATTTATCTCATAAGTGAGTTAACATTTATGCAAAGATGCATTCTCACGGTTCAGATGATGGTGAAGTGTCCGGTGGCTGCCATGGAAACGGTAGGAGATCCGCTGCAGAAGAACCAAATCAGAGTTAAAAAAAACATCCAATCCAATTTAATTTAAGCACTTAAAAACAGCTACAGGTGACATTTCAGGTGAGCTATTAGGTTTGCTGTGTTAAAAAACCTACAACCTTTTTCCTCCTCTTTGCTTTCTTGTTGAACAGGTTTAGCAAACCAAGAAAAAATAACCGCACTACTGAAGACATGTTTGTTAATCAACAGTCAGTTAATGAAGGAGCCATATTTGCGTCCTGCTAGTAAGGCGCTCAGAACCCTGCTTTGGGGCTGCTCTGCCTGAATAAAATGACACCAAATGTAATTGATTTATCTGCTGCTGGCCAACGCTCTGACCAATGAGAGCAACTGACTGTGACGTAGGAAGCGCGACAGAAAGCTGGTGGGGGAGTTTAAACAAACAGCCTGTCAGTAAAACGGTGAATACGTCCTTCTTAAAAATGAATGAGCGTAGAACCTCTTCCTGCTCACGTTTCAACGAAAACCCAAAGTCTAATCTTTCCAAACCTGATTCCAAAGCTGAGTCAAAAATCACCATCAGAGCCAGCGGTTCTTCACACACGACTATTCCGAGAGAGGGCCGCTGCAGATGGACTGCTGTTAGCCCTGGCTGCCGTTAGCCTTGGCTGCCGTTAGCCCTGGCTGCCGTTAGCCTTGGCTGCCGTTAGCCCTTGCTGCCGTTAGCCCTTGCTGCCGTTAGCCTTGGCAGCCGTTAGCCCTTGCTGCCGTTAGCCGTTGCTGCCGTTAGCCTTGGCAGCCGTTAGCCCTTGCTGCCGTTAGCCTCGGAGCTCCACTGGTTGCCACTGTCCTCTGAACTTCGAAAATTGTTTTTTAATTACGCATTATATCGTTTAATGGACCATATAGTGACGCTTTAAAGTATAATATTCTCGCCTCAAATGATCTTAAACATACTTTTATTGAGCAACAGAAAGAGAACTTTTAATTTCCAGTGATGAGAGTAACATATAGAAAAACAAATGATTGAGAGCAATATAAAACATATAAATGAATAAAATGATAAAAACAACAGAAATCATAATAACTCCAACATCTCCCTCTTGTTTTACATTTTATTCATATGAGGTAACATATCTTACTTCAGGATTTCCACCACTTGCTTTTTGCATTTTCGGTGGGTCTGTCACTCCGTTACCCCATTTATTTTCTTTTTTTATTAAAAGCTGTTTCTTGCTCCAGAGGTTCAGCATCACGTAGCAACTGGTATTGAAGCATAGCACTTCCTATAACTCTATTAACCATTGACTTAATGCATGGAAACACACACATAGCATCAAGGCAGAGCATTATGAGAATCACAATAATTGGGCTTAAGATTTTAAGAATCCAGTGCCACCACGGACCTGTGGTTAGCCATGTCCAGAAGTCCCACTGAGTACCCTGATTATCACCACTCATGGCTCTCTCCAGATCGATAAGAGCATTCATAGCATCTTCAATATGAGTTTCATTTTCACTAGATATGTAAGTAGAACAGGTAGTTCCAATCAAAATACAAACACCACCTTGACTAGCAGTTAACATGTCCAGAACCATTCTATTTTGTAGCACCATCAGACGCAGTTCACTTAGAACTTTACTTTGTCCTTTGTTGATATCCACTGTGATATTCACCAGAGATTTCAGTGTGTAGTCCATAGTCTCTATGTTTTCCCAAGCCGATGGACACTGGTGCACATGTACCTGACCAATTGACTGGTAAGGAGGGGTAGACTTTGTTGCCTCCACACAAGTACCAGCCTGCTTCCACAGGGTGAGGGGGTGTGTCATATTGGGGGGAAAAGGGTTCAGCATTGGCAAATGTCACCCCCAAAGGATCAGACTCATTGATTTTGCTGAGACAGTTGGTGTCTTTTCCAAGGTGCACAGATCCTTTTGTGCGGTTCTAAGAGACACAGAGAAGATGTTTCTTTTTCTTGTTGACGAAGACCTTAAAAGGTGTCGGGTAGCCTGTGACATTGAACGAATTGTCTGGAAACACATTTGTAGAATTGCAGCACTCCACTTACCATAGTTCAGTCTGGTAGGAGGTTAAACTTGTTACAGCAGGATCAATATGTGTGCTGTTAATGCAATTCGTTCTGGGATTTAGGGCAAATGCGGCAACCCATAGGAAACAGTAGGCATCACTGTAAGGCATGGCTCTGCTGAACAGTTTAGGCTGTTGTGTCGATGTGGGCTTAACAGAGCAAACATAGCAGTTAGTCTTATTCTGTTGTTCAGCCAGCGTATTCACATAGTCTTTCCACATATTGTCATGATGATTTGAGGAAAGTTGGGTCATCCAGTGAGACGTCTTTGACCCACGTACCCATTTCCTGTTGCGTCTTAGAGTGGTGGTTTCGGACATCAGTAGTAGTAGACACGCTGCAGCCACAACACAGAGGAGACCCCATCTCCATGAGTACCCCATTTTCTGCTCAGTTACAGTGACACCGGATTTATCCTAGGACACTACAGAACGGGGATCGTTGATTGCTTCACCAACATTGAGACGAGTGGCCCTAATTTACCAAACTCCTTTGAAGTTGGTCTTCCCCACCATTCCAACTAGGAATCCAGCACTCGCTGCAACTTACAGTGCTGAGGTGTATCCAAGAGTCTCTTTCAGCGATCTTCACTGCCGTAGGGGTTGTAAGAAGAACATGGTAGGGACCCTCCCAACGTGGACTGGACCAGTTTTTCCGTTTAACAACTTTGATGAACACCCATTCTCCTGGCTTAATGCTGAGTGGTTCCTGTTGGGAGACAGAATCATTCAGCAGTAAACTTGCTTTTGACACTTCTTTTTCCTGCAATACTTTTCTCATATAGTCGACTAAAGTTTCTTCTTCTTCTGCTTTGTCTAGGTCTGCTTGGAATAGTGGGATTCTATAAGGTCTTCCATGAATGATTTCAAAAGGAGTCAACCCTGTTCCTGTAGGTGTGATTCTCATATACAGTTTAACTAAGTCTAAACATTCTGGCCAAGGCCTTCCTGTTTCTTCCATGCATTTCTTACGTCTGAAACATATGTATCAGACATACCAAACACCCCTGACGCTGCCTGTTTTGCGGTTTCATCTGCAAGTCTGTTACCGCAGGAAACTGCATCCTTCCCTTTTTTGTGTGCTGCACATTTATACAAGGCTATGTTTTGTGGTAGTAGTATAGCCTGGAGAAGCTGCTTCAGTAAACTGGCATGTGTTATTGTTTTGCCCGTAGCAGTAATCATTCCTCTTCTGTCCCATTGTTTAGCAAAAAAGAAGATAGTGGAAAAGTCATACTGACTGTCTGTGTAGATGGTAACCTTTTGACCTTTAGCTAACGTACAAGCTCTAATCAGAGCAAAAAGCTCAGCCGCCTGTGCTGAGTGAACAGACTGAATTTGCCTTGCTTCTATCACTTTACAAGGAGATTCAACAACCTCTGCCTCTGTTTTCTCTCACAAACACTTCTAACTCATCTAGGTTGGTGTAAAACACTTCTCCTCTGCCGGCAGTTCCACTTCCCTTTTCCTTGGTAACTTCTGCTGCATGTCTAGCGTACTCCATTATCCTCACCACATCAGCTGTTCTGTGCTCTACCAAATGCTTTCTGATCCAGGAACTAATGTGTGCCTGGAACCCATTCATTAAACCATTTTTAAGCTGTGCCTGATAAGTACTGTCCTTATCAGCATCATAAGGAATGCCACTGTGAGCTCTGAATTGTTTTTCAAATCTAATTTTGTAATCATCCACATTTTCTCCTGATTTTTGTAATACAGTGGACAAATGGGCATTATCAGCCCTCTTTTTAAACTCAGTGTGCATGGCATTGCAAAGAGCAGCCCACTGAGGCTGTAAAGCTGTTATAACTGTTCCATTGAGATCTCCTTGGCCATAAGGATTAACTCCACCATTTTGATCTCTCCCTGTGTACTGGCTACCTATTCGTCCCCACAGAGTAGCACCAACAGCACAAAAGAGTGCTTGTCCAAATTCTTGTCCATTTAGTTTGTAGGACATATAAATTTCTTCCATTCCTAAAATCCACTGTTCAACATCCTCCTGTGGACTAGTGAGACCTTCAACTGCACTTTTTGCTTCATTTAAAGTCCATGGTCTGAACACTAGCATTGTTCTGTCCTGTGCATTGTTGGATAGGGTATTTGGGACTTCTATCAGAGGCATTATTCTATCAAATTCCTCAGACAGTTCACTGAGTTCTGTAGCAAATTTTTTATAAGGAGACTGGCAGTTGGAGTCTTCAGTTTTCAGCCTTAGTCGGGTATCATAAACATGCTGGTATTTCTGTTCACATTTTACTTCTTGTTTTGCTGCTGTTGATGGTTCTGGAGCAGCAACAGCTCCAGTTTCATTACTTTGCGGCACGTCTCCTGACTCCAGGTTAGCTGGAGGGGCAGTAGGCCTTCTTTGAACAATTTCATTTTCCTCTGGACGGACAAACATCACCTGATTTTGTTGATCAGAATAGGGAGGCAGAGACTTATTATCTCTATTTTGTTTTGCGTTTTTTATTGCCTCACACCAGTTTTGGGCCTGCCCTAACCAGCTTTTTGCAAGTTTTAACTGGTCCTCTTTTTCTTTTTTCTTTTTCCCATGTTTAGTTCTGACACTAATTTCTAGTTTTTGCACCACAGTTTGACACTGGTCAACTGTTAATTTTCCACTAACTCCATATTTTCTTTTCCATTTATCAAGATATTTTCAGTGGTCTGGGTTTATTTGACCCATATATTTTTCATCTCCTTCATGCAAAGGTACTTTGCTTTGAGGTTTTCCCTTTTTTATTTTTTAAGATTTTTTTTAATTTTTATTTAGGCCTATTTTTTTTTCTTTTTATGTTATTTTATTTTTTATTTCACTACTCTGTGTTGTGTTATTATTTTCATTATTATTATTATTATTATATCTATAACCGGTTTACACTTCTATTTTGCGCACACTGGGGACTGCAATCCCATAACCTAGGTATCCTTACGGCTCCAACAGCTTTGTTCCAAAAGCGCTTCTCTCACGGACTTCAACCCTTTTCTTTCCTTGGTACCTTTACCTTATGGCTCTATCAGCCTTGCTCCGAGAGCACTTTTATCAGGGACCTCAACCCTTTGAGTCCCTTGGTACCTTTACCCACTACACTCCAAAAAGCTCCAACTCAAATGAACTACTCCTACCGACAACAAGCAAGTGACAAGTAATCTCACGATATATGTTACAAGCTATATAAGTTAGTTATAAATTATAAATACGTTATACGCTAATTTAACATCCTGTTAACAAAATATGATGGATTAACCTGCCCCAGCTGCCTGCAACCAACTGAAGCCACATCCAAGCTTGGGCAACACCCCTAGAGTGCATGGGACTCTTACCCAAAAAAGGCAAAAAATCTTACTTGGTCTGCCTGTCCTTGTTCTGGTATTGGATCCTGTCAATCTGTCAGAAGGCAGATTAGGAGTTCGACCTACGGCGCTGGTCTGGCAAAGAATTCTCTTCCCGGGACTTTGAAACAGGCCCCCTCTGATGGGACACTGACTACCGGTAGTTTTCAGTGTGTCTTCCTCCCTCCATCAGCGAGCAGGTATGTTGGGATCCGGGTCATGGCACCAAGATGTTAGGGTTGTTAAGTTTCCCCAACTTTAACCTATAAAAAACTAAACAAAGACAGTGTAAGATTTTTCCTGTAATGCTTTGCAAAGGGAGATGGGCAGAGTTGAAGAATCACTCTCTGCATCTCCGCTTGGCTCGACACTTGCCAGGCTTTTTATTGAGCAGTCAACACATTGCAACTGTTGGGATCTGGAGGTTTGTCCACTTTCTCCACCAGAGGGTGCACGAGATCTCCTGGAGCATGAGCCGACCGCACCACCTGTCTCTCATCTGCTCATCAGGAGATCCATACTTAAGGAGGCGGAGGGCTTCACTCCAGTGCCAGAGTATTTGCCAGTAACGGTTAGCAAGCCTGAGCCAACCTGCCTGTCTGTGAACTCTGACTTTCTGTGAACCAAACCTGATCCCGTTTTTCTCCTCTCTGACTCCCAGGTTGATCCTGCCTGAATACCTGAAACTCTGGGGAGTTTCTCTGCCGGTGATCTGTCTGCTAGTTCTCAGTAGGACTCTGGAGAGCAGCCTCAGTCAAGTACCTGCCTACCCGCTCTCAGAAGATTACTGGAAGGAAAACTCAATCAGTGATCTGCCTGCACTCAGTAAGCTCTGCCTCCGCCTCTGCCCTCAGCCTGCCGACAACCTCTGGGCCCTCAAGGTTCCCCCGCTCTGCCTCCGCCTCTGCCCTCAGCCTGCCGACAACCTCTGGACCCTCAAGGTTCCCCCCCTCTGCAGCTCAGCTCCATTTCCGAACAGGTACAGACCTGACCACTCACAACCAGCAAAAGACCTGGATCTCCACTAATCTCTCTGTCCTCCTCAGCAGTGAACCCACTCGTGACCAGTCAAGCCCCCTCTTGGATCTGAACATACTTTGTACATTTATTATTAATAAATATTTGAACTTTTTCATCTGCCTCCGAGTGTTCTGCATGTGGGTTAGACACATTAATCCGAACATGACAACAACAGCAGGCGTTAGTTTCGATTACGCAATCTCTTAGACATAGCATGAAGTTTTAAGATAGGAAGCTTGTCTGGTTTCAGTATACGCTTTATAAAAGGTGTCGGGGTTATGAACTTCCACTTCTGTGCTTCTTAAATGAAAAACAGGAACTTCTGTGCTTCTCAAATGAAAAACAGGAAAGCATTCTTGCAAAACATTTGACCGTCTTATGACCTGCATACACTATTTCCAGTGATGAGAGTAACATAGAAAAACAAATGATTGAGAGCAATATAAAACATATAAATGAATAAAGTGATAAAAACAACAGAAATCATAATAACTCCAACAGTACTATGCACATGTGTTTTTAAGAATGGAGGCACACTCCATTCCACGGGCAGAAGTGGATTCAGCGTGTGTGAGCTGTGATTGACACTCCATCAGACGCTCCTCTGGCTGTGATTGGTTGTTTTGACTCGTCCCGAATTATTCTTTCCAGATTGAAATACAGGCAGTATGCGGGACCAATTGAGGCAGTTTTTTTCACAGGTTACATATCACATGTACTGCTGTCTGGGCATAGGGACAGTTTTAGCCAATATGAAAAAAAAGTGATTTTTAAAAACTTACAGACTTCAGCTTTAAAGATAAAAGTGGAGGTCCAAACCTGTGACTGTACTATCAGATTGCATGATGGGAGATGTAGTTCCAGTCTGTTTGTATGTAGTTAGATTGACACAATGATGATGAAAGGATCCACTTGCCCCCCAAACTGAAGGACAGAGTTTGGTGCTTTTATGTGAGGTGTCCTTTCTTTAACTTGCAATACTTAGTCTGTCTGCTGTGTTTGTCTTTCAGACCGCCTGCAGGATTTTGTTGGAAAAGAGGAGGATTTCTCTGACCAGCAGCTCTGTGGACAGGAGAGGAATTCCAGTTTGGACCAAGAGGAACAAGAACCTCTGCAGATAAAAGAAGAGCAGCAAGAACCAGAACATCCCTGGACAAAAGAGGAAACCATGGAGCTCCCCATTAGTGAGCATGAAGAGCAGCAACGTTTCCCATGTTTGACATGTGGAGAAACTTTTCTAAATAAAAAACATTTAATGGTTCACATGAGAACTCACAAAGGTCAGAGGATTTATGAATGTCTGTCCTGTGGAAAAATTTTCAAAAAGAAATCTGATCTTGATAAACACATGAGATTCCACACAGGTGAGAAGCCTTTTGAATGTCTGTCCTGTGGAAAAAGCTTCACCTCCAAGTCTGATCTTAATATTCACATGAGATTCCACACAGGTGAGAAACCTTTTGAATGTCTGTCTTGTGGAAAACGCTTTACTCTGAAATCTAATCTTGATAGACACATGAGATTCCACACAGGTGAGAAACCTTTTGAATGTCTGTCTTGTGGAAAACGCTTTACTATGAAATCTAATCTTGATAGACACATGAGATTCCACACGGGTGAGAAGCCTTTTTCTTGTACCATTTGTAACAAGAATTTTACTGAAAAGAGAAATTTGACTATTCACATGAGAATTCACAGAGGTGAGAAGCCTTTTGAATGTCTGTCTTGTGGAAAAAGCTTTACTCAGAAATCTAATCTTAATACACACATGAGATTCCACACAGGGGAGAAACCTTTTTTATGTCTTTCCTGTGGAAAAAGTTTTACTCGGAAATCTTATCTTGATAGACACATGAGAATTCACACAGGTGAGAAGCCTTTTTCCTGTACCATTTGTAACAAGAAGTTTACTGAAAAAAGTCATTTGACTTTTCACAGGAGAAATCACACAGGTGAGAAGCCTTTTGAATGTCTCTCCTGTGGAAAATGCTTTACTCAGAAATGTCATCTTGATAACCACATGAGAATTCACACAGGGGAGAAGCCTTTTGAATGTCTGTCTTGTGGAAAACGCTTTACTACGAAATCTAATCTTGATGCACACATGAGAATCCACACAGAGGAGATTTATTTTTCTTGTACCATATGTGACAAGAAGTTTATTAGAAAACGTAGTTTGACTTTTCACATGAGAAATCACACAGGGGAAAAGCCTTTTGAATGTCTTTCCTGTGGTAAAAGCTTCGCTCAAAAATCTGACCTTAATGCACACATGAAAATTCACACAGGTGAGAAACCTTTTGAATGTCTGTCCTGTAGAAAAAGCTTTATTAAGAAATCTCATCTTGATGCACACATGAGAATTCACACAGGGGAGAAACCTTTTGTATGTCTGTTTTGTGGAAAACGCTTCATTCAGAAATCTAGTCTTGATTCACACATGAGAATTCACACAGGGGAAAAACCTTTTTCATGTCTGTACTGTGGAAAAAGCTTCACTCAGAAATCTAGTCTTGATTCACACATCAATCGCATACATTTGTGACAAAGGTTTTAAACAAGAAGGTAATTTGAGTCTTCAGGTGACAGTTATTCATGCAGGATGTTGAATGATTTATATATATATTTTTAAACATTTGTTTCATAATAATCACAGCAGTTAGACGCCACAGGAATGAACAGTAGAGGCGTTTTCTATGTTGGACTTGTCATAAAATGTCTATCTAGACATCTTCACCTCATTACATGAGAAACCCACAGTTAATGATCTTTTGAGCAAAGTTTTGATGCAGCTGTTAATTAATAAAGCTCATTTCACATAGAAACTGGAACAGATAAGGTGTTATAATGTAAACCTGGTAAATATTCAGGTCCTGGGTGAATATGTGGATGTGAACATATGAAGGTAACAATTTTGGGCTTGAGGACATTTAAATGGTCAAAAAAAGAACGTTGTCCTAACAAAAAGATGTTTACATTCACCATTTTTCCCTTTTCCTGTTATGAAGGGAATAAACATAATAAAGTGCAACAACAACATTTCATGTGTAACATTGGTTACAGATGAAGCAAGTTTGCTGATCCAGATGGACCCCTGCTGTAACATTTTGGCATGGTGTAGCACAACTTTTTTCAATGAACGTATTTAGAATAAAACTCACAAGTTTTATTTTTTTAGCTGAATGATAAGTTATTGGTTGGATATATTCCAGAAACAGATTTTAATTCAGATGAAAATAAAAGCAAAGGTAGGACAGATTTAATGTGCTTTCCTCAGTTCTGCTGATGTTTTTGAGGATTTTCTAAGAAGTCAGCTGCAAATGATCAGAGTTTAGCTAATTCAGTGTCTTGTTGGCTTTCATTAGCAATGCATCAATCAGCCCTGCTACGTGTGTTGTTGAAACCAGGCCCACCAAAACTCCAACTGTTTTTGGCACAGTGTTAGAGCTATGGTCAATAGATATTAGAATGAAGTAGATCATCTATAGAGGAGTCTCAGATGAAGATGTGGGACATATAGAAGTGTGTGTCAGTCTCAGAGTTAGCCAGCTACAAGCTAATTAATGTTGCAAAGTAGCTCCAGCCACCTTGAAAGGGGGTGCTGGGATTATGGGGTTAAACTACGGGACATCAAAGAACTCAGTTTAGAGGCTGGAGTCTGTAGTTCAGGTAAACTGAAGTCCTAAAATGATGAAACATGTTTGTTTAAAAAGATAAACTAGATTGATGATGTTGCTGTTATTTTTACTGATCAGTTTGAACCTGCTTTAACTTGGTAAAAAGCCTTTGTCTTAATAATGTATTAAAGAAATCTGACTCTCCTCTAGAAGTGTGAAGTTTCTGCTTTTTAAAGATTTTATGAAAGTATAATTTTCCTTTGAACTAATTCTAATAGTTTTGTTCTTGATTCTGTAGATGTTCTATTTACCTGCTATGATTGAAAGTAACTGTCACCTATTTTATACAACTGATTTTATGGATTATATTCTGCTGTGGATGTTTTTAATTATTGTAATCACTTCTAAATTAATGAACGAGCAGCAATAAAAACCTCATGGATTGTAAAAATGTGTTTCTTTCTATGGTTTCATATAAATGAGAAACAATCTTTTTCCATGTTTTCTCTGATATTTTCAGCCAAACTAAAGCTGTAAAATAAATAGTTTAATGGCATTCACCTTCTGTCTTCTCCAGTCTTTCCTGTTGCTCCTCCGTCAGCATTAATCTGTTGGCTTTTTAGAGCCTGAGTGTGTTCAAATCTGGCCATTGGATAAATCCTCCTTTGCTTGTTGGAGAACTTAGATTAGGAAATAATGTAGGTCCGTATTCTGGCCCAGTTGGTTTGGCACCTGATAAAACAAGTGTTTCAGTTGCTATAACTGTGTGTGTCCAGAGCCGCTACAACCAAGCAACTAGAGGAATGAAGGATCTAACTATGGCTGTGTTCACAATGCAGCCTGAAGGGAACCAAATCTGATGTTTCTATTTATTAAAAATCATTACAAAATGCCAAAACTAAAGTGCAGCTTCACAGATGAACTCCAGCAAACATGTTTAGTCCAGTGGGAGGCTGAGTGCACCGTGTGCAAAGCCGGCTCATTAGTTTCAGTGTCTAATAAAGGTGCTGGAGATCTCAAAGCTCACATGGACACTGAAAAACCTGACAAAGCTCTGAGAGGTGAGAGTTATTCTGCAAAGTTGACTGAGTACTTTGTTAGACCTGGGAAAAAATGCTGAAGCTGTATTTACTAATAAAGAAGAGGTTGTGTTTAGATTTTATTCATGTTTTATAAATGAGTTATAATTTTCTTATTTTGTTACTGCTTGTTACAGTTATTAACAGGTATTTAGGTATAATAAAGCTGTTGGTTAACCTTTGAGAAGCCTGTCTGAATCCGTCTGGAGGCTGGGCAAAGTGTCCTCTTTATGGAAATCTAAATATGCTCACCCTAATATATATACCTATTCTAAAAGAATTAGTTCTGTAGTTCCCATTTTTAAGCCAACTGATGTTTGCAGGAGCTGTTTTGAACTAGACTACAGAGGGACGGCAGCAGTTTATGGATCATGTTACTTCATGTTTTTGAACTTTATTAGGGAGATTCACTGAGCCTCCTGATGGGTTTTTAGGCACAAGACAACTTGGACATAAAGGTTCTTTATCTAAACACAAATAATCCAGTAGATTGTATGTTTGACCTCCTCTGCCATAAAATATGAGCATATTTACATAAAAGGATTAGACTTTAAAATAATTCAATCTTGTGAAAATGTGGTTTAACTGCCATGTCTCCTTTTCTGTGTTCTTCTGAAATCAATATATAATAATAAATGTGGTTGTACCAGAGCCATTCTGTATCTTAAGAACTACTAAGTACATGTCAAGAATTTCAGAGAACGGTTCACAAATGCAAACACTGTTGGAGACAGTTTGGTGAACAAAGATTTTTATTTTGTTATTTGTAGATTAAACCCAGAGGGGAACAGAGGAACACCAGGCATGGAGAGCAGGCTGCAACAAAGGCAGGGAACACAGAATAGATCTGAATTTGCATATTTTACATCATTTCTTGGCCAAATCTCTCATAATTCTCATGTCAGGTAAAAAGGAACACATTGGTTCCCTCAGCTCATCATTCTCATCTGGATCCAGGTGATCAGAGGATTCCCACTGCTGTTATGCAATCTTCTATTGGACATAGAAGAGTGGAGATGACCTGAGGAAGGAAAGTTTGCCCTTTAATGTTGCGTTACCATACTACCTTGCTGCCTCCATGGTGTATTGCAGCAAAGGATCCTAACTAAGAAAATTAAAATAAGGGCTGGAGAAGGTAGAAAACAGTGAAATAAGACAACCAAGAAACTAAAAATATTATGGCTGTTATCGGCATGACAACAATGTGAATAAAAAAAGTATATATATGTGTGTGTGTGTATAGCTAATTTTAAATATAGACTACCGTTCAAAAGTTTGGGGTCACATTGACATGTCCTTATTTTTGAAGGAAAAGCACTGTACTTTTCAATGAAGATAACTTTAAACTAGTCTTAACTTTAAAGAGATACACTCTATACATTGCTAATGTGGTAAATGACTATTCTAGCTGCAAATGTCTGGTTTTTGGTGCAATATCTACATAGGTGTATAGAGGCCCATTTCCAGCAACTATCACTCCAGTGTTCTAATGGTACAATGTGTTTGCTCATTGGCTCAAAACGCTAACTGATGATTAGAAAACCCTTGTGCAATCATGTTCGCACATCTGAAAACAGTTAAGCTCATTACAGAAGCTACAAAACTGACTTTCCTTTGAGCAGATTAAGTTTCTGGAGCATCACATTTGTGGGGTCAATTAAACGCCCAAAATGGCCAGAAAAAGAGAACTTTCATCTGAAACTCGACAGTCTATTCTTGTTCTTAGAAATGAAGGCTATTCCTTGCGAGAAATTGCTAAGAAATTGAAGATTTCCTACAACGGTGTGTACTACTCCCTTCAGAGGACAGCACAAGCAGGCAGAGTAGAAAAAGAAATGGGAGGCCCCGTTGCACAACTGAGCAAGAAAAGTACATTAGAGTCTCTAGTTTGAGAAACAGACGCCTCACAGGTCCCCAACTGGCATCTTCATTAAATAGTACCTGCAAAACACCAGTGTCAACATTTACAGTGAAGAGGCGGCTGCGGGATTCTGAGATTCAGGGCAGAGTGGCAAAGAAAAAGCCATATCTGACACCGGCCAATAAAAGAAAGAGATTAAGATGGGCAAAAGAACACAGACATTGGACAGAGGAAGACTGGAAAAAAGTGTTGTGGACGTATGAATCCAAGTTTGAGGTGTTTGGATCACAAAGAAGAACGTTTGTGAGACGCAGAACAAATGAAAAGATGCTGGAAAAACGCCATCTGTTAGGTAATGTGATGGTCTGGGGTTGCTTTGGTGCTGGTAAGGTGGGAGATTTGTACAGGAAAAAAAAAAGTTTGAGGTAAAAAAAAATCTTATTTCAAATACTAATCATTATTTCTAATCATGTCAATGTCTTGACTCTATTTTCTATTGATTTCAATACATATGGTGGTGAATAAGTGTGACTGTTCAGGAAAACACAACATTGTTGGGGTGACCCCAAACTTTTGAACGGTAGTGTAAATGTTTAATGAAAACTAAGAGATGACTGCAAAACAAAGTGAAAACCCACTGCTATCACTTCAATGGATGCATGTTCAACAATGCTGCTTGGAATAATTCCTGATGCTTCAGAGACAGTCCTCAATGTCTCAACCTCCTGATTTACCCTCATTAGGTCGCATGGCCTGCAAGCTGATGAGCTAAAAATGCTCACATTTCCTTTTATTTAAATAAGTGTAAGAGAATAGCACTAAACCTTTATGATAAAAATGTTTTTTCTTTTTATAAAAATTTGAGTCTTCATTTTTTTTTGAAAAGCAGAAGTTTCTACATCATTTAGATGTTCTTTTTAATTGAACAAACACAATTACAAACTGCAAAAGCTCTTGTACAAATAATCTCCTACACTTCAATTTACAAAAAAGGAAAATAACAAAACAGTGAAAGCACACCTAACAAACTAAACTTCTGAGTGGATGGATTTCTTTAATCATTCTAACACCAATAGAATCACAAAACAGCCACATTCACTGTTGATACCTGATCACTTTACAGACACAGCATGACATGTGGGAGCATTATTGTTGCAATATTATTTGTAAATGTCTGTGGAGACTTGTGTGTTCAGTGACATTTGAAAATGTGTGAGATTTGTGTCTATATGAGTATCTGCAAATGTGTAAAATAACTTGTGTGAAATTAATTTGCAAATGTGTAAAAGATTCACAAATCTCACTTAAGTCTGAGGTATTTTTAAATATAAACATGCAGCCTTTTCATTTAGAGAATCCACTTGCTTTCCAATTGGTTTCATTGATTTATAAGGCAGACTTCCAATATGGCGGACCAGCCAGCGTATGGCAGCAACATGGTCCATGTCTGTGGGAGGAATATTGTTGCAATATTATTTGCAAATGTGTGTAGAGAGTTGTATCTGCATGAGCTTTAATAATCAGGCTTCAAAAGAACTTCCCTGCAGTAATTCCCTGCATATATCTGAAGCAAAGGGATGATATGTGTCATGAGATGACATTTTACTGTTTGAAACTACTGCAGATGGCTGTTACACAAAACCAGGATGGTGGATTAAAAGTCTGCTAGTTAATGACTTGATTTGTGATAATCACATTGACTTATGTTGCCTTACAGAAACCTGGCTGCAGCAAGAGGATTATGTGAGCATAAATGAGGCAACTCCAACATTAAAGGCGAAAGCTTAAGAGCAGCCTTTAATGCTATCTTAGACACTATTGGCTTTGTTCAAAATGTGAATAGTCCCACACATTCGCATCTTCATACTTTGGATCTTGTGCTGACATACGGCATAGAATGTGAAGAAATAACAGTATTTCCTCACAACCCTGTCCTCTCATACCACTTTCTAATAACCTTCAGGATTACTTTAACAGAGTTCTCCTCCCCCAAAAGAAGGTTCAATTTTAGTAGATCTTTATCAGATAGTGCAGTTATACATTTTAAATAATCTGCTTCACATTCTCCCTCCTCTGTGTCGCTGAGCAGTGGTGCAGAGTGCAAAAGCATAGCTTATTCCGCTTCACAGGTTGATGATTTTGTTGATGGGGTTGCTAGTTCTCTGCCTTAGACAAAGCAGCTCCTTTGAAAATAAAAACTGTTAAAAATAGAAAGCTTGCTCCTTGGTTTAATGCAGAGCTGCGCACTTTGAAGCAAAATGCTAGGAAACCGGAGAGAAAATATCGCTCCACAGGCCTGCGGGAGTCCTACCTAGTCTGGAAAAATAGTTTACTGCTGTATAAGAGGACCCTTTGTAAAGCAAGAGCAGCATACTTCTCCTCATTAATAGAGGAGAATAAGAATAATCCTAGATTTCTTTTTAATACAGTTGCCAAACTCACCCAGAGCCATAGCTCTGTTGAACCGTCCATTCCACCTGCTCTTAGCAGCAATGATTTTATGGGATTCTTTATAAATAAGATTGATCTTATTAAAAATAAGATCATAAGCACTCCTCTATCCGCGGTTGTATCTGAGGTAGTCATGGAATCTGAACCGGGTTTTGACTGCTTTGATCCAGTTGAACTTTCTGAGTTAGCAAAATTATTGTCTTCATCTAAGCCTTCAACTTGTATGTTAGATCCAGTTCCAACCAGGTTATTTAAGGAGGTATTCCCTTTGATCTCCTCCTCCATTTTAGATGTGATTAATCTATCTCTGTTACAGGGATATGTACCTAAAGCTTTTAAGGTTGCTGTAATTAAACCTCTGCTTAAGAAACCGTCTCTTGACCCAGATGACTTGGTCAATTATAGACCTATATCCAATCTTCCTTTCTTATCTAAAATTCTTGACAAAGTAGTTGCCAAACAAGTGTGCGATCACTTACACCATAATGAACTTTTTGAAGAGTTTCAGTCTGGCTTTAGAGCTCATCATAGCACTGAAACAGCTCTGGTGAAAGTCACTAATGATATTCTCATGGCCTCAGATAATGGACTTGTATCTGTGCTCGTCCTGTTAGATCTCAGTGCTGCATTTGATACAGTTGACCATAATATTCTTTTAGAATGACTTGAATATTTTGTTGGAATTAAAGGAACAGCACTAGACTGGTTTAAATCTTATCTATCTGATCAAATTCAGTTTCTTCATGTTAATGATAGATCTTCAACACGCTCAAAGGTTACCTGTGGAGTACGACAGGGATCAGTGCTAGGACCAATTCTCTTTACTTTATACATTCTCCGAATCAGTAGAATTATTAGACAGCATGGAATTAATTTTCACTGTTTTGCTAATGATACCCAGCTATATCTGTCTATAAATCCAGATGAAGCTAACCCATTACATAGATTACAAGCATGTCTTGAAGACATAAAAACCTGGATGACTCTTAACTTTCTCCTTCTGAATGCAGACAAAACAGAAGTTATAGTCTTTGGACCAGAGTCTTTGAAAAAGAAGCTGATTAGTCAGTCACTTCATTTGGATGGGATTAAACTGATTTCAGATAATAAAGGCTGGACTATTGTAATTCTTTACTATCAGGAAGTCCACAAACTGTAGTTAAAAGCCTTCAGCTGATCCAAAATGCTGCAGCCAGAGTTCTGATGAAAATTAAAAAGAGAGATCATATCTCTCCTATCCTGGCTTCTCTTTATTGGCTTCCTGTTAAATCCAGAATAGAATTTAAAATCCTCCTTCTCACATATAAAGCCTTAAATGGCCAAGCTCCATCTGATATCAGAGATCTGATTGTTCCTTATGTTCCTAACGGCGCGCTTCGCTCTTGATCTGCAGGTTTGCTAGTGGTTCCTACAATTTTTAAAAATAGAATGGGAGGCAGATCTTTTAGTTATCAGGCTCCTCTCCTGTGGAACCAACTACCAGTTTTAGTCCATGAGGCAGACACCCTGTCTACTTTTAAGGCTAGGCTTCAAACTTTCCTTTTTGATAAAGCTTATAGTTAGGGTGGCTCAGGTTATCCTGAGCTATCTCTATAGTTATGCTGCTATAGGCTTACACTGCTAGAGGACATAGGGACCCCTATTTCATTATTCTGTTTCATTCTATCTCTATTCTCCCACTCTGCGGAATCTGTTAGTTCAATCTCTAACGTTCTGCTCTCTCTGCTTTTTCCCATAGTAGCTTCATCTGGTCTGTTCCTGTTTGGCTGTGACTCCATCCTGGAAAGAAACATCAGCTGTGCTGCTTCCATCAACACCTTTGTTTATAGATGCTGGAGATCGGCCTGTTTTCCAGTGTGGTCCTGTTTCTCTGACTGTGACTGGCTGGATGTGCTCTCTTCATCCTCTGATATGGGAGCTGGGTTGGAGCTCGTCTGCCTGGCTGTGTGTTTCCTGGACGGGGCCGCCTTTTACAGCTGCTTTTTCTATGTCTGCTTCTGTCTCCTTGGACCCCAGTCGGCCTCAGCAGATGGCCGCTCACACTGAGCCTGGTTCTGCTGGAGGTTTCTTCCTGTTAAAAGGGAGTTTTTCCTCTCCACTGTCGCTACAAGCATGCTTGGTGTGAGGGATTGCTGAAGAGTCAATGAGTCGATGCAATCAACTGGTTTTCCTTAGATAGAATCAATTTGACTGTATGATCTGGTTGAACATGCCTTGAGATGACATGTGTTGTGAATTTGGTGCTATATAAATAAACTGAATTGAATTGACTGACTTTTATTATTAATCATGATACTCAGTAATGGTTAGTCAATGGTTTCGTTTAAAGGTTATATCTCCCAACTTACATCCATATCAGGTTGTGTCGGTAACACTAAAATTTCGTTTTTTTTCATTTAAATTTCACACACACATAAGTACACTTTGTCGCGTAGTATTCACGCCACCATGTAACATCACAAAGTATCTGCAATAAACTACAGGGGGGAATGCTGAAGCAGTTTTATTGCCTTATATAGCCTCCTTCTCGGCCCTATACTTATTTAGCAACAAAACAGTACATGCTGAAGGTCAAGTATGAGTCTTCACAACAATAAAGTCCCTAGTGGCTCATTCGTATGCAATTAGATGATATATTAAGAGGTTTTGGCATAAACAGAGAAGGTCTGTATAAACATTCTTCCCAATGTCAAAGCAACCTCTGGCGTCGACCAGCATATGTGAATTCCAGTAAGGATTCCAGTTCGGAGGGGGGGGGGACTGAGAAGTCTGATGATGTAGTGCTGAACTTATGAAGTGTTGAAGACAACAGTAGGAATTAGGAATCTTAAAAAATGTTTCCCCCCTCCGGATGAGAAAATGGTTTGAATCATGGCCTTTCTGTCATAAGGGAATTCTACCAATGAGCTTCCACAACAGAAGAACCGACCTCATTCTGACCAACCTGCTGGTCTTTGTGAAATTCTTCATCCATTCCTGTAAATGGGCTGATAGAAAACCTGACTTTTCAGCCTTTAAAGACCTTCTACATCAAAAACGAGCATGGATCACAGCTCTTGGATGCCTTTAATGATCTGAGTTCTTTCGCCCCTTTGTCTCTTTCTGTTTGTTTTTGTTGTTCTGCTATCCCTCTGTTTGACATCTGACAAATATTTATATTTTACTTTTTTCTTGCCGTCTTATAATTATATGTCTGCATTAAGCTTGTAAGACTTTATTTCTTCATGTATGTACATGAAATTTGATTTTATACAATTTGTCATAATGTTCAATATAATTAAATAAAGAAAGTAACACCCGTCACCTATCAGCAATCAAGTGAATAAATAGAGATCAGAGGAACAGAGGAGAGATGAAAAGGAGAGGATTTTAATTCATTTATTTTCTCAGAAAAAAAAAAACATTATTAACCTTTAAAAGATTATAGTTTAGTTTGTTTACTGGTTTGATTTTGGGTTTTTTTTAGGGGGGAAGTGACGCAATTTAACATCGAGAGTGACCCGGATGTACAGGTGCTGGTCATAAAATTAGAATATCATGAAAAAGTAGATTGATTTCAGTAATTCCATTTAAAAAGTGAAACTTGTATATTATATTCATACATTACATACAAACTCATATATTTCAGATGTTTATTTTGTTTAATTTTGATGATTACAAATGACAACAAATGAAAATCTCAAATTCATCATATCAGAAAATTAGAATATTGTGAAAAGGTTCAAAATTGATGGCCCCTGGTGCCACACTCTAATCAGCTAATTAACTCAAACCACCTGCAAAAGCCTTTAAATGGTCTTTCAGTCTAGTTCTATAGGCTACACAATCATGGGGAAGACTGCTGACTTGACAGTTGTCCAAAAGACGACCATCGACACCTTGCACAAGGAGGGCAAGACACAAAAGGTCATCGCTAAAGAGGCTGGCTGTTCACAGAGCTCAGTGTCCAAGCACATTAATAGAGAGGCGAAGGGAAGGAAAAGATGTGGTCGAAAAAAGTGTACAAGCAAGAGAGATAACCGCACCCTGGAGAGGATTGTGAAACAAAACCCATTCAAAAATGTGGGGGAGATTCACAAAGAGTGGACTGCAGCTGGAGTGAGTGCTTCAAGAACCACCACACACAGACGTATGAAAGACATGGGTTTCTGCTGTCGCATTCCTTGTGTCAAGCCACTCTTGAACCACAGACAGCGTCAGAAGCGTCTTGCCTGGGCTAAAGAGAAACAGGACTGGACTGCTGGTGAGTGGTCCAAAGTCATGTTCTCTGATGAAAGTAAATTTTGCATTTCCTTTGGAAATCAAGGTCCCAGAGTCTGGAGGAAAAGAAGAGAGGCACTTCATCCACGTTGCTTGAAGTCCAGTGTAAAGTTTCCACAGTCAGTGATGGTTTGGGGTGCCATGTCATCTGCTGGTGTTGGTCCATTGTGTTTTCTGAGGTCCAGGGTCAACGCAGCCACATACCAGGAAGTTTTAGAGCACTTCATGCTTCCTGCAGCTGACCAACTTTTTGGAGATGCAGATTTCATTTTCCAACAGGACTTGGCACCTGCACACAGTGCCAAAGCGACCAGTACCTGGTTGAAGGACCATGGTATCCCTGTTCTTAATTGGCCAGCAAACTCTCCTGACCTTAACCCCATAGAAAATCTATGGGGTATTGTGAAGAAGAAGATGCAATACACCAGACCCAACAATTCAGAAGAGCTAAAAGCCACTATTAGAGCAACCTGGGCTATCATAACACCTGAGCAGTGCCACAGACTGATCGACTCCATGCCACGCCGCATTGCTGCAGTAATACAGGCCAAAGGAGGCCCAACTAAATACTGAGTGCTGTACATGCTCATACTTTTCATGTTCATACTTTTCAGTTGGCCAACATTTCTATAAATCCTTTGTTTTTATTGGTCTTCAGTAATATTCTAATTTTCTGATATGATGAATTTGAGATTTTCATTTGTTGTCATTTGTAATCATCAAAATTAAACAAAATAAACATCTGAAATATATGAGTTTGTATGTAATGTATGAATATAATATACAAGTTTCACTTTTTAAATGGAATTACTGAAATCAATCTACTTTTTCATGATATTCTAATTTTATGACCAGCACCTGTAGATGTAGCTGTGCATGCGCAATGAGCTGCTGGTATGGGGAGTTAAGGGTTAATGGCATGCTGAGCAGACGCCTTACTCAGAGCTCCTGCATGATTCCCGATGTTAAGAGAGAAATAAAGAAATCTCCACTAAAAAATATAGCTTTTAAACTTTAAATGTAAACATGAGCCAACGAAAGGATATGCCAGTTTCTAAGAAAGTACTCTTTAAACCTACGGGGAATCGTCAATTAGTAGACTCTGAGCACAACTACAGTACACAAACAGCGGTAGCTAATGCTAATGCTACCAGCAAATGAGACAGAGGAACCACCACGCCAACAAATACTCCTGAAAAAGGACAAACAGGAAAGAAAGTTAAAGGCAACAGTGAGGAGACAGTTCCTGAGGAAGCAGTTGGATCCATACTTGCTGCTCTGGAAGCTCTAGGTAAACGGGTTGATAATCGGTTGGATGATATTAGCAGCCAGCTACAGCAGCACAGCGACATGCTAGCTTCTATTGCCAAAACAGTACAGATAAACTCAGAAGATATCGAAGAGTGCAAGAAAAAAAAACAAAAACATTGGAAGCACAAGTAGAATTTCAAGTAGAAAGAAAAGGAAGAAAGGAAGGAGCATATGAGGGACCAAGAAAGATTTAAAAGATGATGGAGTTTACATATTAAAGCTACAGTGTGTAATAATTACAGGGATATACAGTCAGAAATGTAATATATTATACATAACTATGTTATTTATCATCATCTACGAGCTCAGCCTCTTAACCTTAATATTTGCGTTGCCTTAGAATTCGTTATTTATAATTACATAGGAGCGGGTCTCGCAGCCATGGAGGCAGACATCTTTGCGCTACGGCAGCGCAGAGCCAACAAACTAGCGATTGCGAGATCGCCAAAACGTCACAACGATGTAGAAAAAATAACGGGTATATTTATTATCTTAAGTCTACATGAAATCTATACCCTACACAGACTAATGAAATACTATCTGTAAAATGATCTATGTAAACAAACCTCATCACTTGAGAAGGTAGGTGATGCGGACGTCGTGGAAGACATTTTGTCCCGTAACGCTCGCCGTACTGTTTGGGGGGGAGAAGCGGTGGGGGGGAGATGTTCATGTTGCTGCAGTCTGCAGTCTGACCGCTAGATGTCGCTAAAAGTTACACACTGTAGCTTTAAAGGTAAAAAAAGAGAAAGTTAAAGAAGACCTTAAAGCTGAAGTTGTGGAGCTGCTAAGAAGGATTTTACCTGACCAGGCTGAAAAGATGGAAGATGCCATTGATGTAGTTCATAGAGTGGGGAGACCAGCAGAAAACCGTCACAGACCAATAATAAATCCTTTTTGCCAAAAGAAGTGAAAGAGATGAAGTGTGGAAGCAAACTAAAGCATCAAGGATCTCCAAAGAAGAAGGGATTCTGTTTGCGGAGGATCTGACCCAGGAGGACTGGAAATCCTGTGACCAAGAATTGAGAAGGCAAGGAAAGAGGGTAAGGCTGCAGGATTCAGAGGATCCTTCGCCTACATCGAAGGAAAGCATATCTCAGGCTGAAGTGTTATCAGTATATGAGATTTGTTGGATAATTAATATTGGAGAAATTTGATTCATGGGACTGTTAAGGGGACTCTTCTCAAGTGTTGCTACTCTACCTCCTAGAACTTAAAATATATTCCTTGTTTTTTGTTCTTTTACTTAGGTGTTCTATTGTTATTGTTCATAATTCAGAACTTGATTTAAAGACTGATGTTTTTTTCCTCTTTTTAATGTGAGAGGGATCAGAGACTTTGTTAAGCGTAAAGCAGTATTTTTGTTTTGCAAAAATCAAAAGGCCAACTGTGTTTTTATTCAAGAGACACACTCAGAGTCCACCGATGTGAAATCTTGGACTCAACAGTGGGGTGATAAGATCGTTTTTAGTCATGGAACAAATCGTTGTGCAGGTGTAGCAATTTGCTTTAATAGATGTCTAGGGAAGGCTATTTTTCAAGAAACAGATAAAGATGGACACTGAGCAGCATGTGAGTTAGATATTGACAACAATTTGATTATTATAGTCAATGTTTATGGATATAATAATGATCAGAAAAACAGAAAGCTATTAAGAAACTTCAGCAGAATTATTCTACTGAACATGTTGTTTTTGGAGGTGACTTTAATTTAACACCAGATGAATGGATGGACAGATGTCCGTCAAAGTATTCTCAGGTAACTTTGAATCCGATAATGGACAAATGTTTAAATACAAATAAAATAATTGATGCCTGGAGAAACCTTAACTATAACGTCAGGGCTTAAACCAAATGGACAGTCAAGATCAAGAATTGATTACTGGTTAGTTACATACTCCATACTGGAACACCTTTCTGAAGCCAGCATCACTAGCAGCCCTCTAAGTGATCATTGTGCGATAAACATTCGAGTAGCCAAAAAAGACTCAAAAAACAAATTCAAGGGTTACTGGAAATTCAACTCTAGTTTACTTTAAAATTGATCAATATTGTAAAAACATTAAGGAAATAATTGAAGAGATTTAAAATAACTCAAATTTAGATACAGCAATACAAAAATGGGAATTTTTTTAATTTTCCATGAGAAAATTCTCTATTTCACACAGTAAAAAGAAGAAATTAGGGAATTTTACAGCACTCTTTTTACGTCCTCATACTCCAAACAAGACTCAGATTTATTTTTTAGAAAAATCAGAAATGTTATTACTACCATAGACTTTACTTTTAAAGATGTGTGTGAGGAAGATTTCTGCATAGAAGAATTTGACTGTGTGGTAAAAAATCTGCAGTACACCCTTGAGTTTGTGCAAAAAGTCCTGAAGGAGCTTGATGGGAAAAAGATGTCCCCAAAAATTCATAGTTTTCTAAGCTGATCTACTCCCCAGGGTCTAAGCACCAAAGTTTATGTGTGCACAATAAATGTCTATCTTCTTAGCCTGTCCTGATTGAAATAAAGTGTTTTGCTTCTCAAAACTATGTGTTTAAAAGAGTAATACATTTGCAAGAGTTCAAAAAAGTAATACATCACAAAACCATTGTCCACGGAAAAGTCAGACTTCACGATCACTTGGCGCCATTTTCTCTCCTTTCGTATCACTGTGTGCTGCAGCCTGTCGACAGCTGTGCACCTGTTTCACAGTGTTTACTGCTCGTATAGTTAACAAACATGACAAGTGTTGAAGCCAAAGGGATAGGCTACTTCGTTAGCTGGAGTTTGAATGGGCAGAGAGATGGGAGGGACTGAAGTGGTCCGAGCCCTGAGCCCACTGAGATCAGGCTCCACTGAACTCTTTTTACACAAAGTGCAGCAAAACACCAGGCTCAAAGAGACAACTACCAGAGACTGCTCTGACAGCTGCGGGTGGGCTATGTGACTGTGCTGCATTACTGATCACCAGGTCAGCCTATCATCACAGCTACAGCTGTGGGTCCAACTTCAGCTTGGACCGCTTCTGTCCCTCCTCTCTCTGCCCATTCAAACTCCAACTGACGAAGTTCAGCACCTGTATAGCCAGGACCGTAAAGGTAAAAAACAACAACAAAAAACCATGCAACACAGCCTGCTTCGTTGCCTTGTAACAATTTGAGAATCGCTGCTGAGAGCGCAAACATATTATGGGATGTTTAAGTTTTGTAGTGGGCAATTAAAAAAAAAAATTGTGGGTGACGTTCAGTGGACACGCGGGTCGCCGGTCTGTGTGTCTCCTCCGAGAGAAACACGCTTTTCTTTTCATACATTAGCCAGCCACAGTGGTCATTAAGAAAAACATATTTTTTTTAAAATTATTTAGTGATTTACTGGTTCCCACATACGTGAGTACCATTTATCGCAGTCTGGAGCCCTGACAGGTGACGGGTAAACAGTTCTCAACAGCCGCAGCACACAGTGATACGAAAGGAATAGCACCAAGCGATTGTGAGGTCTGACTTTTTCATGGACAACAGTCCAGTCCGTGATGACAATGACTTGTGATAAGTAAGCAAATCTTCAGGTGTGCATATCCATACAGTTCCCAAGGGCTTGGTCCACAAAGGGCTGCAATAATTTTAATTAGTCACAAATTAGAGGAATCTTTATTAGCCATATATATATATATATATATATATATATATATATATATATATATATATATATATATATTGCTATGTTGAGTGCTATGTTGCATCTTAAAACAAATGTATTGTCTGTGTTTGTGTGAGAGATTCCCTTACCTGGCATTCTTCAATGAGGGAATGAACAGGTTCACCCAGGTAGATCATCAAAGATTTGAAGATGCGCTCTCTTCTAATTGTGATGTCCACAGTCTGAGGAAGAAAAGGTTATTAAAAGCACATAGACCCCAGCTATTCAAATATGGATCCCACTGAGAACCAACTCATACATAGATACCTTATCTAAAACCTGCAAAGTTGCCTTGGTCTGCTCTTTCACACGTCCTCCTTTGCTCCTGATGACCTCCAGCAGTTTCGACGTGTGCTTGTCCAACTGTGCTAAGAACTTTGTCTCCAAGGGAAACGTTGTCACCCGCATGAACTCAGCATTAATCTGGAGAAACAATAACAGAGAATGCAGAAACAAAAGAGTATTAAATACATTCTCTTCTGTAAAGACCTATGTTTTGAAGATTCAAAAATCATCGTCTAATTAAAGTCCGTCTCCTCTCAAAAATAGGTCAAAGGTGCCTTATATCTAAAAACATACCTCTTCCATCTGAAAAAGTGCTGGCCACCTTGCCATCAGGTCTTCAATGCTTGGCTGCTTATGCACTATTTCTTCTCTACGGTATCCAAACGTCTTTGCCATCTTTTCTTTTATTGTTTGATGATTGTTTTTTTTCTGTAGCTCAGTCAAAAGAGAAACCCTCTCTTGTTCCAGGCTTTTCTGTGGTCTCGCCACTTGGCAAAGATGGAAAATGATTGGCCTCAGCCCGTCTAGGTCTCTTGACGTTCTTTGCTGGGTAGGAGTCCCCTTGAGACTTGGATTTCAAAGAATTCACTGTGACCTCAGCAGAAGTACCGTGTGCCTAAGTTGGGTCCTGTAGTTGGCCATTTTCATCTTCATCCTGCGCTTCCAACCATAACTTTCATTGTAAGACCCTGGTTCTTTCAGGCAGGGGTGCTTCTTTGTCAGTGCTTCAGCAACATCACTGAAGTCAGAACCTTTAGGGTATGGTGTGTATGCATAGATACTTTCAGCTACTTTCTCCAGTAAGTCTGAAAGCATTTTTGAGCTAGGTGTCAATCTAGTTTGGCTTCTCATGTACTCTGCATTCCCCCTCTACAGTTGACATTCTGTGTCATAGGAGAAGCGTAGGATTGGGAACTGTTGTGACCACTGTTGGGTCCTGAGTAAGTCTGAGGAATTGCTGCTAAGCAGTATTGTGTCATCTGTATGTGCAGACACTGAGGAGTCATCACTGTCCAGTCCAACCAAAGGGATGCTACTCCCTGGGGGATCAAGTGCATACAAGACAACGGTTGAATCAGGGTCTAACTGGATTACTTTGACAACTACAAGATTCTTAATTACACTTATAGAGGTCAGATTCAGAAACATTGTTCCCAAAATCAGTGTCCCTGTACTGCAGCCTTATGAATCCCCCCTAATCCACATGCATTCTTGACCTCATTGATTAACTCTTCCAGTGAATTGGGAATCCTGTTGCGTAGCTCCATTCTCACGCTACTGTCGTCACTCAGGATAACCAGCAATCGAACGGGTGTGTGTTCTGTCATGGTGCCCTGTGAGAGAGAGAAAAGAGAAAAATATGAGTTGCTTTTTAATATTTGTAATAGTTAATATTTTCAACGTTAAACTTAGAGAGATAATATATACAATGCACTAGAATGTTTTCCTGCTCCATCTCTCAAAAAGTGTAGAGCAACTATAAATCCTGGAATTAGAGTGTAATATTCTCAAGCAAATTTTTTATGACTTTTTGTTGTATTCCACTTTAAGACTGACCTTACACATGGATGTATCTTTTGAGTGTTATCAGCTGCATTCCCCCAATTGTGTAGTCAGCCAATGGGTATGGATCTGAGAGTTGGTTCTGGTCAACCAGTTCCAAATTCCTCGCAGGACACGGTTTCAGTTCGTATGCCCTGTAATGTTCCCAGTACCGCGCACTCAGCTTTCTGACGATGAAAAGCAGGTTATCCGTGACAACAATCATCTGGGTTATTTCCACAAGTTCTGGCAGCCCTGCCAATGATCCATGAGGTAGGATCATTCCGTTCCTGTAGTTCAGGCCATTGTATGTCACACTTCTAGCCAGGCATACACCATCCAACTCTGGGTGCCTCTGCTTCAGAGCAAATGCTATGTCCTCTTTTAAGACATCATTGGGAAGACTTGAAACATTTGCTACTTCCAGGGGAGATTTAGGAAAACTCCATATGTGAAGGTGACATGAGAAACTGGTGTCTTTGTGCTAAGGAGAGAAGCACATTTTTGAAGCAGGTTGTATGCCGCACAACTCTTTTTAAAAAGCTGTGCTTTGATTCAAAGCGCATTGTCCATAATGAAACCAACGGTCCAAACTCAGAGATTAAGTGAGGATAATATTGTAAAAAAATGGTGCTTAGGTCGAAAGTTTGATTCAGGGAAAACCTCTTTGAATCTAACTCTGTGCTCAGAGATCTTCAAGGTCAAATATGCAATTGATTCTTGAGTCTGAACTGGAGATACAACAATTTCTACAATATCCTTCAAATCTTCAAGGAGTTTCCAGGCTGGTTCATCAGTGGGCACTTTCTGTCCAAGTAGTAGTGGAAAAATCTTATAAGGCACCAGTTCTCATGTGCATTTCCACCGATGGTTTTCCTGGATGCATACGTCAGTGGAACAGAGTGGGGCCTATTTGTTTTATCAGTCCATTTATAGGGAACATCCTCTATTGCCTTGTTTAAAGTGTCCAAAGTGACAAACTTTTTAGAAATGAATACAGTCAGACAAAGAGATATTTCAACCGGTACTATTCCTTCGAATAAATCGTGGACAATGTCGGGAGGGAAACCACTAGTAACATTGAAAGTGATAAGCTTTTCTGACAGAGCACATTTACCCTTAACACCAAAACAGTTGTTCAATGAATTTTCTTCAAGGCTTTTCAGATGATTTGTGTGTATCTCCTCAGTTCTCAGACAGAAAGATTCAGCTCCGACTTCCTTGTCCTGAATTTCTGAACTATTTACTGTACAAAACCTGCAAATATAGCTGCCAGAAAAACTTTCTACAAAACCCGCAATGCTGTGCGCGCCAAGGTTATCTGCAATAACACACTGCAATGTACCCTTCAAAGTTTTTCCCAGCTTTTCCACAAAAACCCCGTGTTGTTCCAATGTTATGAGATCAGCGATCAAAGGCTCCAACACTTTTTCGTACCCATAGACCTTAACATCACTGCTATTGATCAATGCAGCCAAATGGATAGAGGACAATGAGGAGTGACAACCAGGTGGCAAATTGCCTAAAATCCAATATAAGGCACAGATTTTGTGCTTTTTACAGGATGTCCCTAGGGGATTGCAAATCTCAAAATCGTAAACATACAAAATCACAGAAATTGCACATTCTTTTGAGAGAATAGCATTACTTTCACAGAGGCGTCCATCCCAAAATGATCTGTATACTTGTTTATCACTCTGCACTGGATTTTTTTTCTTAGCCTTATGTAGTGTTGTTTCACAGTTTAAAAGTTGCTGCAAGGATTTGAGTAATGGCACATACTGAAAAGTCTTATTATTCTTACGATCTAAAAAATATTCAATAGGCTCCACAACATTAAAGTTTTTTCTATAATATGCCTTCCTTTTCCATGCAGTCGAGAGGGGACCGCCCTTCCCAACTGCAGATTTAATGGGATTTGTAGTGCTAAGTACAGTTGCTAACTCTTTTACAAGAGATTCATCAACTATGCAATTTTTACTTTTTAAGGAGTCCAGTAGAGTCTTCTGGGCAGCAGGGACAGAAGCAGTACCAATTAAATATTGTAACTCATCAAGCAGTTCGGTTACAGCTGCACTTGGCACCAGACAATAATGTTCTAACTTAAGCAGGACCGAGGCTAACTTCACTTCAATAGATTGTGTCAAATTTCTTGGTTCTTCATTTTTAAGTTCTTCAGATGTTATATAATCATATGATTGTACAGTAGCATCACTTTCAAAAGATTCTTCAACAGGAGAACTAGCAACAGGTCCATCCACTATTCCTGGCTTAAAATCATGAATTGTGTGGGGGTTATGTCTTCGCCACTTGTGAGTATTAAAAGCACCGTAAATATTTGTTTTGTATGAACAATCATTAAAAATGCATTCAACAGATTCACAATTTCCACGCCCATAGTGATGATGATCAAGTTTATAATGTTTCAGAAGTTCTGATCTTCTTGAATACGATTTGTCACAGTCTTTACATTTCCACATACATGGACCACTGAGGAAAACTAAAAGGCAGAGAAGAGGACAGTTTTAGGTGAGTGATCTAATAATCACAAATGCCCTCATGATATTGAACTTACTACAATAAGACGAGGGACTTCCAAATTGGTGGTTGCACAGTAGAACACAGTGGATCTTGTGGTTGCTCTCCTTAAATTAGAAGAGAAAAAAAAACATTAATGTTGGATATTCTCAATGTCCCATGAACATGAATCTAATACAGTTTAAAATGGACAAAACATTATTATGCCATCTGCTCTTTTTAAATCGCAAGAACAGAAGTTCACTTGAGTTCACATAACTTCACGCGATAACACGGCCCAAATAAGGATATTTGCGAGAGCTTGTTGCGGAGGGCTCCGGCACGCCGCAAGGATAGGTTTCTTGCTGAATTTTCTGCAGCGCCGGAGTGTCTCGGTAACCGCAGCCGGACAGCTCAGCCGCCGGTGAGAGAGGTTTTCGTCTTTTTAATGACTTGGAATCACTGGGGCGCCGCACCCACCGCACCGCAACGGTAAGACCGGAGTCGGTGTGAGCCGGGGTTTAAAGTCATACTGTGAGAGAGCGCCGTTAACAACTCCGTTTAACAAGCGGAAATACAGTAACGTTAGGCTGCGTTCAGTTCATGTTCGCCCAAAATATGAGCGAGGTCATGAACAATAACGGTCATTGAACGCGTACGGGGCGGGCCCAACACGGGCACGGAGAGAACACTTTTTAGCTAGCCCTTAACAGTGGTTGTACTGGACATTTTGAATGACAGTGACCAGGCTATGAAATTGGCACCCGGCCACACGCCGAATGCGGGTAACTTTTGTGATTGGCGGGTAAAACTGTCAATCTACCTGCCACGTTGGCGGGAAGCCGATCAGACGACGCAGCATCGAGTAGCTGTAGTATCGTTGACCAATAGCGCAGCCTGTTGTTTTTGCTAAGCACCGTTGCCAACTTTGTAACTTTCTCGCTAAATCTAGCGGGTTTTCAGACCCCTCTAGCGACTAATTTCCAAAAAAGCAACTAGCAAATAATCTTGCGCCTTTTTGTGGCGTTATTGGGGACTTTTGGGGCCAAAAAATACACTAATTGATGTCCAACAACAGACTGGCTGACAGTGAAAGCAGTGCTGCGTCAGGCGTGTGCCTCTCCCCATCCTACATCATTCACACGTAGCGTCTGCCCCTGAACCCCTGGTAAAAAAAAACAATGGCGGGTGGATTTTAAAATCTGCCTCTACAGTGGCTGGTGGCCAATAAAGTTAACTTCAGGCCCTGACAGTGACCCAAAAATCATGCCACAGTATAATTTCAAAATACCTGTTTGTCGTTTTCGAATTATTATGGTGTAGATATTCAACATTTAAATGAAGTTCTTGTTTAATATTGACCGAAAAATATACACCGCAGTTCTTGCTGAGCTCATGAGACCGAGCTCAAGCTTTGCGGCTCCCACACACACGCACCATGGCGGCTAGCTTCCTCTCCAGAGCTCCGGTGACCCATAAAACCTCTGCTCGGCCTCTCCAACGTCAACAACAGCGAACCCCCTCCCCTCTGGCGCTAATGCTAGCAGAGCAATTAATTGCCCACAAAAGCAGACTCACACAAATCTTGTCTGGGGGCTAAGGTTTACACCCAGTCATCTTTAAAAATCGTAATGACTTACCTCTACGTTGCGCAAAATGCCTGATATTTTTCTCTTCAACACGATGTCTGGTGGAGGCTGAGGCGGAAGTACAATTGCCGCCAGAACTTTTAAAGAATTTGCATGCGCAAATTGCTCAATCTAATAAAAAGACTTTGCTTAAAATACAAAAGATCTGTTTGGTGCCTCGCTGTCAGTTTACATCATAGTAAAGTAAAAAAAAATAGATTCAACCATAAACATAACTAAGAAAGTTTAGTTTAATTGAGCAAACTATTTTTTTTAATTCATTGGAATGAAAACAAACACATTAAATGAAAAACAGCTTTGTTTCACTTTTTTCAATGTGGAAAACTGGATGGAGAAGGGAATCTGGTCAATTAGTCAATTATTGGATGATAATGGCAATACATATGCATATGAAGATTTAATTCATAAGTATAATCTAATCTGTACTAAAAATGATTATGAAAAAATGATGAAAATAATACCAAATGTATTTATTCAGCTCATTAAAAACAATTATGATACAAAGCAAGTGATTTAATTACAGAATAATGTAATAAATGGTTCAGATTTACTAGACAAAAAATGCAATAATACGTTTTTAAGACAACATTTATCAAAACAGACAAACCCGGGACTGGTTAGAGGGAAATTTATGGATAACCATGAAAAGAAAGACCAAATAAATTTAATGTTAAAGTTTTTAAAATTGGATCTCCCACCAAAATATAAAGAAATACATTTCAAAACTCTACATGATATTTACCCCTCAAACGAGCTAATCAGAAATAGATTTAAAATTGAATGCGATAACTGCTATATATGTAACGAAAGCGAAACAACAGAACACCTTTTCTGTCTCTGCCGACCTATCAAACAATTGTGGGAATCTTTGCACTCTACTGACTAGTAAACTCATAAACATAGCCCCCTTCTCATCACAAACTGTCTTATATGGCTTTTATCTGAAAACAAAAGAGATGAATATCTTATTAATAGAATTATCATCACTTTAGAATTTTATACACAAATGCAGATTTGGAAAACTGTAACTGTAAAGTGCCTTGAGATGACATGTGTTGTGAATTTGGCGCTATATAAATAAACTGAATTGAATTGAAAAACTAAGACATTATGGTCTGAATTTTAACAGGAGATCCATCTTCTAAATCGTTCCTTGGACAAAATTCAGAAACCAGAAGCAAAAATTTTGTCATATCACCTCTCTAATTTCTATTAGCCCTCCCTCGAAACAAATTAACGAATACTGTTTACTTGGCTTTGCCTTTTTTTAATCTATTTATTTAATTTTATTCTTTGTCTGTGTATTTTTATTTATTAATTTAGCTTTCATTATAATTCTGTTATATTTGCCGTATATAATTATAGATATCCTTGATTTTTTATTCTGTGAAGTCTATTACATAAAGTTAACATCTGTTTACATCGCAAATTGAAAGTAAAGAAGGGGAAAAAAAGAAGGAAAAAAAAATAATTGAGAAAACTGTTAGGAGGTATGGTTGTCCATATGTTATGCTTGATTTTATTGTATTGATTGAGTTTGTCATTGTTACTGTTCCAATAAAGTTATTTCGATAAAAAAAAAAAAAAAAAAAAAAAGGCTGCTGGTCGGGATCGTGTAGCATTAGCAGCATTAGCTTAGCTTGTGTGTGGAGTCATTGTAGAGAGGCTGATAATCTGGGAGTGTTTGCAGTGAGAATGTCTTCAGTCCAGCTTCAAGGAGAGTTTATCACCGAGCAGTTAACTCCTGCTGAAGAAACATTCACGGAGTTTAAAGGGAGTTTGGTCAATTCGGAGGAAAAGATGGACGATCAACATCTACTGCTGGATTTCACCAGGATCCCCCAGATCATCTTACACCGGATAGGTAGGAAACACCTGATAGAAACGTTTCCCTGATGATGCACACTGTGGATTTTAGCCTCATCTGATTGGAAAACTGCTTAGAGGAGATCAACATGCTAAGCTAAAGCTAACTTCCGGTCAGCGTCCATCTTACTGCGGTCAGCTCGCTCACTTCCAGCATTGGGTTTTAATGACTGCGGTCAAGTTAGTAATTTTCTCCGGTTAAACCTCTTCTTCGCTCCGAGTTCACTGCAATCACAGAAAGCCGTCTCTACCATAGAGATAATATTAGAGTAGACCCCGCATTGACTGTCTCTGCGCAGACATTACGGGCGCCATCTTGGGGAGGTCATCCTGCTGCCCTAACCTGCTGCTTTAAGCAGAACAGTAGAAGGATGCCTCAGCGCTGCAGCGGAGTTTAGTTTAAATCAACAGACTGTTGACATCAGGGCTGGAGGGAGAACTTCATGAAGGCATCAGAGCTTTGGAAGACATTACTAAATAAACAGCAGATATACACTACATAGAATAGAAACTCCCTTTGTTGGCCCACTGTGGGGAAATAGTGGAGTTACAGCAGCAACAGATTACAGCAACAGTGCTCACACTATGTGGACCTTAGAAAGTTTATAAAGATAATAGAATAAGTGACAGAGTGTCGAGTACGATGCCTGCCACTGTTGTATATTTGTTTGGCACTACTTTGTATAGCGGAAGGCTACGTGTTTATAAAAGCAATAAAGGTGGAGCTTCCTTGTTCTCTGTGTTCAACCAGAGCGGGCAGTGTGGCTACCGGTTAACTTGATAATAATGTCTCCTATTTATCTCATAAGTGAGTTAACATTTATGCAAAGATGCATTCTCACGGTTCAGATGATGGTGAAGTGTCCGGTGGCTGCCATGGAAACGGTAGGAGATCCGCTGCAGAAGAACCAAATCAGAGTTAAAAAAATATCCAATCCAATTTTATTTAAGCACTTAAAAACAGCCACAGGTGACATTTCAGGTGAGCTATTAGGTTTGCTGTGTTAAAAAAACCTACAACCTTTTTCCTCCTCTTGGCTTTCTTGTTGAACAGGTTTAGCAAACCAAGAAAAAATAACCGCACTACTGAAGACATGTTTGTTAATCAACAGTCAGTTAATGAAGGAGCCATATTTGCGTCCTGCTAGTAAGGCGCTCAAAACCCTGCTTTGGGGCTGCTCTGCCTGAATAAAATGACACCAAATGTAATTGATTTATCTGCTGCTTTTATCTGACAACTGTACTTATCGGGACGATAAAGAAATTCAGCCAAATCTGCCGATATTTTAGCTGTCCGATAAATCCTTAATCATTTTTATGGTTCATGCATGTGCCTAATAATACCTGTCTGTTATCGTAAAGACTCATGTTTTTCTGCAGCCTGGTAAACCAGACTAAATGGGAGATTAAATGTGTAATTTAATCTGGCCCTGATGAACGAGACATCGGAAGATTGTTGATGTGAACAACCCGTTGTCTTTCAAACCATGTCTGTGCATATTGGCCAACGCTCTGACCAATGAGGGCAATTGACTGTGACGTAGGAAGCACGACAGCAAGCTGGTGGGGGAGTGTAAACAAACAGCCTGTCAGTAAAACGGTGAATACGTCCTTCTTAAAAATGAATGAGCGTAGAACCTCTTCCTGCTCACGTTTCAACGAAAACCCAAAGTCTAATCTTTCCAACCTGATTCCAAAGCTGAGTCAAAAATCACCATCAGAGCCAGCAGTTCTTCACACTCGACTATTCCGAGAGAGGGCCGCTGCAGATGGACTGCCGTTAGCCCTGGCTGCCGTTAGCCCTGGCTGCCGTTAGCCTTGGCTGCCGTTAGCCTTGGCTGCCGTTAGCCCTGGCTGCCGTTAGCCCTGGCTGCCGTTAGCCTTGGCTGCCGTTAGCCCTGGCTGCCGTTAGCCCTGGCTGCCGTTAGCCCTTGCTGCCGTTAGTCTTGGCTGCCATTAGCCCTTGCTGCCGTTAGCCTTGGCTGCCGTTAGCCCTGGCTGCCGTTAGCCCTGGCTGCCGTTAGCCCTTGCTGCCGTTAGTCTTGGCTGCCATTAGCCCTGGCTGCCGTTAGCCTTGGCTGCCGTTAGCCTAGGAGCTCCACTGGTTGCCGCTGTCCTTTCAACTTCGAAAATATTTTTTTAAATTACGCATTATATCGGTAAATGGACCATATAGTGACGCTTACTATTATTGAGCAACAGAAAGAGAACTTTTAGCTTTCAATGGAGCGCTCCATTGAAAGCTACCGCAGTGCTTGCTACTGTTGTGCTTTCTCCAGCGTCGTGCAGCTTTGTCGTCACGCCCTCAAAACCCCGCCCACTTTCAATCCAGACATTCAAAACGCATCTCTGCGTTGTGATTGGCCCGCCAGATTTAGGGCCTGTGGCCCACAGAGTTTGTTTTGCTGCAAGCCCCCCTCCCCTCTTCAAGTTTGTGTATTCACTCTACCTTACTAACTGTCCTTGTTGTAATGCAGATAACCTGTGATCAGAACAAGAGCCTACTCCAAATACTTTTCATTACCTGCTCCTGCAACATCAGACCTTTTAGCAGGAATGTCTTGATAAATCATATCTAAATCTTTTCTTTAGGCAAAGCTATTGAAAAAAACAGATATCATACGGGTCCTAGTTCCTGAGCTGTGAACAGGTCATAACCACGCTCATGTTTAACCAAGTTTTTTCCTATAATACTTAATTAGGACTTCAGTGGCCGATTATCTGCTCATCTGCACAACAACCAACGACTTCAGTGTGTGACTATCGCCTATCGGCCTTAAAGAAGAACTATTCATACTCTATGGAGAACTAACAAGAGTGATTAGATGATCATACAAAGGATCCTGAATTTATCTCTGACAGAAATATTATTCTTGATTACTAAATTATTACTCTTATCAAATGTTGGACTTAAACAATAGAGGTTTTTCATTCAGGAGGAATTTGAAACAAAAGTGTAAATTTTTATAAATAAAAGTATTGCAAGTAAAGAAACTTTAACAACACTACAATTTGCATCAAGGCATTTTCTCTGTTAAACGCCAAAAAAATACTGGCAAGCAAACACAAAGTAAATTAAAGTGCTACGTTGAATTATTGTCTATCTTTTCACTTCTCACTAATTGTGAGATTCTTGTGAAGGAAAATAATCTGTGCTCAGGCAGCTCCTTTTTGCAGAGACAATGTCACCAACTGTTGAAAATACCCTCTGTTGTGCAAAATAATATCCTGCAGATAATGAATAAATGATTAACTATTATAGTTAATTATTTAACCTATTCAAAATTGGAGGTGAAATCAATTTAGTGTTCTCAGTTGAATAATTGTAGCTTCAATTCTCTTACTTACCAGGGTTTGTGGTTTCACCTCTGGAGGGTTCCTGGACCGGCTGTTAAAATCCAGGTCTCCACCAATCTAGTGGCCCAGGCTAGGTTATCAGCAGAGCTATTAATTATCAATAAAGAACCTTTTATCTCTGTTTATTCGCACTATTACCAAAGGTGGATCTGGCCTGAGTGATAAATCGTCCGCTATATGAAACACAGAACTACTACAAGTTAAACAATGATGTCTTTATTCTAATAGTTCAGGATTACAGAAAATCTAACATCTATGCAAACACTACACGCTATTAGAAAATAAACACGAGGTAGATTAAATGACTAGTTTAAAGAAATCGAAGTAAAGAATAATAAAAATAAAAAATAAAACCCTAAGAGTCTGTTTAACTGGCTTCTGAGATTGTCCAAGATATGCAAGATGTTAATACATTCACTAATGTCCGGTGGAATAGCAGCAGGTATGATGATAACAAAAGTGCAATTATTCACATAAAATTAATACATCCAGCTTAAAAATGGTAAATGCTTAAAAATGCAATAAACAACCGCAGCAGAAGTTGTTTTAGCAAAACGGCATCAACAGGGCAGTATGTGTGTATGTGGGGAAGGCATGTAAGACCTCCAACTTCATGTGATGAAAGGGGAGGGGGGGTGTCCGAGGGAGCACGTGGTCTGGCTCAGCCGTGCGGGTCTTCTACACCACCAGATCCGCTCTCTGGAAAGTTTCAGTCAGTTTGATGCTACAGCAGAGGGCTTGATGTGCTTTTACGTCGTAAGATTTTTCTTATGGTAACTATCGGCAGAAGGCGTCCCTTTTGCCGATCCGTAGCGAGATCCTCAAGAAAGGGGCTCTCTTAACACAGGAAAAACTAAAGCTACTTCCAGTTAGCTTTCCTCTGGCATTTCACGTGAAAGGGGCCTGTTCTTACAGGTCGTGAAAGTATGGAAAGAGGAAGATTGAACTCACGCTCTGAGTTTTAAACCATGAGTGACTTGACGCCATTTCCTGTTGAAGTATCCTTCCCCTCCATCAGCTGATTGGTCCATGTTTGAGCTGACCGCCTTCTACAGTGGCCAGCTACAGTACTTTTCCAGAAAATCTTTTGTTCTCTTTGTGAAAAAGGAAAAGGGGGATAGTTTTAGATGTTTCATCCAATTGATTTGGCTCCGTTGTGGAAATATATCCCAACATATTCCCTCCTTTTAACTTTGAAGATTGGGTATCCATCTCAGTCTTTAAAGCTAACCAAGTCTGTTAATCCGTATTGCCACAAGATTCCATTTAGGCCTCCAATGGGTAACTCAATAGTTCGTTAGAGGTGGGTGCTGGCTCGGGGAGAGCAGGTTGGCGCTCGGCGAGTTTATTTCTAGCCTGCTAACTAATGTCATTACAATGCAACCAAACATTGAGAAGTAGACATCTGTTGTACATTCACCACACGTCTAACATTCTTGGTTCAGTGTTCACACTTAAGCAAGAGGAGGCTGGAAATAAGAGGAAAGAGATAAAGAATCCTAATTGTGATTCATAGCTCATTCTTTCAGGGGTCCTGAACCTGTTGCGCTATAAATCTGGGGTAAAAGGGTGAAGGTGTCTAGTTTGTAGTTCTTATTCCGTAGCATGCTATGAGTGCAGTCCTGGCAATAAGAACCATGGAATGGACATTGTATAGCATCTGTGCGGTCATTTCTATGACTGTGCTTTGGGCAAATTCAATAGGTATCTTGGCTTTGGTTCCAGATCCTAAGTTATGCATCAGATTGAGCTTGAGATCGATTTCAATATAGGCTAATATTGAGGAGTTTTAGGTGGACGTGGGTTTATCTTTCGAACCTCACGTTTAACACGGAATAAGCCTGTACGCATTAGCTCTTTGAAGGATTGGGAGATTTAGCATGAATCTAATTTCTAAGCTATCAGAGTTTACAAAGATTGGAATGGCTAAGTCATAAGCCAGGTGAGTTTGCAGGTGGTGGAGGCATTAGAGACCATTCAAAACTTTAAATTTTTACCAAATCTAGAAAGGGGATCGGATGTGTGTGATCACTCTTTTTATCAAACTGGTTCCAGATAAGTCATCTAACTTGCATACATTTCTGACAACTTTAGAGGATATCATGTCAAGTTTTACCACTTGTGTTGGATCGATCCAGTGCATTATAATCACGAATGGTTTATGGATATTATGACCTTATAGTCCTTCCCTTAAGAAGAGACTAGTTTTGAAAATTGTTTTTTAAATATGGAAATGAAACCTTATGGGATCAGTGCATGTTTTCCTGTGTGTTAGCATACAATCAATCTGCATGGTACTATGCACATGTGTTTTTAAGAATGGAGGCGCACTCCATTCCACGGGCAGAAGTGGATTCTGGATTACATTTCATTCTGTCTACCTGTACTATGGAGAAGAATGTTACAAATGCAAGATGTTCAGTACCTTCTATTGGGATGAGAACTGGTCCAATCCAGTTCATCTGTAAATTGAGCCACATAGATGTAACCCCCCCTTTGCTTAGGAAGAGTTTGTTCCAAAGGGGCTGATGATGGGAGCTGACAGCAGTTCTGAGGAACACACCTGTTTGCTGTCAGATTATGGAGACGATTGATGTGTCACCTGCTGGGTAGCATGTCGGGCTGCTTTGCAGCCTCCCTGGACCTTTGCAGGTGAGCTATGGGCAGCAGCTGACCTGAACAGTCCAGAACCGGTTACACAGTCTAAGTAAGACCCAATTTCTGATCTTACATCCTGAGAAATGTCACTGACTTCCTGGTAGGGGAGATTTTCTAAGTGGGGATTGGTCTGCTCTGAAAAGATGTGGACCAAAATGGAGGTCTTTCCTGAAAAGATCTGAGGGGTTCTGGGGGCTTTCCACCTGGTCCTTCCTTTTAAGGAAGTTGTGGAAGGTAAGTCCCTGCCTGGTCATGCTCGTGAAGGCTTCAGGTCCGGTTTTTCTGGAGGATTTTCATGTTCAGCTGGGGTTTGAGAGGGGCTGTTGATCTGACAAACCATTTGTTAATAACCTACGGAGGTTAGCTTCCATCTCCTTCATGGCTGACTTCTCTAGCTTCTCATCCTGATCTCTCCCTTCACACTCCTTCTTAAGCTTCCCCTGGTCAGGCTGTCTGTTGTGTCGGCTCATCTCTGATCTGTACCTCGTTTGGAACCCACTCTTCTCTTTAATCTGTAAGGTCCTATAATCCTGGAAAGCTCTCCTATCTTGTGGGCTGGTATCACGATTGAGTGAGCCGTTTTTAAATCTAGGTTTGGAAGGAGGAACTTCTTGTCCCTCCAATTCTAACTTTTCCCTGATTCTGCCTGAACCTGTAGGACCTTCTGTTCGCTATCTGTACCCTTGCTGGTGCGGACGCGCATTTCCCATGCTATCTGTGCATATTTTTTTATTTCTTGCATGGTGAGGGTTTTGGTTCTGCAATACATGGTAACATCGTAGGGCTGGGCGATAATTCAATAACGATATATATTGATCGATAGACTTGTGGCGCAATAGAAAAAAAGAGAGTCGATAAAAGCTCGATAAAAAAGAAACGCAGTTTTCCTTCCTTCTCATTGTAGCCTACCATGTAGGTTTATGCTAGTCACTGCTTCCTCCCAACCAATCACAATCGCGGACCCAGGCACGCCGTCACAAAGCACTGCCCTCTCAAACCACAACACAGAGCACATGAAGATGTCGCAGCAAGGAGAGGCGGAGGAAATTGTTCCAAAAAAGGGTTTTTGTAGTTTGGCAGTATTTCGGTCATGGCAAGTTGGACAAAAAACAAACCACAGTCATATGTAAAATGTGTAGGGAACCAGTGAAAACAAAGTCTGATAACAAAACCAATTTTTTTTTTTTTAATCATCTGAGCCGCTTACACCCGCAGGAGTACGAGCTGTGTAATCCCCGGCGCGGCTCTCCTCGAGGAATCTTCGGGAATTTCGGGAATATATATATATATTTTCAGTTCTGGCCAGTTTCCTACGTAGTTCTAACAACTGAGATAAAAACGCTGAGGGGCCAGCAACTTCAAAGTAATAACTCAGGTTAAAGCAGGAAACTAAGCTGAACCAAGTTCAGCTTAGAAGAATGGGGCCGGCGGCGGCGGTGGGGGGGCATTTATTTATTTGTTATATTTATTTTGGTCACTTTTCTGGTCACTTTAGTTCATTCTTTGTCAGTATTTAATAACATAACCCAGGTATCTTAAGTTATTTTTCTTTTAAACAATTCTTTTATGGTTAAAAAAGTTGGTTAAATAAAGATTTAATTCGAAGTCTGTGTTTGTGTTTTTTATTAAAATTATATAATTTAGCAATATTATAAAAAGTCCAGGCACACCTGCACATAAAGTATGGTTTCAAATCTTTTCAATAATTATCGATATCGATCAATATGCATTTTTTTTTTATCGATAAGGTTTTTTTCTATATCGCCCAGCCCTATAACATTGTATCTTATGCTGTCGTGAAGATTGTGGAGGAAAAGATATTATAGGGAGTGGTCTTCCTCCAGCCCAGGGGCGCTGCGCCCCTGAAAATATGCGGCTTGCAACCGACGGTAATAATCTCTCGGCGATTCATTTCTTTTCTGTTGGATAACGAGGGCACCGAACATCGCGGAGCCCGGATCGGTGTGCACTGAATACTCCTCTCTCAGTGCTTAACAAAGAGAGGGATAGCGGTCTCGAACAGAGGGCTGGAGGCTCTCTGTGAACACATGCACGCTTCTTGAAGTAGTTTTCCAGATTAACTTTAACTGCTCCTGGGCAGAGGGATGGGGTAAGTCTGAAAGACAGCGTTCTACCTCTCTAAGGTAGTCTTCAATAGTGGATTCAGTGTTGCTGGGGTCAAAACACTCTATGTCGTGGGAGAGGGATTCAAGTTGTCGCATTCGTAATCCCCGTTCTGGGATTGGAGCTGGGCCGTCTGAATCCTCATCTGAGAGCTCTAGCCAGCTACTGTTGCGGTAGGTTGGAAAGCTCTGCTCTGACCTCCTTGAAGGCATGTGAGGCTGCACATGGTGCACCGGTGGGCCTGTTGCTCCGTAGCCATTAGGCCATGGCCATGGCTCAGGGAGGTAACGCTCACCAGTGTCCCATGGTGGGCTGTACAACGTAAAAACACATCAAGCCCTGTACTTGCCTTTGTGGCAAGGGTGTGTCATAGCAAATTGTGTTTCATGTTTGGTCTGACCTGCTTGTTGCTCTATAACTAGGACCTGGCATGCCGCTCAGGTCCGGCATCCTCTGCGGTCTGAAGCTGCTCTGCTGGGTGGAACTGCACACTACACTACCGAACCTTCCCTGCTCCCTCATGTTAGATCTCTTCTTTGTGGTTGCCAGAGGAGGATCTCCCCTGGTACACTTTCTATTACCCCTATCTAAATGAGGGGTGGGTTCGCTTCTTCTCTCTTTTGGGAACCTTCTGCTCTTTCATCGGACCCTTTGTCTTATCCTTTGTCTGACCCTTCGCTTGACCCTTCATCTAACCTTAGTCCTGTGAGCAGGGAGCTACCCCCCTTTGCCATTCCTTCAGGATGTTGGAGGTCGGCATCCTATTCTCTTCTGCATTCCTTACCCTTTCATCAGCTTCTAAATGCAGTTCTTCAGCTTCTACACACAGTTCTTCGGCCTTCAGGTGCAGTTCTATTTCTAACTGTGTCTTTTTCTGGTGCAGTAATGCAAGTTGACCAAACACGTTTGCAATATGCATTTCTTTCCCTGGCTTCCTGGTTGACTCCATGAGTGTCTGAATCTCTCTGTCACAAGCCTCCAGATCGAGACTATTCAGGGCTCTGTGTTCATCTTCTGATAACGAAATCACTGAGCTTATTAGGTTCTGGGCTTCCATTTTGATGGAGGCCGCAGAAGCTCCCACTGCTTTCTGATCCTGATACCTATCCATTTGATTCGTTAGGGGGGATTGAAGCAGGAAACTCAGCACACTGGCTACAAATTGCTAACCCTGTTAGGACTACACGCACTACACAAACACACTCCATTTACTGTAGGTTTGCTACCTATACGGCAGGTGTAGAACGTACTGATAAAACGATACGCAGGTTGCTTTTAATGTGCAAGTTTCTTTTATACACTGCCTGGCCAAAAAAAAAGTTGCCAGCAAAAAAAAAGGTAATTCTCTCTAATACTTTGTTGGACCGCCTTTAGCTTTGATTACAGCACGCATTCGCCGTGGCATTGTTTCGATAAGCTTCTGCAATGTCAAAAGATTTCCATCCAGTGTTGCTTTAATTTTTCACCAAGATCTTGCTTTGATGATGGTAGAGTCTGACCGCTGCAAAGCCCTCTCTAGCACATCCCAAAGATTGTCAATGGAGTTGAGGTCTGGACTCTGTGGTGGCCACTCCATGTGTGAAAATGACCTGTCATGCTCCCTGAACCAGTCTTTCACAATTTAAGCCAGATGAATCCTGGCATTGTCATCTTGGAATATGCCTGTGCCATCAGGGAAGAAAAAGTCCATTGATGGAATAACCTGGTCATTCAGTATATTCAGGTAGTCAGTTGACCTCATTCTTTGAGCACATACTGTTGCTGAACCTAGACCTGACCAACTGCAGCAACCCCAGATCATAACACCGCCCCCACAGGCTTGTACAGTAGGCACTAGGCATGGTGGGTGCATCACTTCACCTGCCTCTCTTCTTACCCTGATTCACCCATCACTCTGGAACAGGGTCAATCTGGACTCAGACCACATGACCTTCTTCCATTGCTCCACAGTCCAATCTTTATGCTCCCTAACAAATTGAAGCCTTTTTTTCCGGTTAGCCTCACTGATTAGTGGTTTTCTTGCAGCTACACAGCTGTTCAGTCCCAATCCCTTGAGTTCCCTTCGCATTGTGCGTGTGGAAATGCTCTTACTTTCAGCATTAAACATAGCCCTGAGTTCTACTGTTGTTTTCTTCGATTTGATCTCACCACACGTTTAAGTGATCGCCGATCACGATCATTAAGGATTTTTTTCCGGCCACATTTCTTCCTTGAAGATGATGGGTCCCCACTATCCTTTCAGTTGTTAATAATGCCTTGGACAGTTCTTAACCCAATTTTAGTAGTTTCTGCAGTCCTTTTAGATGTTCTCTCTGCTTGATGAATGCCAATGATTTGACCCTTCTCAAACAGACTAACATCTTTTTCATGTGTCTTTCGACATGGTTGTTTAGGAAATGAGAAGCAAGTCATTGCACCAGTTGGGGTTAAATAACTTGTTGCCAGCTGAAAGATAATCGCCCATGCAGTAATTATCCAATAGGAGGCTCGTACCTATTTGCTTAGTTGAATGCAGGTGGCGACTTTTTTTTGGCCAGGCATTGTATATATCTGCAGTTTTAAGTTTACCACCCTCCAATTGTTAAAACACTGTTTGTCCACAGCACAGAAAGCAATAGTGAAACAGCATGAAAGAAAGAAAGAAAGAAAGAAAGAAAACAAGTCACTCCTTCTCTACAGCGGCTGCAATTTCAGGAGCTACCAACAGGGGAATTTTCAAACTGTGGTTGCAATGATGGTGCCAAAGAGAGCACTACACAAATTGGATCTCAAAACACTGGAATCAGCTGAGTAGTTGTAATTACACAAGCTACCACTAGGGGGAGATGACAATCTCTGTCAATTTGGCCTACACCGACCCAGTTGCTGTGACTTTAAGAACCTATGTGATGCACCAACCCACAGTTTGATCTCACGGCTTCAGAATAGCAGCAACCAACAAACAACGCAGCTGAAGTCCCAAATCACCAATGCTCTATTGGATTACAGGTCTGACATTCAATTAATTGGCCGTTAAATCCACTCAAACCCGCTAGACTGAGTAGCTGCAACACGCAAACACACCGGGTCTATTTTTAGCAGGAGTAGCGTTTTTAGCTATTTAACTAAAAGCAGTTTGGATGATTTATCTGTTATTCATATAACGGACGTTTCAGTCTCAGGCCCACCCAAGGACGCCAATATGTTGTACAAAATAATATCCTGCAGATAATGAATGAATGATTAACTATTATAGTTCATTATTTCACCTATGAAATGAACAAGTGGTCTGGCTCCAGCTGCGCAGGTCTTCTACACCACCGGATCCACTCACAGGAAAGTTTCAGTCAGTGTGTTGTTACAGCAGACGGCTTGATGTGCTTTTAATTCGAGGAAGATTTTTCTTATGGAAACTATCGGCAGAAGGCGTCCCTTTTGCCGATCCATAGCGAGATCCTCAAGAAAGGGGGAAAAAACTCCACTGAGCAATCTGCTCCGGAGGTTTCTGTCTCCCAAGTTAGCACAGCCACTATGCACGATGGACACTGCGATCAGTAACTTTTAATGCAGGAAAAACGAAAGCTACTTCCAGTTAGCTTTCCTCTGGCATTTCATGTGAAAGGGGCCTCTTCTTACAGGCCGTGAAACCATGGAAAGAGGAAGATTGAACTAGCGCTCTGAGTTTTAAACCATGAGTGACGTGGGGGCATTTCCCGTTGTGTCAGCCCCCTCCATCAGCTGATTGGTCCATGTTTGAGCTGACTGCCTTTTACAGTGGGCAGCTACAGTACTTTTCCAGAGAATCTTTTGTTCTCTTTGTGAAAAAGGAAAAGGGGGATGGTTTTAGATGGTTTATCCAATTGATTTGGCTCCATTGTGGCAATATATCCCAACACCTCTCTGATGCGATACTGGTCCCTGAGACACAAAGATAATGCTTTGCAAGGCGAGCCAACAGTGGATTCTCCCTTTCATTTGCTTTCCACCTGATCAGAGGATTCTCATTCAGCCCTGCAGGAGATTCAGCTTTGCATCTTCTGACTTTATCTTCAGCCCTTATTGCTGGAGTTTTTAGTACGTGATCCTTTACTGTTGGTAAATAAACTGTCCCAAGGAGAGACTCCAAGGTGCTGGATTTCTTTGGCTTCTTGGGCAAAGTTTCTTCAGTTATTTCATCCATATCATTGCCATTATTATCTTGCTGTCTAATTGGAAAAAAAAAAAGATTGGGCATACTGTAGCTCTTAAATTAAGTAATTTTCTTTGTAATCCAATCTTTTAATCGTGAGTGAAAACATTCTTATTAAATAAAAACATTTCTAAATACTTACATGATGTGCAGCAGTGGCAGCCTCAGCCAGGAGAAAGTGTCATTTTGCTCTGAAGCAGACAGGAATGGAAGGGCCTTAAAGCTAGCATCCAGCACGGAAGCTGCATGCAAGGTGTCCTTTTGTCCATCATATCTTAGCTTTTTGAGTGAGGATAAGTATATGATGGAATGAAGCTGTGACTGCTACAACTAAAAAAATGCACATAAAGAAAATAAAAATACATAGATACCTTGTCACCAAGTTATTTACAGCAGCCTTTCAGTCCCTGACTTCAGCGCTGTCTTCAAGGCTGGGGGTGAAGGCATCTGAAGCAGGGCGAGCAGTGAGGCGATGATGGACAGAGTTGGTTGCTTGTCCTCTGACATCGCCAAAGTAGCTTCTTTCATCAGTTTGTCAGGATGTAACAAATCCTCAGCAGTTGATACATCCTCCTCTGTTAGGGAGCACAAATCTTTTTCGTTCCTGCTCACCTCTTGAGAAAGGAGAGTAGCAGAGATGGCTGGTTGTTGCTCTAAAAAGCGCTCCAGCATATCCAATGCACTGTTCCATCTGGTCACAACATCAAGTGTTAGCTTATGCGCTGGTAGTTGAAGCAGCTGCTTTTTTTCTTTCGGTGTGTGGTTTGCCGTTGTACTACGGTGAAAGAACGTTGCTATACGCTTCACATGAGCAAGCAGACGTGGCACAGCGGAGATTTTTAGACCTGCCTGTGAGGCTAAGTTCAGGGTGTGCGCTAAGCAGCCGACATGCATCAGGTGCGTTGCTTCCACCGCAAGAACCATATTTGCAGCATTGTCCATAACAACTGCTGGGTGTTTGCTGCTCAGCCCTCATTTCTGTATGCCCCCCAACATATCAGCAGTATTTGCAGCAGTGTGGCTCCAGGTAACTTCAGTGGTCTGTAGGACATGAGACACGATGCACCACTCATTGTCAATGTAGTGTCATGTAGGACTGCGTTGACAGTGATGTCCATGTGTCACAAGTTATGCCGACTCTCTCTGTTTACTTCATTTTCATTTGGATGTCCCCTTTCACTCGTGTGTACATCATGGTGATAACTGTGTCAGTCAGATGTTTGCGTTGCACCATGACATAGTGTGGTTGGAGCACATGAATGAGCTGCTTAAAGCCTTCATTTTCCATCACAGAGTAGGGCCGTAAATCTTTGCACACAAAAGTTGCGATGGCCTCAGTTATCTTAATGGCCCGCGGAGAATTTGCTGGTAATGCTATCGAGTCCCTCCATTTTTTTTGTGTAGCTCTGGAAGGTTTGTTGTCATATTTTAGCATAGCATGATATCTTGTCAGGGGATTTTGGAGATTTGTAGTTTATTTACAGTAACTGACCTCCGCTTGACAGATCTTGCAGATCACTTTGGCTTTATCCACCACATTGTCTTTAGTTCTTTTAAATCCGAAATGGTTCCAGGCGTCAGACTTTAATTGGGACTGCTTGCTGAGCGGTGTGTTACTTGCGTCGGCCATTTTGCATTTGCCCACGCCTGCTCTTGTACGTCAACGTCACTCACGTCTCTATAAAACTAATCGATCTCATTCCCTACACATTGATTTTGTCAAATCTTACTGGAATTGATCCAAAATCGATTAAATTGATTTTTTTTAAGCCACCCCTATTAAAGATAAAAGTGGAGGTCCAAACCTGTGACTGTACTATCAGATTGCATGATGGGAGATGTAGTTCCAGTCTGTTTGTATGTAGTTAGATTGACACAATGATGATTAAAGGATCTACTTGCCCTACAAACTGAAGGACAGAGTTTGGTGCTTTTATGTGAGGTGTCCTTTATTTAACTTGCAATACTTAGTCTGTCTGCTGTGTTTGTCTTTCAGACCGCCTGCAGGATTATATTGGAAAAGAGGAGGATTTCTCTGACCAGCAGCTCTGTGGACAGGAGAGGAATTCCAGTTTGGACCAAGAGGAACAACAACCTCTGCAGATAAAAGAAGAGCAGCAAGAACCAGAACATCCCTGCACAAAAGAGGAAACCATGGAGCTCCCCATTAGTGAGCATGAAGAGCAGCAACGTTTCCCATGTTTGACATGTGGAGAAACTTTTCTAAATAAAAAACATTTAATGGTTCACATGAGAACTCACAAAGGTCAGAGGATTTATGAATGTCTGTCCTGTGGAAAAATTTTCAAAAAGAAATCTGATCTTGATAAACACATGAGATTCCACACAGGTGAGAAGCCCTTTTCCTGTGCAAATTGTGGCAAAAGTTTTCCTCAAAAAGGTAGTTTGACAGTACACATGAGAATTCACACAGGGGAGAAGCCTTTTGAATGTCTGTCCTGTGGAAAAAGCTTTACTATGAAATCTAATCTTGATAGACACATGAGATTCCACACAGGTGAGAAGCCTTTTTTATGTCTGTCCTGTGGAAAAAGCTTTACTGAGAAATCTTATCTTGATAGACACATGAGATTCCACACAGGTGAGAAGCCTTTTGAATGTCTGTCTTGTGGAACACGCTTTACTCAGAAATCTAATCTTGATAGACACATGAGATTCCACACAGGTGAGAAACCTTTTGAATGTCTGTCCTGTAGAAAACGGTTCACTCAGAAATCTAAACTTGATAACCACATGAGAATCCACACAGGTGAGAAGCCTTTTTTATGTCTGTCCTGTGGAAAAAGCTTTACTGAGAAATCTAATCTTGATAGACACATGAGATTCCACACAGGTGAGAAACCTTTTGAATGTCTGTCTTGTGGAAAACGCTTTACTATGAAAACTACTCTTGATACACACATGAGAATCCACACAGGGGAGAGTAATTCTTCCTGTACCATTTCGACAAGAAGTTTATCCAAAAATGTAGTTTGACTATTCACATGAGAATTCACACAGGTGAGAAACCTGTTGAATGTCTGTCCTGTGGAAAAAGCTTCACTCAGAAATCTATTCTTGATAGACACATCAGAATTCACACAGGTGAGAAACCTTTTTTATGTCTGTACTGTGGAAAAAGCTTTACTATGAAATCTTGTCTTGATACACACATGAGAATTCACACAGGGGAGAGACCTTTTGAATGTCTGTCCTCTGGAAAAAGCTTTACTCGGAAATCTCTTCTTGATAGACACATGAGAATTCACACGGGTGAGAATCCTTTTTCCTGTACCATTTGTAACAAGAAGTTTACTGAAAAAAGTCATTTGACTTTTCACAAGAGAAATCATACCAGTGAGAAGCCTTTTGAATGTCTTTCGTGTAGAAAAAGCTTTACTCAGAAATCTCATGTTGATAGACACATGAGAATTCACACAGCGGAGAAACCTTTTTTTATGTCTGTCCTGTGGAAAACGCTTCACTCGGAAATCTTATCTTGATGAACACATCAGTAACATACATTTGTGACAAAGGTTTTAAACAAGAAGGTAATTTGAGTCTTCAGGTGACAGTTATTCATGCAGGATGTTGAATGATTTATATATATATTTTTAAACATTTGTTTCATATTAATCACAGCAGTTAGATGACAGGAATGAACAGTAGAGGCGTTTTCTATGTTTGACTGGTAATAAAATGTCTATCTAGACATCTTCACCTCATTACATGAGAAACCCACAGTTAATGATCTTTTGAGCAAAGTTTTGATGCAGCTGTTAATTAATAAAGCTCATTTCACATAGAAACTGGAACAGATAAGGTGTTATAATGTAAACCTGGTAAATATTCAGGTCCTGGGTGAATATGTGGATGTGAACATATGAAAGGTAACAATTTTGGGCCTGAGGAAATTTAAATGGTAAAAAAAAGAACGTTGTCCTGACAAAAAAGATGTTTACATTCACAATTATTCATTTTTTCCTGTTATGAAGGGAATAAATATAATAAAGTGCAACAACGTTTCATCTGTAACATTGGTTACAGATGAAGCAAGTTTGCTGATCCAGATGGACCCCTGCTGTAACATTTTGGCATGGTGTAGCACAACTTTTTTCAATTAAAGTATTTAGAATAAAAACTCAAGTTTTTATTTTTAAGATTTAGAATCTTTTAGCTGAATGATAAGTTATTGGTTGGATATATTCCAGAGACAGACTTAATTCAGATGAAAATAAAAGCAAAGGTAGGACAGATTTAATGTACTTTGCTCAGTTTTTATGATGTTTTTGGAGGAATTTTTAAAGGTCGGCTGCAAATGATGAGAGTTTAGCTAATTCAGTGTCTTGTTGGCTTTCATTAGCAATGCATCAATCAGCCCTGCTACGTGTGTTGTTGAAACCAGGCCCACCAAAACTCCAACTGTTTTTGGCACAGTGTTAGAGCTATGGTCAATAGATATTGGAATGAAGTAGATCATCTATAGAGGAGTCTCAGATGAAGATTTGGGACATATATAAGTGTGTGTCAGTCTCAGAGTTAGTCAGCTACAAGCTAATTAATGTTGCAAAGTAGCTCCAGCCACCTTGAAAGGGGGTGCTGGGATTATGGGGTTAAACTACGGGACATCAAAGAACTCAGTTTAGAGGCTGGAGTCTGTAGTTCAGGTAAATTGAAGTCCTAAAATGATGAAACATGTTTGTTTAAAAAGATAAACTAGATTGATGATGTTGCTGTTATTTTTACTGATTAGTTTGAACCTGCTTTAACTTGGTAAAAAGCCTTTGTCTTAATAATGTATTAAAGAAATCTGATTCTCCTCTAGAAGTGTGAAGTTTCTGCTTTTTAAAGATTTTTTGAAAGTATAATTTTCCTTTGAACTAATTCTAATAGTTTTGTTCTTGATTCTGTAGATGTTCTATTTACCTGCTATGATTGAAAGTAACTATCACCTATTTTATACAACTGATTTTATGGATTATATTCTGCTGTGGATGTTTTTAATTATTGTAATCACTTCTAAATTAATGAACGAGCAGCAATAAAAACCTCATGGATTGTAAAAATGTGTTCTTTATCTGGTTTCATATAAATTAGAAACAATCTTTTTCCATGTTTTCTCTGATATTTTCAGCCAAACTAAAGCTGTTAAATAAATAGTTTAATGGCATTCACCTTCTGTCTTCTCCTGTCTTTCCTGTTGCTCCTCCGTCAGCATTAATCTGTTTGCTTTTTAGAGCCTGAGTGTGTTCAAATCTGGCCATTGGATAAATCCTCCTTTGCTTGTAGGAGAACTTAGATTAGGAAATAATGTAGGTACGTATTCTGGCCCAGTTGGTTTGGCACCTGATAAAACAAGTGTTTCAGTTGCTATAACTGTGTGTGTCCAGAGCCGCTACAACCAAGCAACTAGAGGAATGAAGGATCTAACTATGGCTGTGTTCACAATGCAGCCTGAAGGGAACCAAATCCAATATTTTTATTTATTAAAAATCATTACAAAATGCCAAAATGAAAGTGCAGCTTCACAGATGAACTCCAGCAAACATTTTTAGTCCAGTGGGAGGCTGAGTGCACCGTGTGCAAAGCTGGCTCATTAGTTTCAGTGTCTAATAAAGGTGCTGGAGATCTCAAAGCTCACATGGACACTGAAAAACCTGAAAAAGCTCTGAGAGGTGAGAGTTATTCTGCAAAGTTGACTGAGTACTTTGTTAGACCTGGGAAAAAATGCTGAAGCTGTATTTACTAATAAAGAAGAGGTCATGTTTAGATTTTATTGATGTATTATAAATGAGTTATTAATTTTCCTATTTTACTGCTTGTTACAGGTATTAACAGGTATTTAGGTATAATAAAGCTGTTAATAAACCTTTGAGAAGCCTGTCTGAATCCGTCTGGAGGCTGGGCAAAGTCTCTTCTTTATGGAAATCTAAATATGCTCACCCTAATATATATACCTATTCTAAAAGAATTAGTTCTGTAGTTCCCATTTTTAAGCCAACTGATGTTTGCAGGAGCTGTTTTGAACTAGACTACAGAGGGACGGCAGCAGTTTATGGATCATGTTACTTCATGTTTTTGAACTTTATTAGGGAGATTCACTGAGCCTCCTGATGGGTTTTTAGGCACAAGACAATTTGGAGATAAAGGCTCTTTATCTAAACACAAATAATCCAGTAGATTGTATGTTTGACCTCCTCTGCCATAAAACACGAGCATATTTACATAAAATTGTTAAAATTAAGAATTGATTTTTTTCATGAAACTTTGGTTTAACTGCCATGTCTCCTTTTATATGTTCTTCTGAAATCAATTTATGATTATAATACAAAACGAAATATTTATATGTTAAAAGTTACTGATAAATGGTACAGTTCATGTAGTTTAAAGAACTTTAATGCTGAAAGTAATAAAAACCAAATTGAATCAGCAGAGATATCTAGAAGAGGGTCCAACGGGTCTCGTCAGAAAGAACCAGAACAACATGCAGACAGCAGTGAGTGGGCGGAGCCAAGATACCTGGACAGGTGAGGAAGAGTTTGGACAGCATCCTGAGGATCATTAAATGCTGACTGAGACAGCATCTCCTCCCATCAGTAACTGGATCAGAACCAGGATAGATATCCTGATCAAATCTAAAGCTTTGCTGTTTATCAATAAATCATTTTTCATCAGAACATCTTCTTCATCTTCCTCATCCATCAGAACACCAGCAGGGGGCAGTCTGGGCTCAGAGGAGGCAGGCCACAGGTTGGGTCAGGATGTTCTGGTAGTTCTGGTGGTTCTAGTTCTACAACCTGGAGCTTCCTGTTTGATGAAGAACCTCCTGGAACCGTCCAGATTCTACCCTGAACCTCAGCTGCTGTTGATGTTTGTTTCAGAGCTTTAATGGTTTAAACCTGAACGATGGAGCTGAATCCCATTGATCCTCATTCACACAGTAACACACCTAGAAATGATGGAAACAGCCTCAGGTGGATGGAAACTGGAAATGTTCCTCTGTTTAGGTCTGGAGATGATGGTCTGTCTGTTTGCTGAGGAGCATCAAATCTATGCATCTTCTCAAAGAGACACTTTCAGTCTGACTGAATAAAAGGAGGAAAATCAGCAATTATTTCTAAACAAGTCAGATGGAAAGAATAATCAGGAGGACAAGGTGTAGATAATCACACACACGTCTATAAATACCTGAAGGTGCAAAGATGGCAGCCATGACACTCCTGGATGAGTCAGTGGAAGAAAGCAGGGGGTCTGAACCAGAAAGCTGGTTTAGATGTTACAGAGGGACACTAAGGAACCGCGTGTCTCTGGTCCAGTTCCACATTTAACCAGTGGAGGGTCCCTAAAAGTTTCATTGGGGCGGCAGGTGGAAACTAATAGGCACTGAAATCAGTTCCTACTAAACCAACAGATTTTCATGAGGCTCTTGCTAATAATGCTATGTACATATTAACACATCAGTGCTGTTTAAATGAATCTATGGTTCTATATAACAAAATAAATGGATAAACAGTTGTTCTTTATCTTTAAAGAGGAACTTCATTTTTTTTTTTACATTGGGCCCTTGATTTTACATTATTCCATCATGTTCTACTCACCCATATGAGTTTTGTGTCATTTGGAGCCGTTCTAAAGATATTCTGTTAGGTTATATCCAAGTAACGTCTTCCTTTGGGCAACGACTTGAAGGCACAAACTAAACTGTTCTTCGTTTATTCTTTATGGTACGCCAGCATTCATAACATGGAGGCCAATCACTGTCCCCCAGACATCTGCGGTTATTATTTCTATATTTATGTATTTTTAAATCAAGTGGAGTGTGTATGACGTCATCCGTGCGCTCCGGCAACCATTCATTCATCCTGTCCGCTAAACTGCTGCTAGTTTTACTCACATGCCTGGAAGATGTCTCATCCCCTGATGTTGCTTTCCTCCTCTGCAACCTCTGTGTGTTTTCCTCTAGAGTTCAGGTGGTATTACATCCGGTCTGGCTACCACACCGGTCGGCATTAGAGCGATCAGCTGTTCTCTGGATTAAACAAAGGCAGTGTGTCCGGGTGGGAGCGGCATGATTAAAAACAACACGAAAAAAGCACAAAACTCTCAGAAAACAACCTTGTTATAGATGACAAAACTTCACAGAGTTACAGTGAAAAAACAAGAGCAATTAAAAAAAGATAAAAGTAAGAAAGTTAAAAAGCAAACTGAAGCGGAGTAATTGCAGCATGCTGCTTTTCATGCATGCGCACTATCCAGACACAGAATTAAGACGTCAACCCCAGGGAACCATCAAATATGTTATATAATGATGAGTAAACTTAGTGAGCTTCTGTAGTGTATTAATCTGCACCAATGATTAGAATAAAACAAGAATTAAATGTTTTTAAATGTGTAAAAAGAGTTGTGCTTATAAATACATTTATGTAGGCCAAAAGGAGAAAAAGAGAAATAGTGTGTGTGTGAGTCTGCACCTGGCCTTTTGAAGTTTGGATCCAAGCCGTTGTAGTGAAAAAGGCACACTCATAAAAATGAATTATTTGTCATATCAAGGTTGCACAGCTCAGCTGAACTCAGCTAAACCAACTGTGATGAATTGAGTTGTCATCTTTAAAACACACTGTGCAGTAATGGTCACAGAAAAAGTGATGTTTTACTAGGACTTGGAACACCAGGGTTATACTGACCTGGTTTGAAGTAATATTATAATCGTAGATCACATTAGAAGAAAGGCTTGGTTTTGACATATTATTAATTGAAATTGTTATATGTTTCTGATTTAAGTGCACCAAATGTCATCATGACCTGAAAGACTCTTCCCAAAGAAATATTATAATCATAAGTTACATTGGATAAAAGCTTGTTTTGAAAGATTAACAATTGAGTAGATGATGTGTTTTTGATTTAATGACAATATATGTCATCATGATTTGTAAAGAAATGTCAACATAACCTGTAACGAAGACTGTTGATTAGATATATAAAAAATATGCTTTGAAAGGGGTTTTCCACTGTTAAGATAAAAATAATTGGTTTTACCCGAAGAAAAAGTACCTAAAATAATGAAAAAAGGTGGGGGCCTGTAGGAGGAGTTAACAGGCCCCAAGAAGTGTATAAAAGAGGCCCATTTTCATCATTTGTTCAGTTGCACGCCGGCGGTCAACTCGTGTGTGATTCTTTGTATTTTGTAATAAATCACGTTGGACCTGGACTTCAGCTGCTTCTACCTGATTTTTTGGATTATTGTTTGAAGACTTTCCTGCCTTTTTAAGAACTTTGAATTTTTACAAACTTAGCTCCAATTTTAAGTCGTTAAGGAGATTATCCAGCGACAAATTGGCGAGCCAGCCAGGAGGAGAAAAAGCCCCAGGCGTCGGATCAACCTGCAGGCGCCGGTCGGAGGAGAGGAATCCCCACACGGGCCCAGAAAATCACCGGTTACAGGTGAGCTAATTTGTTATAATTTTCTAAATTAAGTGGGTAACCAGCCTGCGGCTGCTGCCTGTGGGTGTCAGGCGCCATCAGGCTCTCCTAAAAAGAACCTAGTATTCTAAATTTAGTAATTATTGTCCAAATTTGATAAGCATTTTTATAAGAATATACAAAAAGGCAGACTAAGCTGGGAAAGGGTCCAGGTATGTATGAGTATATGTGAATGCATGGTTTAAGTGTTATTAATGTTTGTATCATTCTGTATTTGAACTGTTTAGTGTTGGAATTATTTTGTGAATAAGTTGAGCTTAACACGTGAGGTTCTAAACAGGTGATTGGACAAGATTGACAGATTGGTCAAAGCGTTTGACATAGGTCTGTGGAAGCCATAAATCCGGAACATAAAAGTACGCGTGTTACGTGAGGGTATTGGTGACTAAGATAGTCGGCGTGCTCCATGAACCAGCTTATATTGTATTAGATATTAAGGTATTGAAAGGCTAAGCGATAGCCAGAATTTGTGTTGTATTAAGTATTGTGTTAAGGTATTAAGAGGCTAAGCGATAGCCAGGCTAAGGGATAGCCAGAATATTACCGATTAAGCGATAATCGGAGAAATAGTACCGCTCTACCGGGAACGTTACCTATTTTCAGTTATCTGAGTGGGTCCGGAAAAGCAGGGAAAACGCGTATGCCACTGTAGGAGACAGTGAGGAAGAGTAAAAGTGCACTGTAGATATATATATATATATATATAATCATTTGCCTTGTGTGTCTTGGTTAATGTGTCTTGTGTGTCTTTGTTAGTGTGAAGAGTGAAAGAGTTAAGTAACTAAAGGGGAATAAGGGGTAAACAAAGATAATAATAAAAAAGATTATAATATTGATAAGACTTAAAGTATAATAATAAATTAATAGAAAATAATTATTACCAAGTATAGTTAAAAAGAATAACCTGAAAATTAATAAGGATTGGAAAACAGAATTGGTAACTGAAAAACACAGAATTAAGAGAATGAAATAAATTAACAAAGTCCTAAAATAAGATTGACAAAGGTTGTAAGCATTATAGGATAAAGATATTATAAACATATATTGTTACAAATTATAGTATATGAAATAAATTATACGGTATTAATAATTAGTGAAAGTGCAAAATAACATTGTAAATCTGTTCTTTTAGGGATCCTAACTCAAATTGTGGGGATCTAAAATTAAGGAGAGCACAATCTGTATTGGAAAGAGCAGAACCGGTTAAATAAAAATTAATTAAAGATTATAAAGGGTAGTGGATAAGCACAGACCCTAAAGGTTGAGTGACTGCTGATTGCCATGGGAGCTAATGTGAGCAAACAGACTGAGGGGTTAACGCCTGCCAAACTGGTAATAATGACACATCCATCCAATAAGCGCAAAATTCAAAAATGCATGGCAGAATGGCATAAGATGACATCTGGAAAAAATCGTTGGCCTAAAGAGGGCAGCTTTGATCCTTCATGCTGTGACGAAGTTGAAGAAAGATTAAGAAATAAAGAAAAGATGCGTGACCGAATGCACTTGCATAAAAAACAGAGACATGCTGAAGAGAGAGATATCCTGCGATATTTTAAAATTGAGCATCAAAAGAGCCCAACAGCCCCTGACTACACTGATCATAAGCCACCACCCTATCGCCCTAGCATAGCAGGCCAGTACCCAGTAGTAGTAGAATCAGGTAGCAAGGGAAAGATTACAGGACAACTCAAATTAGTATTAGAAGAAGAAGAGGAAGAAACAGAAAAAACAGAAAAAGAAATAAGTAACACACCGCAGAAAGAGTGTAACTACAGCAGTGAAGATAGCGATTGGGATAGAACCCCAGAAGTAAGGAGAAAATCTCCCCATAGCCGTTCCCTACCCCCAGTACGTCGCAGGCATTCACCATATCAAAGAGGCCCCACATGCCACTCAGAGCCCAGCACCAAGTTATCCTTGAATAAACCAGCAAAAAACTCAGAGCCTGTGACCAAGTTAGTCTTGGATGAACCAGCAGAACTGATGAAACAAATAAACAAGGAGGTGGTGGAGCTGAGGGAAACATATGTACAACTCATCGACATGGAGAAAAAGTTGGAAGAGGAAGCACAAATGAGACAACTAAAGAATTTAAAACAGACAGTGAAAAAACAAAAGGAGGAAAAGAAAAGACGAGACGAAGAATTAGAAAAACGGAAAAGAATGGAAACGGAGCAGCTTATACTAGAGGCCCAGGATGACCACCCAGACCGGGCAAGTCCACGGACTAAGGCCTTGATTGAAGAAGCAAAAATAAAAGAGGGAGAAGAGAGGGGAAGTGAGGAGGAAGCCCTAATAGAGAGTGATGGAGCTGACTGGTCAAATGGTGAAATGGAGGATGAAGGCTTAGATGGGCTGCCGTCAACAAACCCATTCCATAAGGGGTTTAAGGAGAAAAGCAGGCCAGCGACAAAAGGACGGAAGCCACTCACAGCTGAATGTGACGTGGACCTGCAAATAGCAAAAAACGGCCCTCACTCAATGCTGACCAGGTACCAAGCACGACTGCAGAAGACAGAATCAGATCAAGAACGGGCCTATATGGCTCCCCTGCTGTCCAAAGGACCTCAAGAAGACAGATATGTGCCATGGTCATTTATGGACATGATCACACTTGCTGGAAGGCTGACCCCGTTGGCAGATAGTGCTGACAGGTGGATAGAGAAGCTGGAAGAAATCACTGGAGGCATCAATCTGGCAGCTGGAGACATCAAGGCACTGCTGATCAAGACAGCAGGACACTCAGCAGCCAGAGAGGTGTTTGACGAAGCCAAGCTTCCAAGGGTCATGACCTCACACCAGTATGACAAGATACCATTCAATAAAATAAGACCTGAGGTGTGGGCAGCCTTGAGGAACAAATTCCCCACCTGCAGTGACCCAACTAAGCTGAGACAAGAATGCCTAAGGGATGATGAAAGCCCCGCCCAGTTTCTGCACAGGTTCCAACAGAAATGGAAAACAGAGACTGGAAGTGATGGGAGTGAACTGAAAACATCTGGCCCCTGTTCAGAACCTACATCAGAGAGGCCATGCCCAAAGAAGTACAAGCCAAACTGGATGGAGTTGTGGGGCTCATGAAGATGGATTGGCCTCTGTTCTCTGAGCATGTTATACACTATGTAAACATGCATCGGGCCGAAAAACGGGCCTTTGAGGACCAGAGCAAGATGCTGGCCACCAAGTTAACCCAGCTGCAGATCGGGGAATTGTCCAAGGCAAAGAAAGAAAAAGAAAAACCCAAACATCAAGCAGCATTGACTGTGGCAGCCACACCCTCAACTGAGGGTGCACCAACAGGGGAGGCAGTGGTACAAGCACCAGTAGTGTCTCCTGTCATCCCTCCGCCCACACAGCAAATGCAATATCCAGCAGCGCCACCTGTGGGAGGAGCCCTGCCACAGCAAACCCAACCTCAACCAGTTCCTCCTATTCATGTGCATCTAAACCAAGGAGGAGGTCCCCAACAAGCAACGTTCGGAAGGGGACGAGGGGGGCCACCCATGAGGGGAAGATGGAGGGGACCACAAGGAGCCCCAAGAAGGCCCCCTCAAGGCCAATACCAGCAGATGCCTCAGGCAGGTCCAGACATGGGACAACAGCGTGGGAGACTGCAATGCTGGGGATGTGGACAAGTTGGACACATGCAAAGGGACTGCCCCACTAACCCATGGATGGGACCTCAGCCCCCTACTGCTGGACCAGCCACCTATGGAACGGGACAAGACATATACTGGCTATAGGGATGCCCAGAGAAACCTGATGGAGAGGCCATTCTACCTGTATTAACCCAACGTCCACAAACAAAGCCCACCATTGATGTCACTATATATGACAGCCATCATCGCTTCATGATTGATACAGGAGCGGCCTACTCCTGTATAGGAAAAAGTGGAATTGGCCTGCCTCTCTCAGCATCAAAGATTCGAACAGTAGGTTTCTCTGGGAAGACCCAAATAATACCCATGACTGAGCCAGTTCCCATGATCATAGGTGAAAAGACTGTGTGTGCACCACTGCTGTACTCAGAAGATACGCCAATCAATCTGCTGGGTAGAGATGTGCCGTGCCAGCTCAATGCCAAAATCAAATGTACCCCTAATGGAATTTCTTTTGAAGCAATAGACGACAATGAAGCCTACATGATGCCACTGGGCCTACAAAAGACCCCCCAGATAACAAGTCATGAACCAGAAGACCAAGTATTTTGGCTGAAACTCACATCACCAACTTCCTTCCTCCAACTGGAGTGGGAAACATGGAGACCCCTGATAATGAATCACTACGAGAACTCTAAAGAACCCTTTCTCCCTCTCCATTGTACCATGTTTTATGACAAAGGCAAAACACATGAAGATTACGAGAAAAGCTGGGATGAAGAAATTAACAGCAAAACAACTGTCATCCAATATGCTGACATAGTGGTTGGACCACAAGGAGCTGCAGCTGTTGTCACATTTCCTGATAAAGATGTAGCAGAATGGTTCCAGATTACCAACTCAGCACCACATGTCACATTACTGATTGCAGACGAGTATGAGTCACATGACTTAGGACCCATGGTTCAAGAAGCCAAGCAAGTCACTGAATGGGTCAACACAGCATGGGACTGCATTAGATTATCCAAAGATGGACTGTTCTTTATGATCTCATTCTCACAAGCTGATGAAGTCATAGCAGAACACATTAAAGTTCCTGGGAAAAGACAAATGGCAGTGGCTGCAGAACATGAATCCCTATTAGAACAGGTCCCAGAGCAAGTATGGTCTAAAAGTAAAACAGATGTAGGATTAGTGAAATCAGCAGACCCCATCAAATTCACCATCAAACCAAATGCTAAATTGCCCTTCCAAAGACAATACCCACTTAAAAGAGAAGCAGTAGAAGGAATACAGCCCATTATAACAGGATTAGAAACAGCAGGAGTTCTTAAACCAACAGTAAGTCCCTGTAACACACCAATTTTTCCCATCAGAAAACCCAACAGTAATGACTACAGACTAGTCCATGATCTAAGATTAATTAATGCTATTGTGGCAGAAGAAATACCAGTAGTACCAGACCCACACACATTACTGAGTAATATACCCCCAGGCACCAAATGGTTTACTATGATAGATCTGTGTTCAGCATTTTTCAGTGTACCGGTCCATCCAGATTCTCAGTATTTGTTTGCATTCACCAACAAAGGCCAGCAATACACTTATTCACGATTACCACAGGGTTTTGTACACTCACCATCAATTTTCAATGGAGTACTGGCAAATGACTTAAACCACCTTGACATACCATCTACAATGTTGATGTATGTTGATGACATTTTGATTTGTTCTGCTTCTAAAGAGCAGTGAGAAAGAGACTCCATTACAGTGTTGACTGCTTTGGCAGAAGGAGGACACAAAGTAAGTAAACAAAAATTGCAATTCTGCCAGCAAACATTGGAGTATCTCGGCAGGCAACTCAGTGGGGACAAGAGGTGTATTGCACCGTCCCAACTGGAAGCCATAACTCAAATGCCCAAACCTCGGACTGTTGGTCACATGTTGTCTTTCCTTGGCATGGCAGGTTACAGCAGACCGTGGGTGTGTGATTATGCCATCAAAACGGCTTCGCTAAGAGCACTGATTAAAGCCGCAGGTCAAGGACACCAGTCGGCTCAATTGCAATGGACAGATGAGGCAGAGGGTGCGTTCCAGCTGCTGAAACAAGATCTCCAAACTGCTCCTGCTCTGGCCAATCCAGATTATGGCAAACCATTCCATTTCTATGTGGCTGAGCGACAAGGGTATGCATGTGCAGTATTGATGCAAGACACCCCAACAGGTAAACAGCCAATTTCTTATTACAGCACAAAATTAGATGGTGTCGAAGAAGGTCTGCCTCCCTGCTACCAGGGCTTGGCAGCAGCAGCCTTCGCATACAAAAAGGCCTCAGTTATTACTATGGGCCACCCTGTTATTTTGTACACATCACATCAATTACATGCACTGCTCACCAGTCCACGCTTTGTGATAACCCAAGCTCGTCGAAGAGGTTATGAAGTTCTGCTTTCAGGACCTGATTTAACAATACAACGCTATACCACCATTAATCCAGCCACAAGAATGGTATTGCCCACAGAAGGTGAGCCCCATGATTGTCTCCAGTAGATGGACACCTTCATGAAGGTAAGGGAGGACTTATACAATCATCCAATCCCATCTGATTTGACACTGTTCGTAGACGGATCATGTGTCAGAGGAGCGACAGGGAATAGAGCTGGATATGGCATAGTCCAACTTAACCCCGATGGGACCTTTACCAAAGTACAATCAATGAGCTTAGATCAACCTTGCTCTGCCCAGTTGGCAGAGATAAAAGCATTAACAGCAGCATGTAAATTGGCTACTGGTAAAAGAGTGACAATCTATACTGACAGTGCATATGGATATGGGGTATGCCATATAAATGCTAGCATCTGGAAACAACAAGGGTTCGTTAGAACAGATGGCACCCCAGTGACACATGGGCAAGCTGTAGTAGAATTAATAAAAGCTATGCAACTTCCATCTGCGTTGGCTATTGTAAAATGTGCAGCCCATCAGACAGCAAAAACACCTATTGCCATAGGAAATAACTTAGCAGATGAGGCAGCTAAAGAAGTCACAGGATCAGCAGTGCAGGGACCAATGGTTCATGTAACTGAGTGCGAACCTATTACTAATCTAGCCTCATTAATAGAAGCCCAAAACAACGTATCTGAAGCGGAAAAACGTCTATGGGCACAAAGGGGGACGGCTCGGTTAACACACCCCCGGCTGGGTTGTGGCGTAGTTCTCGAGGACATTTTGTACTACCATTGTCCTTATTACCAACGGCGATTAAAATAATGCATGGACCTGATCATTGTTCTCGAGCCCAAGTTGTTCAAAAGTTACAGGCAGTCTGGTGGTCACCTTATATGACACCTATGGTAGACAGAGAACTGGCCTTATGCCCACATTGCCCTAAGTATAATGTGCGTAAAATGTTTACCCAGCCCTTAGCACATATCCCCATGCCAGATGGTCCGTTCTGCCATCTGATGAAGGATTACGTTGACATGATAACTCGGGTTCAGGGAAAGAGGTATATGTTGGTGGTTTTCTGTAGGTTTAGCAGATGGGTGGAAGCATGCCCCACTGCTAAGAATGACCACAAAGCAGCAGCAAGGTTTTTGTGTAAAGAAGTTTTTCCCAGATTTGGCATGCCTGATACCATATCATCTGATAATGGACCTCATTTTGTCTCGCAGGTGATCCAGCAAATGTTCAAACTGTTGTGCATAACACAGAAGTTTGGTTGTTTGTATCATCCCCATTCACAGGGATCCGTGGAACGAGCTAACGGAGTGCTGAAATCAAAGATAGCTAAGATAATAGCTGACAGCAACAACCGTTTGACTTGGGTTGATGCCTTGCCTGTTGCATTAATGGCAATGCGTTCTCAAACTAACCGAATAACCCATCTTACCCCTCATGAAATGCTTACAGGTCGACCAATGCCTCTCCCACAGGTTCGTGGACCCCTGCTGCAGGAGGTCTCCTTGGCACAGCTTGAACGTGAACTGGGGGACTACCTCAGGTCCTTAACCCGCATTCACAGGCTTATATTTCAACAGGTGAAAGCAGCTCACAGCCGAGACGAGACACACATTCCAGTGGACGTCAGGGACATTCAAGTTGGTGACAGTGTGTTCATACGAGTCTTTAGACGTCAGTGGAACGAGCCTCGTAGGGAAGGCCCCTTTAAAGTTGTGCTTACCACTCCCACTGCCCTGAAAGTTGAAGGTAAGCCCTTCTGGTTTCATAAAAACCACTGCACCAGGCATCGGCCTCCAGACCCACCTGGCCTTGCTCCAGGACCGACGGGCTCTGCGCATACTGACAGGGCAGAAACAAGTCTCCCTCCGCAGCACCTCTCCACTAGCTCACAGACTTTAGATGTTGCACCGGTGTCGGGCACTGATGCGTCCCCACTCCCCTCAATGTCCGGCGTCCAAGGACGCTAGGTACGCTTGGCAGCCCGCGAATCACCAATGCCAGGGGACTCTGAGGATGACAGTGTTCATTCTTATGCTTCCCATCCGCCTTCTGATTCTGGTGGCAATGATGATGATCCTTCTGCCGCTGAGACTTCTTCTGGGCCTGACCCAGATCCATCCTTCGTTCAGGCACTGGACGAACTTCTTTCTTCTGACCCACCAGATGCTGGTGGAGTCCTGTCCCCTTCACATCCCTCACCTGCACCTTCCCCTTTCTTCCCCTCCGTTTCCCCTTCCTCCTCCGCGACAACTGGGCCGTCGATCGACTCGGTCCCGCCCACCCCATCGCCGTCTGGGCATCTCTCGGATGCGCCTTCTCCCGACTCTGACTAATCTTCTTGTTGTGTTAACCCTTTGTGGGTTAACAAGGGGGGATCTTATTAAGGTTACTACTAACAATGTACACACACACTTAATGCGTCACAAACAAACACAAACAAGTGCACACTACTAACACAATATGCCCCAAAGCACTGAACTCCTCAATAAATGATGTAATGAGCACGTTCTCTCTTCCACCAGTAGTACAAAAACCAGCTGAACTGATTTTTCCATTTTGTATAGCCCAAGGGAAAGAATTAGAAGAGGTGACGAATAGAACCTCTAGACATATGTGGACAACAGATAGACTGGTGACATGTAGTAATAGAACGTGGTACCCACCAACAGCAAATGGGAACCTCACCTACCACATTAAGTTTTGTAGAACAAGTCCCAATGCTACTATACGCTGTGAACAAGTAGTACCAGATGGGGGACATGTCATCTATGAGTTTCAACCTTCAAGTGTATCTCAATACCGAATACTGAGCCTGGCAAAGGGATCTGTCCCTTTAGGTGACATTTTTTGGATGTGTCACAATGAGACACAGATGTTGGCCACAATACCCCCTCAGTGGGAAGGTATCTGTGCACCAGCAATGCTGACAGGACAACTAAAGTTAATAGTAAATAACCCAATAGGCAGTAATGTAACATCTAACGAAATAACCAACCGCACTAAGAGAAGTGCTCCCGTTAAACACGAGTGGAAAACATCAGATGAAGTGTATATCACATGGGATCAGATCCCATATGGAGTACCTGAAGAACAAGTTGCCATAGGGAGTGGTTGGATAGAAAGTGGAAGAGGGGCTGGTTCAGTACCAATCTACGGATCAATTGTTAATGCGCAGTATATAGCTCGCAATAGTAGGTGGGTAAATCTCCTATGGTATAATCAACAAAGGTTTATAAATTTTACAATAAAGGGTGTAGATCTGATCAAAGAACAATTGCATGCTACTTCACTAATGGTTCTGCAAAATAGGTTCGTGCTAGAATCCCGCATGGCTGGGGACCAAGGAATATGTGACTATATCGGAGAAGATTGTTGTACTTTAATTCCTATGCATACAGATATTAATGGCAGCCTCACAGGATCCCTCCAGGAAATGAAACGCATGAGAGATGAACATGTACTGCAGTCCAATTGGAACACTCAGTTGAAGGGATTCTGGGACTGGTTTAATAAGCTTGGATGGGGAAGATATCTTAAGGCAGCAGGAATGATTCTAGGGGCAGTAATATTGATCATATTGATAGTTATTTGTTGCATCATACCCCTTGTTAGGGGACTGGTCTCAAGACTTGTTTTAAGTGTAACTGGTCAGTTCCCGATTGTAGAGATACAATTGGACCAAGTCATGTAGAGCATAGCCATGATCACATCCCAACCTCACCAGGTACGTGCATTTCTTTAATAACAACCTTGTATATATGTAAATTAATCAACATAACAATGACTCACATACTTATTTATGTAGTTATAGTAATTTGCATGCTGACTTATCCATAGATTTAGGAGATAATATGCCTCATGATGATATCTAAATATGCCCCATCATGTCTCCAAATGCAGATTAACTGACAATGGAAAAAACTTATGAGGAAAGCTATTACCCCGAGGAATGGCGAGAGAACAATAAAGAGAGATACTACACACAGGCGTCAGTAGGCACACACGTAGAAATAGCCGCAGGCTCCTATGTTCCCCCTAGGCAGCCAGAAGATCCGGCAGGGGGGCCAGGTGCCACACCTTCGGGTTGGAACAAACCTATGATGACACCAAGAAGGCAGCCAGATGATCAACCACCATCACCTACAGGGAGGCCAATGTCGAACCCAGAATCACCTGAGGACCTACAGATCGTCATCGAGACCGAACCACACAACATCCCAGCCAACCCAGGGGATGGGCGCCACCACACCAGACCACTTCTGGAGATACCATCCACATCAGGCGGGCCGCCTACCTACTACGACATGACGGCTCCTGCCCCGTACCCAGGGAATGGTGAAGTCTTCGCAGGCATGAATATCAGCACATCAGAATATATTCACCTCAGAGGTTTTTTCGCTCATCCCATGCATACCTATCGCTCTGTCAACGACCTAGCGCCAGAGATCACCTCTATGTCAACAGAGGTGTATTCAAAAATGATGAGGGGTATGGAGTACCCGCAATCTAAGGTTCCACTGCAGACACTCCGCCGCGCCTCATACAAATTCAAGGCGACAAAGAAGATGCAGCATGTGACCCAAGAAAATCAGGAACTGAAACGTCAACTTCAGGAGGCACGAACCACCATAATCACCCTGCAAGGAAAGTTGCTGCAGCTGACCAAGCGAGTGGCCGCATGGAAGCCCTGAATATTATTGATGTCACCCATGATATAACACTGGATATAAACGACAATGCTGATAGAGGATTATCAATACCTATGTTAAAAATAACTGGCAAGATAATTGTGTATAATGCATCTGACAGTACAGGTACTGTGCAGGAGAGTGCCACATGGTTACTCCTATGTTGGTTGTAATGATGGTCATTGACCATTGGATGATGTGTACGCCTGGCATAGTCCAGGCATGATGAGGCTTTTCTTGGTTATTTATGGGTGTGTCTTGACACCTATGCAGAGGGGGATGCGATGACCTCGCGACACAAGATGCTGCTGGGGCATTGGAATTTTCCTCTGCTGAGAAAACAGAATAAGAAACTCATTCTACAAAAAAAGCAAGCAACGAGGAGAAGATCCTTATAAGTGAGCCAAGAGGGGGATCCCTCTTTGTTTCAAATTTCCTTCATTTACTCACGAGATTTTATACCAATCACTACAAGTATATGGTGTGTTTAGTCTCACTTCTAGTTTGGTGCACACAATATATATATAACCATCAGTTACTTTTTTTGCGACTTCACTATAATGGTATTTTATGTGAATCATCACCTGCATAGTAACTTTGTGTTGATCCTTTTCAGGATCAAAGGGGGGAAATGTGGTGTATTAATCTGCACCAATGATTAGAATAAAACAAGAATTAAATGTTTTTAAATGTGTAAAAAGAGTTGTGTTTATAAATACATTTATGTAGGCCAAAAGGAGAAATAGAGAAGCAGTGTGTGTGTGAGTCTGCACCTGGCCTTTTGAAGTTTGGATCCAAGCCTTTGTAGTGAAAAAGGCACACTCATAAAAATGAATTATTTGTCATATCAAGGTTGCACAGCTCAGCTGAACTCAGCTAAACCAACTGTGATGAATTGAGTTGTCATCTTCAAAACACACTGTGCAGTAATGGTCACAGAAAAAGTGATGTTTTACTAGGACTTGGAACACCAGGGTTATACTGACCTGGTTTGAAGTAATATTATAATCGTAGATCACATTAGAAGAAAGGCTTGGTTTTGACATATTATTAATTGAAATTGTTATATGTTTCTGATTTAAGTGCACCAAATGTCATCATGACCTGAAAGACTTTTCTCAAAGAAATATTATAATCATAAGTTACATTGGATAAAAGCTTGTTTTGAAAGATTAATAATTGAGTAGATGATGTTTTTTTGATTTAATGACAATATATGTCATCATGATTTGCAAAGAAATGTCAACATAACCTGTAACGAAGACTGTTGATTAGATATATAAAAAATATGCTTTGAAAGGGGTTTTCCACCGTTAAGATAAAAATAATTGGTTTTACCCGAAGAAAAAGTACCTAGAATAATGAAAAAAGGTGGGGGCCTGTAGGAGGAGTTAACAGGCCCCAAGAAGTGTATAAAAGAGGCCCATTTTCATCATTTGTTCAGTATCACGCCGGCGGTCAACTCGTGTGTGATTCTTTGTATTTTGTAATAAATCACGTTGGACCTGGACTTTAGCTGCTTCTGCCTGATTTTTTGGATTATTGTTTGAAGACTTTTCTGCCTTTTTAAGAACTTTGAATTTTAACAAACTTAGCTCCAATTTGAAGTCGTTAAGGAGATTATCCAGCGACATTTCAAAGATCCTTTTATTAGATTATTTAACAGAAAATGGGAATGTGGAAAACCTAGTTTAGGTATAGTAAAGCTGTTGATTAATAGCCTGACGTAGTCCTACTCAATTCTAGTCAGAATATGAGTCTGATACTGCTCCATAGAGCTGTGATTATGGGGTGTGTTTTGAACGAACCAGGAAAAAAATTGCCTCTGCACTCAATTGGGTAGACCTACAACCAATAAGAGCAATGGAGTGCGTGATGTATGTTAAGCGACGCATAGTTGTTGTCAACAAAAATCAAAGCGTGCAGTTGCACACCTAGAATAAGAAGATGAGCCTTGATCGCGTTTCTCTGTTCCTCTTTTAAAATTAATTTGCTGTCGATATCTTCTAGAACAGACCTAATAGCAGAATCTACTCACCTCAACTCTCCGGCGGCAGCCATTGTTGTTGTCACCCAAGCGCGCTTTGGTCACATGGTTGATTACGTTACTGTTGCCCATCATCGTATAAAGCCCGCCCTGACAATTTGATTGGATCGCCAGAGGGTGGGCGATCATACTCGCGCTACTATGGTGCAATGCCAGACCGCACTTCCCAACCTCAAACCTTGTGGGCGGGACTAAGTTCGGAATGGCACCCAGGCTAGTTGATTAACCTTTGAGAAGCCTGTCTGAATCCGTCTGGAGGCTGGGCAAAGTGTCCTCTTTATGGAAATCTAAATATGCTCACCCTAATATATATACCTACCGTATTTTGGCGCATATAAACGTCTTCTTTTCACCTCAAAATGTGCGGTGCGTCCTATAGTGCGGTGCACCCTATGTGTTTTGTTACTGCCGACGTTGTTGAGACCACCATGAGAACGTTAAAGGGGAAGTGTGAGCGTGGATTGTGTGTTGTGCTTTGCTGCCACGCAAATGGACAGAAACTGCCCCCTATGGTGATTTATAAGAGAAAGACTTTGCCTAAAGAGACTTTTCCAGCTGGAGTCGTTATTAAGGCAAATGAAAAGGGCTATGGATGAGGAGATGATGAAAGAGTGGCTGAGGGAGGTGAATGTAAGGAGACCAGGTGTTTTTTTCCACGCATCACCGTCGCTGTTTATCTGTGACTCCATGCGTGCCCATCTCACAGCTGATGTGAAAAACATGGTGAAACAAATGAACGCTGTGCTCGCCGTTATCCCGGGAGGTCTGACAAAGGAACTTCAACCGCTCGACATCGGTGTGAACCGGCCGTTCAAAGTAAGGCTGCGAGTGGCGTGGGAGCAATGGATGACCAACGGAGACCACAGTTTCACGAAAAGTGGAAGGCAGTGCCGGGCAAGTTACGCAAAAGCCGGCATCATTTCCGAGGAGCCGCCCGGCACGGAAAGTGACTCTGACAGCGAAGAAGGGGAAATTGGCATGTCTGATTTAGTGCAGCTGTTTAAATCAGAAACAGACGATGATGACTTTGATGGGTTTGATTAATACTTTGTAATAAATACTTGAATAAAGCACAATCATACTCAGTTTTGCTCCCGCTCTATTTTTAAATACGCAGTAGAGGTATTTAAACGTAATAGAGGATATGTACCGGTATATAAAACCCGCGCCCTATAATCTGGTGCGCCTTATGTGTGTGTTAAATACATTAATGGCACACATAACTGAGACTGCGCCTTTTGGTACGGTGCGCCTTATGGTCGTGAAAATACGGTGTTTTAAAAGAATTAGTTCTGTAGTTCCCTTTTTTAAGTCTATTGGTATTTCTCCTTTCAGCTATAGTTTTAGTAATCGCATTATTTTCTAATCATGTGTCACCGACCCCATTCTCTTCACTTCAAGCCCAGTACTACAGCCTTAGAGAATTTGGCAGTTACCTGGAATCTCAGCTGTGTTAACTGCCAAACTTTCAAATGTCAACATTTTCAGGAAGGAACAGTTGGTCGCCATGACGATGGTTTCATAAACAGAAAATGTCAGTGGTTTTACTGCAGCAACTTCATTGTTCCTGAGTACCGATCCTCCTAGATGGTAAAACCTTGGTAGAAAGTCTCACCGTGATTTGACTTTCTGACAACTGACGCCTTTAAACATTACAGCAGTGTTGTAATAATATACAAACATTGGTATAAATCCCCAGAAAGTCTCACAGTGATTTGAGTTTTTGACAACTGACGCCTTTAAACATTACAGCAGTGTTGTAATAATATACAAACATTGGTATAAATCCCCAGAAAGTCTCACAGTGATTTGAGTTTCTGACAACTGAGGCCTTTAAACTCGGTCAGCAACATGGAGACACCTGCTCTCGTCTCTGGAAAACAAGGTGATGTTCAAGTTATATAAAGAAAGAATACAAATGAAGAGTTAACTGTTAGGAAACCAAACATTACGGCAGTGTTATAATAATATACAAACATTATGCGTGTTTGAGAAACACAATCAACTAATTTCCTCCTGTGATTTGATGAAAGTTCATGAAATTCTAAAATCCAACACACTACATTTACTGGGAAAAAAAAAAAAACATGAAAACCTTGACAGTAAAATGTTTGTTGTTCCCTTTTATGTGAAAAAAAAAAAGATAATCAGAAGCAGCCATAGCTGTATTATGTTCTGTTCCACAGCAATGAAGTGAAGCTTTGAGTTTTATGAGGTGTGTTGAATGGACGAAAGTTCAGGGGTAAACCCTGCTTATCCTTAAACTTCAGAAGAAACATCTTTTTCTAAAACACTCAGCAATATCTCTGCTTGAATAGGTTTTGCTGTCAAACTTGGAAAACAAAGTTCATTGGTCTGTTTTTTAACATGTTCTTTTAACCATCTTTGCCGTAACCTGGGTTTGAACCAGTGTTGCTGCGGCCATAAAGCAGAGTACTGACCGCTATACGATCACGGCTGCCTCTTCCATGTCTTTACATCTGCTCTGTGTTTTCTGACCTACCTCACTCAGAGACATTGATATCACTGCAGAATCTTACTTTCATCCTTTCTGCCTGTTTTGTGGAACAGTTTTCAAGGAGGAATGTGAGAAGTAACTTGCTCTGTTACTTTTTGTAAGAGCCAATTTGAGATAAATTTATTTATAGTTTTAAAAAGGGTTAAAATACAAGATTGATCATTTTGTTTGTTAAGATTATAATTGAAGTTTAAAAAAACTCTAATATTAAAAGCATAGAATATAGAAATGCAATTTGTAATGCATGTTTTTGGGCTTCCTGCATGCTGTAATTGTATACGTGGTTTTCTTTGTTTGCTTTTACGTACTGTACGTAAGGACTGAGGGGAAAACAAGATATGCTGGAAGCAACAGTTTTTGACCGAGTTTATATTATACGAATGTGGATGTTCTCTTATTTTTGTTTTCTTTTAATAAACATCACAAGTTGAAGAACATTATCTTGAATTGCTCGTGTTTCAGTACTTGTTGCTACTGTTTTTCCATGCAGTACAGAAGAAACTAAAGGAGCTGGAGTGCCGCTACACTTTTGTTCTCTCCTTGTCTAAATGTAGATCACCATCATCCTTTATTTGGTGATTTAACTACCCTCTGTTATAACAGAGATATCTGTCAGAACCTAGTAACCGCATTAGGAATATTTCATTGATGGAAGTTTCACCTTTGAGTTAATATAAATAGCACAAATTTAGTGAAAAGAAAGTTACGATCAGGATTAGTAAACAGTTTTTTAAAATTAACGCGAGAAAAACAACCACAGCAGGTTTATATTAACAATTTATGTAGGAAATCAATTCTATCATCTGAGGAGCAGCTTCAACTTGCGGAATTAAATTAATAACTTCTTTCTAGACAAAGTTCAGGGGACCATAATTTGCTTCAGGGCTTGATGGATCCAGGAGGCTGAGAAGAACTCTTTGTATTTCTCTCATCTTAGAAAACAGAGCAGAAAGAAAATAGAGGTTTCTTCAGACCTGCATTTTAGTTTTACCTCCTAGGGACCACATGTGACAGATAATGATGGCGCTGTATGCAGACAGATATTATCTGGCTCAAGCTGTCAGTAATAAGCTGCAGCGCTATAAAGGTGAAGGTAAGTGTGGATTTGAAGTTGCAGAGATAATTACATTATAAGTCTTTTAATTGTAGAATAGAAAAAATTAGAAGTATTTTTTTTGTTTACACTTGTTCAAACTGTACGCACAAGTACACAAATTGTGTACTACAAGTTGTACATCAACTTCTGGAAGTATGGAGTACCGGGCCCGGGCTGTTAGGTCTCTGTATGACCGGTGTCAGAGCCTGGTCCACATTGCCGGCAGTAGTGTCGGACTCGTTTCTGGTGAGGGTTGGACTCCGCCAAGGTTGCCCTTTGTCACCGACTCTGTTCATAACTTTTATGGACAGAATTTCTAGGAGCAGCCAAAGAAATTGGTGGCCTTAGGATTGCATCTCTGTTATTCGCAGATGATGTGGTTCTGTTGGCTTCATCAGGGCGTGATCGACAGCTCTCACTAGAGCAGTTCGCAGTCGAGTGTGAAGCGGCCAGGATGAGGATCTGTGCCTCCAAATCCGAGACCATGGTCTTGAGCTGGAAAAGGGTAGAGTGCCTTCTCCGGGTTGGGGAGGATGTACTGCCCCTTGTGGAGGAGTTTAAGTATCTTGGGGTCTTGTTCATGAATGAGGGGAAGATGGAGCGGGAGAACGATAGGCGGATTGGTGCGGCATCTGCTGTGATGCGGGCCCTGAACCGATCTGTTGTGATGAAGAGAGAGCTGAGCCAAAAAGCAAAACTCTCAATTTATGGGTCAATCTACGCTCCTACCCTCATCTATGGTCATGAGCTTTAGATCAAGACCGAAAGAATGAGATCCCGGATACAAGCGGCTAAAATGAGTTTTCTCTGTAGTGTGTCTGGGCTCTCCCTTACAGATAGGGTGAGGAGCTCAACCATCCGGGGAGGACTCAGAGTAGAGCCACTGGTCCTCCACATCGAGAGGAGCCAGTTGAGGTGGCTCGTGCATCTGATTAGGATGCCCCCTGGACGTCTCCCTGGTGAGGTGTTCCAGGCACGTCCCACCGGGAGGAGGCCCAGGGGGAGACCCAAGACATGCTGGAGGGACTATGTTTCTTGGCTCCCCTGGGAGCGCATTGGGATTCCCCCAGAGGAGCTGGCCCAAGTGGCTGGTGAGAGGGACGTCTGGGACTCCCTATTGAAGCTGCTACCCCCGCAACCCGATCCCGGATAAGCAGAAGAAAATGGATGGATGGATGGATAACTTCTCCAACAAGCAAAGGAGGATTTATCCAATGGCCAGATTTGAACACACTCAGGCTCTAAAAAGCAAACAGATTAATGCTGACGGAGGAGCAACAGGAAAGACTGGAGAAGACAGAAGGGGAATGCCATTAAACTATTTATTTTACAGCTTTAGTTTGCCTGAAAATATCAGAGAAAACTTAGAAAAAGATTGTTTTTAATTTATATGAAACCATATAAAGAAACACATTTTTACAATCCATGAGGTTTTATTGCTGCTCGTACATCAGTTTAGAAGTGATTACAATAATTAAAAACATCCACAGCAGAATATAATACATAAAATCAGTTGTATAAAATAGGAACTTTAAAATAGGAACTTACTTTCAATCATAACAGGTAAATAGAACATCTACAGAATCATGGACAAAACTATTAGAATTAGTTCAAAGGAAAATTATAATCTCAAAAATCTTTAAAAAGCAGAAACTTTACACTTTTAGAGGAAAGTCAGATTTCTTTAATACATTATTAAGACAAAGGCTTTTTACCAAGTTAAAGCAGGTTCAAACTAATCAGTTAAAATAACAGCAACATTGTTAGGTTTATTCTTTATACATCATGTGCACTGTTATTCTGTTAGCCAGATTAGATAGAGTAGATGGCCTTCCTTCACATTGTGGATGTCACTGTGTGTAAGGAGGTCATCTAAATAGGACAGCTTTCTTGTCTTTTAAAGATACACAGGATATGGGCACATCTTGGAGCCGGACTGATAGAGGAGAGCTATCTGTAATCCTTGGGCATGGATGACGTGTCAGTTTCTGATACAGACAGCTAAGCATCCACATGATCCAACACATAGACTCATGAGGTATAAGGAGGAGAAGAAGACCTTGTTTGGGGCTCAATCTTTGCCAGACGCTCACGGACGTGATTTTTGAGCCCACAGCTGTGCAAGCTCCAAACATTTTCTCTGTCCTGTAACAACCTGATCTGGAATAAACTCTGTTACTTTTTAACTCCTGTTTTTACAGTCCTTTTTTATATGGTTTCACCCACTTTGAGTAAACAGTAGTAAGTAACTTGCTCCCAGGAAAAGAACCGGTTGGGAAGTCCCGAGGCGCAACAGCTTTTAAGGGGACATAACTTCCACATTTTAACAACATCCTCAATCTTGTTTATCTTTTTAAACAAACATGTTTCATCATTTTAGGACTTCAGTTTACCTGAACTACAGACTCCAGCCTCTACACTGAGTTCTTTGATGTCCCATAGTTTAACCCCATAATCCCAGCACCCCCTTTCAAGGTGGCTGGAGCTACTTTGCAACATTAATTAGCTTGTAGCTGACTAACTCTGAGACTGACACACACTTCTATATGTCCCAAATATAGATATATATATAGAATATAGTCTATAGATGATCTACTTCATTCTAATATCTATTGACCATAGCTCCAACTCTGTGCTAAAAACAGTTGGAGTTTTGGTGGGCCTGGTTTCAACAACACACGTAGCAGGGCTGATTGATGCATTGCTAATGAAAGCCAACAAGACACTAAATTAGCTAAACTCTGATCATTTGCAGCTGACTTCTTAGAAAATCTTCCAAAAACATCAGCAGAACTGAGCAAAGCACATTAAATCTGTCCTACCTTTGCTTTCATTTTCATCTGAGGATATTTTCATCTGAATAAATTCATTCAGAAAAAGTTGTGCCACACCATGCCAAAATGGCACAGTATGGGTCCGTCTGGATTCTTTCCAATTTAAACTTAAACTATAACTTCTCAATGGATTGTTGTATGGACACAAAACTTGCTTCATCTGTAACCAAGATAATTTTGTTGCACTTTATTATGATTATTCCCTAATTACAGAAAAAGTAAGACATTTTGAATGTAAAAACTTTTTTTTTTTGTTAGGGTAGCCCAAAATAATTAACTTTCAAATTTTTACATCCATATTTACCCAGGACCTTAATATTTACCAGGTTTACAGTATAACAGATTATCTGTTTTAGTTTTTATGTGAAAAGAGCTCTTCATTAATTGGTTTTCTCAAAACTTTGCTCCAAAAAGACCATTAACCTTTGAGTTTTTCATGTTATGAGGTGAAGGAGTTTCTAGATGGACATTTCATCACTAGTCAAGAAAACACCTCAACTGTTAATTCCTGTGACCACTAACTGCTATGACTTATGTATTGCAATTTATTTTTAAATATAAATCATTCCACATCATGCATGAATATTGTAATCTAACTACTCAAATTAACCTCTTGTTTAAAACTTTTGTTTTAAATCATTCAGGAAAACAGCCTCTCATCCGTGTGAATTCTCATGTGTCTCTCTAGTCAAATTACCTTTTTAGAGTAAAACGGTTGCCTCAAATCTTGCAGGAAAAAGGCTTCTCACCTGTGTGAATTCTCATGTGAGCAGTCAAATTTCCTTTTTTAGCAAATTTTTTTTTACAAATGGTACAGGAAAAAGGTTTCTCACCTGTGTGAATTCTGAGGTGAGTAGTCAAACTACATTGTTTAGTAAAATTCTTGTTACAAATGGTACAGGAAAAAGGTTTCTCACCAGTGTGAATTCTGATGTGATTAACAAGATCTGACTTGGAGGTGAAGCTTTTTCCACATGATAGACATTCAAAGGGCCTCTCACCAGTGTGAATTCTCATATGTCCAGTCAAACAATGTTTTAAAGTAAAACGTTTGCCACAAATCGTGCAGGAAAAAGGCTTCTCACCTGTGTGAATTCTACTGTGTTTAGTCAAATTACTTTTTCCATTCAAATTCTTGTTACAAATGGTACAGGAAAAAGGCCTCTCACCGGTGTGAGTTCTGATGTGTCTAACAAGATTAGATTTCCTTGTGAACATTTTTCCACAGGACAGACATCCATAAATCTTCTCACCAGTGTGAATTTTCATGTGTCCAGTCAAATAATGTTTAACACTAAAACGTTTGCCACAAATCGTGCAGGGAAATGGCTTCTCACCAGTGTGAATTCTCATGTGATTAACAAGATCTGACTTGGAGGTGAAGCTTTTTCCACAGGATAGACATTCAAAGGGCTTCTCACCTGTGTGAATTCTGAGGTGAGTAGTCAAACTACCTTTTTTAGTAAAATTCTTTTTACAAATGGTACAGGAAAAAGGCTTCTCACCTGTGTGAATTCTGAGGTGAGTAGTCAAACTACCTTTTTTAGTAAAATTCTTTTTACAAATGGTACAGGAAAAAGGCTTCTCACCTGTGTGAATTCTCATGTGAGTAGTCAAACTACATTGTTTAGTAAAATTCAGAACAAGCTGCTCTTCATGCTCACTAATGGGGAGCTCCATGGTTTCCTCTTTTGTCCAGGAATGTTCTGGTTCTTTCTGCTCTTCTTTTATCTGCAGAGGTTCTGGTTCCTCTTGGCCCGAACTGGAATTCCTCTCTTGTTCATAGAGCTGCTGGTCAGAGAAATCCTCCTCTTTTCCAACATAATCCTGTAGATGGTCTAGAAAGACAAACAGCAGAAACACTTTCTGTTGTAGGTTAAAAAAGTACACTTCACTTTGATCTGTGTGTTGACCTAACTACATATAAATTCAATTCAATTCAGTTTATTTATATAGCATCAAGTCACAACACAAGTCATCTCAAGGCACTTTACAGTTCAACAAAGGAGAATTTAGAGAGGCCAACTAACCTAACAGTCATGTTTTTGGACTGTGGGAGGAAGCCGGAGTACCCAGAGAGAACCCAGCATGCACAGGGACAACATGTAAACTCCATGCAGAAAGACCCCGGGCCGGGAATCAAATCAAAAAAATATTTTAAACATTTCTTTATTAAAGAAATGTTAAAAATATTTTTTAGCTTTCGTTTTCTGAACTGTTCAGGTTTTACTGCACCTTTTGCCCAAAGACTGCTGGAGCACTAGCTCCACTGTGACACTATGGATAATCCCCAAATGAGGTTATGCACACACATTTAACACAGAAGGCCAAAATAAAAGGGAGGTGCATTTCAGAAAGCCTGAGCACCATCCCATTCTGCTCTGATCCAGCTTTTTATCTAGCACACTGTCTTCGCTGACCTCAGTACAGAGCTAGATTCTCAACCTTTTCTGACTCCAACTCTAGACACAATAAGTAGAGAAAGATTCAAAAATATTGTAAAAATACATAATGCCCCTCTTCTTAAGACACAATATGGGTAATGCAAAGAAAGACAGGGTTAATTTAACATAAATTACATTTTTATTGCATTATTCTGCAGAACAAATGTTGGCTTCAATCTCGAAACACAAGTTCAATCTTTTCCCTGTTACTCTCATACAAAGATTCATGCAGCTCAGGCTCCTCCTATTTGACTTTTCAGTCCACAGTAAAGCAACTGTGCGTCACTGTGAAGGGCCCTAAAGGCTGATTTATACTTCAAAACTAGGTAGTCTGTGTAGGTGACGCAGTGAACGCAAAGACGTCCCCGCCCCCTCCGCAGACACTCTGCTGCACCTCTCCCAAATTGTAGGTGACCACAGACAGTGCCGCAGACAGGAGGCCTCTGATTGGTCAAATCTACATCCGCACCGGCTTGTTTTTTTTCCTTATATGACTACAATTGCGGGAAACAATTAGTGAAGTTGGACCAGTTAGAAGAGCGAGTTGCACGCTGAGACCCTTTTTTCACCTTCTAGCATTTTTGCCCTCATGTCCCTCTGTTGTCGGACAAACTTGCCCCCACTTCCTCGCTGCCTCAGCTGTATCTAGACCCACAACTAGTTCATGATTGTACCTCCTACGTTGTGGCGTGGAATAATAACGTTTCGCAGACCACACTTGAAAGTTGAGCATAAATCAAAAATATCTGCATCAAGCTCAATGCGACACACTGCTGCGGGGTGTTTAACCAGCCCTTATGTATAAATCATTTAGAGATCATGCAGGATGACAATAGAGCAATGATTAAGCCAATTTCTCCTTTTGAACAATTTGAAATGCAGAGATGTGTATGACAACATGTCAACCAGAGGCGGAAGCAGTGTTTCCCATTAATGAATGAGACTGTGGCAGCCTGCCACAGTCTGATATTTTTTTCGAAGCGCCCCCCCAGAATAATTGGGCATTTCTTCAAATAAGCAAGAAACTGTGTCATTATTTAAATGCTAAATTTTAGTTTTTTAACACATTTAACTCCTGCTTTGTTTTGAAAACAGATCAGGAGGAAAGAATGATCCACGGAAACTAGAAACCTGTCCTTATTTCACAGTTTAATCCTAATTATTCAATCATTTCTATTTTCCCAAGACAAAAATAACTTAACTATCATTTCACAAGTGGACAACATACAATAGGTAGAGTGGATCCACAGACACTACAGACAACATATAAGACAAACAGACAAGACAAACAAAACACAAACAGATGGCCATAACATATATTATTAAACGTTGTAATTATTGCATGCAAACCTTCCTAGATGTGTGTGTCAGGCCTTTTTCTCTCACTGGGGGAGGGGGGTGGGGGTTTAGGCAGATTCCTGGAACCCTTAGCCTGCCCATCTGCCTGCCTGCCTGCTTTTCAGTCTATTTATCCGCAGGTCATTTAACTCTAGTCAATAAACAGCGAACCAGTTACTATTCTGCTGGAAGCCAACCTGGGATAATAGGGAGATCTCTCTGAAGACCTCGTCACCTCTGACCTAAGAATCAGAAAGTCTTATGGCGCATTCTGCTGCCGTCCCTCAAAGTTAGACTTTGAAGCGCCCCCTCCACCTAAACCCTGTGGGGGGGGTCTTTTGGGTTCTCAGGTGAAAACTCCTAATCGCCTTTTATGTCACAGTCCCAGTAGAAAGCATTGTCAACCATTCATAACTTTATGTCAGGTGCTATTGTTAGAGTTATGATTATAAAATTATGCTACATTTGGGTGCTGTGATTCAATCAAGAGGGTCGTAGACTTTTGTGACCTGCATCCTGCTATCCTGTGATTCAATCATTAGGTCATGAGGCAAAGTCACACGGTTGCATCCTGCTGTGATTCAATCAAGAGGAGTATTTTGTCCTATGACCCGATCAATTGCCTTGTCAGAAGAACACTGTTCTGTAACCCACCCCATGTGTTACGATCTGGTAATAAAAGGCTTCTGCTGATGAGACCCATGAGTGAGAGGGCAGATGTAGCTGAACGTGACTCTCTCCTCTTGCAGGGGCCAAAAAACCCTATTCTGTGTGGACTCAGTTTCTTTTTATCATGAACCTACAATTTTGAATGTAACAGCTATTTCAGTCCTAATTCTGAAAGTTAGGATGTTTTTTGTTTTTTATCATCCTAGATTTAAATACATTAATTAGGTTTTAGGTTTCATTCTCTTTTAAACGTACTTGTTTTTAAATGTGCCAAAAATTATTATTCATATTATTTCACTTTCAGAAAAATATTCCACTTTAATTCACATCTTTCAGGAATTAATCATTTATTTTTTGCAAATCTGCCATTTTAGTTAATAAACTCATAGCTTTTATGTGTTTTAGTTGCATTTTTCCAAACTTCATCCCATATATTTAGTGATCTGTAGGGTAACATTTATTTTAAACACTTAAGGGATGAAAATCGCTGATTTCATTGTTTATATGTTTTAAGTGATATACATGTGTATTAATAATTTTCTGGAGGAAAGGAAAATCTAATTCTCTTAGTTTTCGTTATTTAGTGAAATCTAATTCAGATTAAACTGACACATAAGTTTAGATTTTATCCTATTGGATTATATTATTCATTATTTTCCCTCTATAAGGTGCTATTTTGTTTATATTTTCATAAGTCAGAGCAACCATCACCTTTTCTCTGTCTTAGTCAGAACCTCAGACATTCATGGCACAGGGACAAAGCAACATACCACAAAATCACGAAGAGATGAAGCTAATCTCTCCGAGTGGCTGCTGTGGAAATAGAGAATTTGGTTTGTGACTAAAACCTGTGCACATTTTACTACTACTGTGTCAGACCATGTTTGGACCATTTTCTCTCCCTGGATTTGCCTGTTTTCATCTCCAGGTCCGTCCATAACATTATGGAACATGGTGACAGCAGGAAATGAACAAAACGAGACCCGTCCTGTTTTTAAACAACCACAGGCCTGATAATAAACGTTTTGTTTTCCAGTCCTGAAGCCGACATAGGTTAAGGTATTTGCTGCTGAGTTTTTTCTCTTTTAAAAAGATAATTTTTGGTTTAGATATTTATGGTTGGTTATAATTTCATCAGAAATGATTATACTGACTCTAAAACATTCATCTTTAGTGAAAGCCAACCAGGCTGTACATCATCACCCTCATTAGACATTTTCCCATAGATAAAGTCATGTAAAGGAAGTCAGTCTGTCTGTTTTCTTCATTGCAAGATGCACAAAGGAATCTAATAAGAGAGAGTTATCAAGCATAGTTGGAGGTCCATGGAAATGGAAAATAAAATATATAATCAATCACTTTACCTTTTTACTCATTGCTGCCAACAGGCGGTTTCAGTCCTGGAGCCCCCCCACCTCAGTCCAAAAAGGTTAGCCACTTCTCAAACAAAAACAAATAATTAAATAATTAAAAAAATAATTTAGCACTGGAGAGAAGGAAGGCCTTATGTTGGTGCACCTCCTCCTTGTTTCCCCACAAAAAAGGAATTCCCCAGTGTCTCTGTCCTCATGGTTCTTGCACACACACACATTGTGGAGCAGGTTGCAGCTCAGGTGAGTTATTAGGGTCAGGGGTTCAGAGCAGATGAAAATCCCCATATTTTAACTCATCATTTCCATCCGGTTGCTGTGACGGTGTGTGTGCATTGGGGGGTGGCATACATACATATATATATATATATATGTACATACATATACATATATATATATATGTATATGTATGTATATATATACATAACACTACATATATATATATATATATATATATATATATATATATATATACAGTATATATATATATATACACACATATATATATATACATATATATATATCCTACCAGTGGCTGGAAAAGGCTGGACTGAAGGACAGCACAGAGGCACTAATCATGGCAGCACAAGCACAGGCACTCAGTACAAGATCAATAGAGGCCAGGGTCTATCACACCAGGCAGGACCCCCGATGCAGACTGTGCAAAGATGCCTCTGAAACAATACAGCACATAACAGCAGGGTGTAAAATGCAGGCAGGAAGTGCATACATGGAACGCCACAACCAGGTAGCTGTCATAGTGTACGGGAACATCTGCCATGAGTATGGGCTGGAAGTCCCAAGGTCAAAATGGAAGACACCTCCTAATACTTTGTAATAAATACTTGAATAAAGCACAATCATACTCAGTTTTGCTCCCGCTCTATTTTTCTACCTGAAAACTTAATTCAACAGCAGCCTCTGGGCCGGGTTGCCTCCGGGTTCACCGCGGCGGCTGGCAGGTGTTTTTCATCTAAATAATCTAAAGGATTATAAAAGGATAATAGGATAATCAAAGCGAACATATTCTGTCGGCAGGTATCAGGATTTTAAGTTAATTTATGCGCAAATAAACTGTTTCAGAGGAGTGATCACAGCGCTCTGTCATCAGCGATGTGTCTCTCACGGCCGGCTCCCAGGTTTGAATAATACTTTGTAATTAATACACCTTGCAGCTATATTTGCTGTGATCAGTGGGAATAAAGTAGTTTTAATATGTTTTTAAGTGAGAAAGTCCACCTGAAAACTTAATCAGTGCAGTCAGTTCATCCAGATTATCACCCTGCCTTCTACGGTAAGTCTCATCTGCTCATCAACTTTCTTTGTAAGAACTGGAAACTGATCTGTTTAAACTAGATATGAAATAATTACATTTACCAAACAATTACCACGAAAAAAGGAAGACGCATTCCCTAAATCATCATCTGAACAATTTAATACCATTAAACAAATTATATTACAGCTTTAGGTTGTCATTAAATTTCGGAAAAACATAATAAAAAGATAATTTGTAACTTAAATGTAACTTTACAAATTATTAGAATCCATTAGGTTTTTATTCCTACTCACTACATCAATCTAGAAGTAACTACATTAAAGGGGAAAAAAACATAATTTGTATTAAAGCTACAGTGTGTAATAATTACAGGGATATACAGTCAGAAATGTAATATATTATACATAACTATGTTATTTATCCTCATCTACGAGCTCAGCCTCTTAACCTTAATATTTGCGTTGCCTTAGAATTCGTTATTTATAATTACATAGGAGCGGGTCTCGCAGCCATGGAGGCAGACATCTTTGCGCTACGGCAGCGCAGAGCCAACAAACTAGCGATTGCGAGATCGCCCATTACAATAACATGCTGCGTGATGATGCTGTTACTCTCCAGTATACTTATTCAGCAACGTCCCTGACGTTTCACAGGTAATGATTCAGTAATTTTCTGTAAAATAATGTTCTGGATATATACCTCGGTTACTTCTCTCCGGCTCCTTTGGAGATCTTCAAGCCTTTCCTCCTCTGCTCTAGTCGCCCCGCTGGCACCTCTCCCTCGCCTGGCCCTGGCTGCACGCCCACCCCGGCCTCTCTGCCCTCTACCTCTCCCTCTTCCTCTACCTCTCCCTCTTCCTCGCCCTCTTCCTCGCCTTGTACTGCCTTATATAAATATAAAAAATATAACCGTGGATGTCAGGGGGACAGTGATCCGCCTACATGTTCTGAATGCTGGGGTGCCATAAAGAATAAATTATGAACAGTTTAGTTTGTGCCTTCAAGTCGTTGCTCATAGGAAGACGTTACTTGGATATAACCTAACGGAATATCTTCAGAACGGCTCCAAATGACACAAAACTAATATGGGTGAGTAAAATATGATGGAATAACGTAAAATCAAGGGCCCAGTGTAAAAAAAAAAAAAACGTGTTCCCGTTTCATGGGAATGAGTTTTCTGTTGGTTGAGTCTAAAATTGTTCCAGGTCATGAGATAAATTGACTCAAATTCAGTGTTGACTCCAATGGAGGACCAACTCTGCCATATTTATAAATAAATACAGAAATAAATAAATGCTCAATAAATAAATAAGCATACAATTAATTGCCACCAAAAATACAACAAACAACTAAATGTATGTAGAAATAAAATTATAAAGTTTGTCTGTTTTATTCTTCCTTTGTATTTCCTGTTTGGCTGTGATGTCACCCAGGAAAGAAACATCAGCTGTGCTGCTTCCATCAACACCCTTGTTTGTAGATGTTGGAGATCGGCCTGTCTTCAGGTGTGGTCCTGTTTCTCTGGCCGTGGCTGGGTGGATGTGCTCTCTTCATCCTCTGGCATGGGAGCTGCCTTGGAGCTCGTCTGCCTGGCTGTGTGTTTCCTGGACGGGGCCGCCTTTTACAGCTGCTTTTTGTATCTCTGCTTCTGTCTCCTTGAACCCCAGTGGGCCTCAGCAGATGGCCGCTCACACTGAGCCTGGTTCTGCTGGAGGTTTCTTCCTGTTAAAAGGGAGTTTTTCCTCTCCACTGTCGCTACAAGCATGCTTAGTGTGAGGGATTGTATTTGAGTCAATGAGTCAATGCAATCAACTGGTTTTCCTTAGATAGAAAACTTTGTATCAATTTGACTGTATGATCTGGTTGAACTGTAAAGTGCCTTGAGATGACATGTGTTGTGAATTTGGCGCTATATAAATAAACTGAATTGAATTGAATTGAATTGAATTTTTTTTTTACCCTAGTTATTTCTTCACTGCTATTTATTTCTGTCTGCCCTTTTAACATTTCTGCCTGCATTTCCGTCTTATTATGCAAATTAGGAGGGGGCGTGTCCTAGAGAGTCGCCTTCTGCTCATTGGTTGGCGGTCCATCTTCTTAACTCACAGAGCTCAGAGTACTAAGTTAAATGTTCTCTTTTCTGTTGCTGTTGTTGAATAAAAGTACGTTTTAAGATTTTTTGAGGCGAGAACATTATACTTTTAAGCATCACCATATGGCCCATTCACAGATTTAATGCGTTATTTAAAAAAAAAAATGTTCCGAAGTTGATAGGACCGCGGCACCAGCGGAGCTCCGAAGCTAACGGCAGCCAGGTCTAACCGCAGCCCGTCTGCAGCGGCCCTCTCTCTGCATAGCCGTGTGTGAAGGACCGCTGGCTATGATGGCGATTTTTTGTTGCATTTTGTTGAACATACTTGGCGAGGACACGAGTCCCTAAACGCGGTCTAATGACTTTAGACTCGACTTCAGACTCTCCTCTCCTCCTGTAGATTCTACCGATGCAGTAAAATGCTAACCAACCAATGAGCAGAAGGCGACTCTCTAGGACACGCCCACTCCTCATTTGCATAATGAGGCAGAAATGTAAAAAGGGCAGGCAGAAATAACTAGGGTAAAAAATACAAAGGAAGAATAAAACAGACAAAAATATTATAACATGCACATAAATAAATACTTAAAGAAATAAGTAATTAAAAAATAAAGTTGAAGATTATAAAGGACAAAAAAAAATAAGGTTAATATTACAAAGGCGAATAATAAAAGAAGCAAAATAAAAGAGTTATATACATTTATGTCTCACTGTATAATTTAATTTCTACTTACATTTATTTGTTTATTGTATTTTTGGTGGCAAATAATTGTATGCTTATTTATTTATTGAGCATTTATTTATTTATGTATTTATTTTTAAATACGCCAGAGTTGGTCCTCTATAGAAATATTGTTCTCCACTGGCTTAAAAAAATACGGCTTTTATTTTTGCATTTAAAGCTACAGTGTGTAATAATTACAGGGATATACAGTCAGAAATGTAGTATATTATATATAACTATGTTATTTATCATCATCTAGGAGCTCAGCCTCTTAACCTTAATATTTGCGTTGCCTTAGAATTCGTTATTTATAATTACATAGGAGCGGGTCTCGCAGCCATGGAGGCAGACATCTTTGCGCTACGGCAGCGCATAGCCAACAAACTAGCGATTGCGAGATCGCCAAAACGTCACAACGATGTAGAAAAAATAACGGGTATATTTATTATCTTAAGTCTACATGAAATCTATACCCTACACAGACTAATGAAATACTATCTGTTAAATTATCTATATAAACAAACCTCATCACTTGAGAAGGTAGGTGATGCGGACGTCGTGGAAGACATTTTGTCCCGTAACGCTCGCTGTACTGTTGGGGGGGGATGTTCATGTTGCTGCAGTCTGACCGCTAGATGTCGCTAAAAGTTACACATTGTAGCTTTAAAGGAATAGTACACCCAAAACATGATTAGCCTTCATTTTCTACTCACCCCCATGCTGAACAACACTCTGGAGTACTTTTTTGATATCTCAAATGCATCTGGAGATCTGGGAGGCTTCTTGCTGTCTGCTGACATTCAAATAATGGAGGTCTATGGCGCCTGAGGCAAAAGGTCCATAAAAGTCCACAAAAAACGTGTCAATATTCCTCCATACTGCTCGTCCAATGTATTCCAAGTGTCCTGAGTGGGTAGCTTCCATAATTTACTCGAAACGAAGTCATTTAGAATGTTTTTAGAGCATAAACAGTAGTGTATAGGATTTCCTAAAGTACTCCAGAGTGTTGATCAGCATGGGGGTGAGTAGAAAATGAAGGCTAATCATGTTTTGGGTGTACTATTCCTTTAAAATCTCTCAATAGTTTTTCTCAATAGTGTTTTTATTATGATTTTTATTTAATATCATCCAGGTTTTGTGGTGGATTGACTCATAATCAATGTGGGATCATGGTACTCTTCTGGTTTCATGTTATGCATATTTTAGTTTTGCAAATCAAGCCTCTAAATATTTACTATAATTGTTAGTATATAGGCTAAATAATAACATTCTAGCCTGATAGCTTCTCAGCTGCAAAAGCCAGGCCTACACACTTCGTTTGTAAAAGGGAAGTCAGTACACTGTAGTTTTCTCTATTGTGTTTTTACTGTAAAGCCTGTAATACAGGGGCACTTTTAGTGTTGGTAGCATAGACATGATATAAATGTAGACCTGGCATTGCTCGCTTTCGCCTATAGGCGCCGAGGTGATTTTAGTGGCGCCATCTTTGGGTGGTCGACAGCTCTTTTTTTTTTTTTTTTTAGGCATGTAGACATGGTCAAGACAATCTCCTGCAGTTCAAACCGAGCATCAGTATGGGGAAGAAAGGTGATTTGAGTGACTTTGAACGTGGCATGATTGTTGGTGCCAGAAGGGCTGGTCTGAGTATTTCAGAAACTGCTGATCTGCTGGGTTTTTTACGCACAACCATCTCTAGGGTTTACAGAGAATGGTCCGAAAAAGAAAAAAGATCCAGTGAGTGGCAGATCTGTGGGTGGAAATGCCTTGTTGATGCCAGAGGTCAGAGGAGAATGGCCAGACTGGTTCGAGCTGATAGAAGGGCAACAGTGACGCAAATAACCACCCGTTACAACCAAGGTGGGCAGAAGAGCATCTCTGAACGCACAGTACGTCGAACTTTGAGGCAGATGTGCTACAGCAGCAGAAGACCACACCGGGTGCCACTCCTTTCAGCTAAGAACAGGAAACTGAGGCTACAATTTGCACAAGCTCATCGAAATTGGACAATAGAAGTTTGGAAAAACGTTGCCTGGTCTGATGAGTCTCGATTTCTGCTGCGACATTCGGATGGTAGGGTCAGAATTTGGCGTCTACAACATGAAAGCATGGATCCATCCTGCCTTGTATCAACGGTTCAGGCTGGTGGTGGTGGTGTCATGGTGTGGGGAATATTTTCTTGGCACTCTTTGGGCCCCTTGGTACCAATTGAGCATTGTTGCAACGCCACAGCCTACCTGAGTATTGTTGCTAACCATGTCCATCCCTTTATGACCACAATGTACCCAACTTCTGATGGCTACCTTCAGCAGGATAATGCGCCATGTCATGAAGCTGGAATCACCTCAGACTGGATTCTTGAACATGACAATGAGTTCACTGTACTCAAATGGCCTCCACAGTCACCAGATCTCAATCCAGTAGAGCATCTTTGGGATGTGGTGGAACAGGAGATTCCCATCATGGATGTGCAGCCGACAAATCTGCGGCAACTGTGTGATGCCATCATGTCAATATGGACCAAACTCCCTGAGGAATGCTTCCAGCACCTTGTTGAATCTATGCCACGAAGAATTGAGGCAGTTCTGAAGGCAAAAGGGGGTCCAACCCGTTACTAGCATGGGGTACCTAATAATGTCCTCTTAGACATTGGAGTGGTGCATTTAAATGTTATAGAGCTAAACATGTTAAATTGGTGAGCAGTAGTAGTGTAAGTTTTTAACCTGTCAAGTTTTTTAGATTTTTAACATTACAATTTATATTTTTCCAAGCACACAACAGTTTAAAGCAAAGTTTAGTTTGAAAAGAATGTGCAGGAAGGATTGAAAAACATGTTAACACGGTAATGTAGGCTTGAGTTCATTATCTGACGCATGCAGATACACACCAGGAACCTGGAAACTTAAAAAATACAGAATTATAAAAAAACATTTAAAAAAAAACAAACATGTTTCATTGATATAAATACAAAAATTAATATTAGGAACTATATTTATCAAGCATTATACTGGGCAAGTAAAAATTGTTTCTGGGCAAATGAAATGTGAAAGCCACTTGCCCGAAGCCACATGATGGGTTGGTAATTGCAACCACTTGACTCCTTGACTTGAAACAGATTAGGGCATGGGGAGAGGTAAGAGGGACGGCCATTATGAAGAACATGTGTCTGGAGCACATTCAAATTAGAGGATCTATGTGTCTTCCCAATGCAGGCTTCCCCAACTATAACCCAGCCTAAATCTAAACGCTGTGCATAGGGCATACCATGTGGCCCGTTAATTCTCTCTCTGACCTTATGCACCTGAATAATGTCTCTTCCCAAGAGCAAAAGAATACGTACCTGTTCTTCTACAGGAGGAGTGTGGGAAGTGTGGGAACTTCCTAGCAACTAGACGGAATCTCTCTTCTGTCGTCCGGAATCAGGTCACACTCAATGAGGTTTGGAAGTGGGAGCTTTACTCTACCATCTATTGACTCAATTGTGAAGTTTAATGCTGTTCTGCCAACATTATCTGACAGTCCTGAGCTCGTCCTCAGCTTGTAGGTGTCTGAGGGTGTTTTTATATAAAAGAGCTAAAAAACTGAGACTTAGCTACAGACTTGTTACTTTGTTCATCAAGCACTGCGTACATCTTCCTTGCCAGTTCTCTTTTTCCTTCTGGGTAGACTAACACAGGACTTATTTTTGAACAAGAATGTGGGATCTCTACATCACCACAGACTTCTGTGCTCTTAGAAACAACTGAGACATTCGTACTATCCGTCGTCTCCCCGCGGTCATTTTCATCAGTTTTAAAGTTCTCCGCAGGGGGTGGACCTGGATGTAGCACTGCTAAATGTCTGTTGCTGCCACAGTCCATACACTTTATTTGCACCTTGCAGTCCGTTGCTAGATGCTGGGTAGAGCCACAGAATTTAAAACAGATTCTGTTCTCTTTTAAGAATGACTTGCGCTCATCTATAGGTTTTGCTCTGAAACTTTTAAATTTTTTAAGCGGAGGAGGCTTTTTATGTATAGGACAAACCTTCTCAGGACTTTCTATAAGCTTACTGTAACTAGTTTGAAATGAACTAGCATCTATAGGGATGTCTGTTTTGTGTACAGTAATCACTTGCCTGTTATTGCCTTTGACGCTTGTCTCCTTTTTTAAGCTTGTGTCTGCAGGTGTGATATTAAAGCTTGGGTCATTCCTTATTTTGGCTTGTTGCCTAACAAACCTTGAAAAAACACTGAAAGGGGAAAAGCAACTTTATGTTCCTCCTTGTACTTTGCACCTATTGCGATCCATTTTTCTTGTAATCCATAGGGCAACTTCTCCACAATGGGATTTACTCCACGAGCTGTGTCCAAATATGAGAGTCCTAGTAAATATCCTCCATCTTTTGCACATTCAGTTTCCTGCAGAATGTCACCCAGGTCTCTTAACTTTATGTTGTCTCTGTTGTTGAGTTTGGGAAACTTTCAATCAATTTTCTATTTTTTTTTACAGTGCATTTTCCATTATTTCAGGAGAACCATAAGATTCCTCCAATCTTCGCCACACAAGGTCCAGTCCTACAGTTGGACTGAAGACGCCAGACTCAGCTCCCAGCCATTTAACCATTAAATCTAGTTCTTCTTGGGCTTTAATGATCAAATCTTTAATAGCATTTTGAAATGACATTTTCCACGACCGGTAATTCTCTGGTTGGTCATCAAACTGCAAAAGTCCTGAACTTAACATTTCTCTTTGTGTGAGGTACTTAGTAATTTCCTGTACACCTTGTGCCTCTGTTGATGTTTGAGGAGTGTGGAAAGGATACAGTTTGGGGGGGGGATAGTCGCTCTCTGTGTTGTTCTATATGTGCCTCTTTAGGCTTGGCTGTTTTTGCTCTGTGGTATTGTCAGTTTCTTCTTTCATGTCTTGTTCACACTGTTCATGTGCAGCCTTATGACAGGCGAGTGGATTTACTGACAACGTGAAGCCTTCAAAACTAATGCCTGAATGTTTTTGTACATGCTCTGCCGTACGCTGCTTTGGGCTGGCAGGTGGTTCCACTAATGGACAGTACTGTTCCTGTTTTGAGAGAACCTCCTCCTCTTCATAAACTGCAACTTTGCTTCTGCAGCTGCAACATCTTTCTGAGAATCCAACATAAGCATATTAGCCTCGAGCTCAGTTTTCTGCTTCATTATGGCTGCTTCTTTTTCTGAAAACACCAACCGAGCACGTGCAGCCTCTGCTTTTGCTCGTGCTTTTAATGCTGCAGAACCTGTGGATGAACGTTTGGACTTACATGAGCGTGAAGACTTAGAACTTGTGTCTGTATAGCTTGCATTATCCTTGTTCTCCATGTCATCTGCTTTACCTGACTGTAGGCTCATGCGTGATGTGCTGAAGATATCCTTATGGTTGTGGCCCGCTGCGCTTTGTTCTTTACTGTGCTGTCCTCGCCCTGAGTTTTCTCAATTTTTCAGCAGGCTAGACAGCCAGACAACGACGCTCCGATAACCAAACTTCTCTTTTTACTTATTGAAGAGTGGCCTCTGACCACTTCCATCACTCTAGCCATCGTAAACTGTAACATACAAACATGACAAAGTCAATCACTCTACCTGCAAGTTAAAGAAATCATTTTCCATAAATAACTGTAGTGTGCAATTATTCACACAAGTTACATGAAGACAAGAAACAATTTTCACAAATAAACGGTACAAACGAACAAATCTTGTCTGAAACAAAACGTGAAAGATAGCAATCAGCTAATTTCCCAAACTGCTTGGTGCTGCATTCCACCATCCTGGATCGACACCTTCCTTTAACGTCACCAAATAATACAGTAAATTATCCAGCAGGGGGCGCCCTAGTGCGGTTTTCAACCAAAGAGGCAGCACACATAGGAACTAGAGAGCGCCATCATGTGCTTAAAACTGGATAAATCCCCTGGCCCTGATGGCCTTACCACCAATTTCTATAGACATTTATATTAATATTGGAATCCTGCAGCAAATGAGGTTTCCTCGACTTTGAAATGACACAGATGGAAAATGGGCGTATGATCGAAAATCTGAGACCTTTCTCAACAAATTCAGCATTTTCTGGGAGAAATGAGCTAAGAGAGACGGTCTTCTGCTCATCTTCTTCTCTGTTAATCATGCACCAGAAGACTTCTCCAGGAATAAAGAACAACTAGTTAGCAAACAAATGATTAGTTCAGTAGAGTTAAATCACTGTCTCCTTGAACCTCAGTCGGTCTGTCTGGAGTCTGGTTCTGGTCAGCTAGTTTTCCTTAGATAGAAAACTTTGAATCAATTTGACTGGATGATCTGGTGAACTGGAAAGTGAGAGATGACGTGTTGTGAATTGGCGCCATATAAATAAACAGAATTTAATTTCTAGGATTATCTCAGAGAATTTATATTCCAGGTTTTTAAAGAGATCTTATGCAATAATTCACTTCCACACACCATGAAGCAGGGCGTTATCACCCTTATACCCAAACCAGGAAGAGACAACAAGGTTCTAGACAACTACTGTCTGATCACCCTTCTGAACTCTGATTATAAACTATTGACTTATATCTATAGAAATAGAATAAAGGATGTTATTTCTGAAACACAGACAGGTTTTATGTCCAAACGATCTATACATGATAACATCAGACTGGTTCAGGATTTACTAGAATACAGTGAATTGATTGAGGATAAAGGCTTCATCCTTTTACTTCTTTCACAAAGCCTTTGACATTTTGGAGCATCAGTTTATTTTCAAAGTTTTACTTTTGTTTGAATTTGGACCAAACGTTTGTAGAATAATATAACGTTTGTATGACGGTTCCACAAGTTCAGTTGCACTGCCACACGGTACGTCTCCATGTTTCACTATTAATAGGGGAGTAAAAGAGGGCTGCATCTTGGTTGTTGAAGTGTTGATTATTTTCAATAAAACAAAACTCAAATATTCAGAGTCTAGACCAAACCCCTAATGCACTTGAGTTAATTAGTACTTTCTCTAAAGCATCAGGATTAACCTTAAACCTGCAATAGTTTGAACTGATGGCGATTCATGACTCTGATCTGACTGAAGCTCAGTTAAATATCTTGGTATCTTAACAACTACATACATACAGAATTGCAGATCTTAGTTAAATAGATGGCTCCAAATAGATCTGACCCTGTTTGGGAGAACCCATTTTTATTAAACAAAAAGTTATTTACATTTTCAAGAAGGAATCATAAATAAATATATACAAAAAAAAAACACATTTACATTCCGACCGGTCTAACTAAGGAGTACCAATATGGCGGCCGGTGACGTCACAGCTCCGTGTTTATTTATTTGTTGTTTTTTTTTAGATACAATTTTATTTGTTTCTGCAAAGAACATTACAGAGCAACCATATTGCACTATAGATACTCTTAACAACATTTTTTCAGATTTTTACTGTTAGCAGAAGTGGCTATACAGCAGCTAGACCCGGTATCACAAAGGATATATTTCGGCAGCAAAAGAAGGACTCCACACTCTGGTTGCGTTTGTGCTCTGAGAGAGGAGGGGCGGGGGCACACCCGACCCACCTGAACTCGGCTTTTTATTAACCATACCACGTGACAAAACCAGTTCATACATCACTTCTATTTACAAATCTGTGAAATAAAAACATAAATCAGAGCATAAACCTCAACATTTACCAGTCAAGTAAATGTCCTCATTTTGTGCAAAACAAGAAACAGTAAGAAAGAAAGACAAGAAAAAAATAAAATCTTTTATCTATTAATTAAAATTAAAGGCTAGTAGGAAACAGCTGTGTAAATAAGAAGATTAAAAAGGACAAAGGCTTCTCGAGTTTTGATTGCTTTCCTATTTTCTGATAATTGTTTGGTGTCAATGTATTGTTTGAGTTCATGCTTAAAAGCAGTAATTCCTGTTTAGAGCCTCTATATTTAAATTTATCTATAAAGAACTTGGCCATAATAATAATCCAGTCAATTACATATACCTTATCTCATCTCTTTGGTTGAACCTTGCAATTTCTCTTAATGCCGAATTGTATATTCTTCCAAAATAAAAGCGAAGCTTTGTCTATTTTTCTCTTAATTAAGTAATAAATGTCTTTCCAGAAGGACTGGTGACGTCACTGCACCGTGTTCTACCAATAATCCAGTGAATAGATAGAGATCGGAGGCACAGAGGGGAGATAAAAAGGAGAGGATTTTAATTCATTTATATTCTCAGGTAAAACATTATTAACCTTTAAAAGATTATAGTTTAGTTCGTTTACTGGTTTGATTTTGTTTTTTTAGGGGGGAAGTGACGCAATTCAACGTCCTATCATGTAGGTGCGCATGCGCAATGAGCTGCTGGCAGGGATCGGGTAGCATTAGCAGCATTAGCTTAGCTTGTGTGTGGAGTCATTGTAGAGAGGCTGATAATCTGGGAGTGTTTGCAGTGAGAATGTCTTCAGTCCAGCTTCAAGGAGAGTTTATCACCGAGCAGTTAACTCCTGCTGAAGAAACATTCACGGAGTTTAAAGGGAGTTTGGTCAATTCGGAGGAAAAGATGGACGATCAACATCTACTGCTGGATTTCACCAGGATCCCCCAGATCATCTTACACCGGATAGGTAGGAAACACCTGATAGAAACGATTCCCTGATGATGCACACTGTGGATTTTAGCCTCATCTGATTGGAAAACTGCTTAGAGGAGAGCAACATGCTAAGCTAAAGCTAACTTCCGGTTGATAGTAGGAGTTCACGTTGTTGTGCTTAACAAATCTGCAGTGAAATTAGTTTGACGTTGGATAGTCGACAAAAATTTGCTCCGGTTAAGCCTCTTCTTCCTCTGGTTAATCTTCTCTCTTGGTTCACCGCGATCGGAGAAAAAAAACTCCAGCATTTTAACTGCACCCATATTAGTGACTTTACAGTAAATGCTCGGCGAGAGAAAACGGCTACATCGACTTCCTGTCTTCAAAATAAGAGTGTAGGCCTAGATTTGTTTTCCTATATACGAAAAATTATCAGTATTTAGAGATTTCATATGCAAAACTAAAAGGTGTATCTCATGAAACCAGTTCAGTACCGTGATCCATTAGAGATTCTGTGTCACTTCATCACAAAACCTGGAAACTACTGAGCAAAATTGTTACTATTTTCATCTAAAAAATAATAAAAATAAATCTAGAATATTTGAAATATAAAAAATTAACGGTGTAAATTTTGAATTGTGTACTGATATCCAATTATTGATTTGCGGTCTATTGATCACATGACCTGGAAGCTATTGAGCAAAAATGCTCATATTTCCATATAAAAAGTAATTTATAATAAATTGAGATTTGAAAAGGAAACATAACAGGCGTAACTTTTGAAGAAGATGGAGTAAAAATATCCCACATTTGACCTCTCCTCCAACCTGAAGGGGGGGATCCATCGTTTTATTGTGGAGAACCATGGCCTACGGCCTGGAAGAGCTGATTCTCATCCCGGCCGCTTCGCATTCTGCTCTGAACACAGCAGTGCATGCTGTAGGTTTCTGCAGGAGGAGCCACCAGAACCATGTTATCTGCAGACAGCAGGGACAGGATCCACTGCGCCCGAACCAGACCTGCCCTGCCTCAGAACTGCAGTGGGAAATTTTGTCCATAATGGTTATGAACAGGAGGGATGACTTCACATCCATCCCAGAGCACCCCTTCTCTTCTTCTGCCATGGAAGGCGTGTCAGTCGAATAGAGCAGATTCTGAAAGTATTCCTTTCAACAAATAATAATATCATCTTTCAGGATGAGCAGCTGCCCACTCTCAGTGAAAAAGTGTTAGCAAAGCACTGCTTCTCATTCTGTCATTCTGGCACTGGATGATTTGCCAGAATGACTTTGAGGCAAACCCATATTTATTTTCCATGGCTTCTCCAAACTCCTCCCAGGCCAGGGTTTTTCCTCCATGACTGCCAGGGCAGAGGCAGGCTTGGCGTCACGATACCTGCTTGCTGCCTCAGGTGTCCCACAAACCAAACAGACTCCATAGGACTCCTTCTTCAGCCTGACACCATCCCTTAGTGCCGGTGTCTGCTAGGCCTGGGCAAAAAAATCGATTAAAAAATTAAAAAAAGAAATGTGTTTTATATATGTCACTGCTCCTCTATTAGATCGGATGCCAGATTGTTTTTTTTCTTTTAGATTTACTGTAATGAATGGTAGAGAAAAACCAATACTCTGGTTAGCCTCCCCTCTGGTTCACCAACAGCTGTAATGTTCTCCGGCATAGTGGAGGATATCCAGCTTGCTGCAACTGTGGTTGTATTAGAAGAAATGGGATTGTTTGTTGAAAGGCATATTTTAAAACTGTCAGGAATTTTCCCGGTCCAGATAGCTAACAAGCTAGCTGTTAACAAGTGCACAGCTGCCAATGGCGCGGTAGTGATCTGAAAAGGGGTCCCTATGTCCTCCAGCAGTCTAAGCCTATAGCAGCATAACTATAGAGATAGCTCAGGATAACCTGAGCCACTCTAACTAGAAGCTTTATCAAAAAGGAAAGTTTTAAGCCTAGCCTTAAAAGTAGACAGGGTGTCTGCCTCACGGACTAAAACTGGTAGTTGGTTCCACAGGAGAGGAGCCTGATAACTAAAAGATCTGCCTCCCATTCTACTTTTAGAAATTCTAGGAACCACTAGTAAACCTGCAGATTGAGAGCGAAGTGCTCTGTTAGGAACATAAGGAACAATCAGATCTCTGATATCAGATGGAGCTTGGCCATTTAAGGCTTTATATGTGAGAAGGAGGATTTTAAATTCTATTCTGGATTTAACAGGAAGCCAATGAAGAGAAGCCAGGATAGGAGAGATATGATCTCTCTTTTTAATTTTCATCAGAACTCTGGCTGCAGCATTTTGGATCAGCTGAAGGCTTTTAACTACAGTTTGTGGACTTCCTGATAGTAAAGAATTACAATAGTCCAGCCTTGAAGTAACAAATGCATGGACTAGTTTCTCAGCATCACCCCTGGACAGGAGATTTCTAATTTTTGCAATATTCCTCAGATGAAAGAAGGAAATTCTAGAAACCTCTTTGATCTGGGATTTAAATGACAGGTCCTGATCAAAAACAACACCAAGATTTTTTACTTTATCTGAAATCAGTTTAATCCCATCCAAATGAAGTGACTGAATATTCAGCTTCTTTTTCAGAGACTCTGGTCCAAAGACTATAACTTCTGTTTTGTCTGCATTCAGAAGAAGAAATCACGTCCGCGAGCATCCAGCAAAGATTGAGCCCCAAACAAGGTCATCTTCTCCTTCTTATAGCTCATGAGTCTATCTGTTGCACCAGGTGGATGCTTAGTTGTCCGTATCAGAAACTGACACGCCATCCATGCCCAAGGATTACAGATAGCTCTCCTCTATCAGTCCGGCTCCAAGATGTGCCCATATCCTGTGTATTTTTAAAGACACGAAGGCTGCCCTGATTAGATGACCTCCGTACACAGTGACATCTACAATGTGAAGGAAGACCATCTACTCTCTCTAATCAGGCTAATAAAGTAACAATGCACATGATGTATAAAGAATAAACCCAACACATGCCTACCCTTAATGAATCCACTTTGATCAGGGGCTATCAGTAATGGTAGCTGCTGCTCCAGTCGAACGGGAAGCAATTTAGACAATATTTTAAAATCTACATTTAATAATGATATAGACCGATTAGAAGAATAATCTAAAGGATTGTTGTTTGGTTTAAGAAGTAGTGATACTGTTGCCTGTCATAATGTATGTGGAAGGCTTTCAGTATTGAGGGACTCTATAAACATCCCCCGCATTAAAGGAGCTTAGTTATCCTTAAAAGTTTTAAAAAATTCTATTGGGAAGCCATCCGGCCCCCGGTGAGTTCCCCGACTGCATTGAGCCAATTGCAGATTTGATTTCTTCAATGGAAATGCACGCATCTAATTGGTCTTTAAATGATGAATTTAAGGTTGGAACAGGCAATTTATCAAAAAAAAAATGTCAAACAACCTCGGTAAATTTAAGGATTCTGAATGATAGAGCCCTAAATAAAATGAATGAAAACTCTCAAGTATTTTCTAAGAATTAGTTGTAATATGACCATCTTGTGTTCTGATTGCAGATATTAAGTGCGCAGCTTGTGATTTACGTAACTGATGTGCTAAAATTTTAGATGATTTTCCCACGCTCGTACCACAATCATTCTTTGGTTATAAACGTCTGGAGAAGGATTTCTAGAATGTTGGCTGTCCAAATATGCTATTAAGCCGATCAATTCAGTTATGAGTTTTTGTCTCCTTCTTTTGTCATGGGAACAATAAGATATAATATGACCTCGAAAGAAAGCTTTTAAACTCTCCCAGACAGTACTATACGTCACGTCAGGGGTTATATTTGTTTCCAGAAAAAGATCAGTTTGTTTAGAGATGTATTCTATAAATGCATTGTCAGATAATAGAAGAGGGTTGAGCCTCCAGGCATAGATTTGGAGTTTATCCTGAAACTGACGTTTTAAAATGAGTGGGCTATGATCAGACACAACTATGCTGCTATAGTTACATGCCTTAATCTTATGAAGAATTTTATCAACAAAAAAGTAATCAATACGTGAATAGGTTTGATGTGCCGATGAAAAAAGGAATATTGTTCAATTGTGGGGTTAAGAAAACGCCAGATATCCACAGCTCCATATGACTGGAAAAATGACTTTAAAACCTGTGTGGATTTTGAAGTTGAAAAGTACTTTGTTGAGGAGCGATCTTGCACAGGATCAGATTAGATTAGATTAGATGAGCTTTATTGATCTCACAGCGGAGAAATTCACTGGTCACATATTGGCATATTAATTAAAGAAGGTGCAAACAAGGAGAAAAAGGTGCATTAAGAATAAACAAGCAAGCACTGTATATACAGTATATTAAGATATATACAGTATATCGAGATAAATAAGAATTAAGGTGCAAGTGTACATGTATCACACACAATGAAGAACAAAATAAAAATAAATAAAAAATACAATGGAGTAACAGAGATTTGAGGTGTCATATGTACAATCAGGATGGCTTATATACAGGTGGATTGATTTTACATTCAAGTGTAGTAGGTAAGGAACAACAGTGAGGTAGTGGTATGACTATTATATTCACATATATTGCACAGTCAGCATATTGCACAGAATATTGCAAAATATAATATAGTTTAGGGATGGGACGGTTTATGAAAACCGTCCGAACCGTTCGGTTCGACTGTCTAGGTTCGGTTCGCGTGTGTTGCGTTCGGTTCATGCCCGGCTCCTTTTTCTCACAGGCGAAGCGTTTACACTCCAGATCAGAAGGTGGCGCTATTGCGACCAAAGCCAACCACCAGAAGTAAACAAGAAGAAAAAGAAGCGAAGCAGCGTAGCTGGGTGTAGCAGAAAAAAATCAGTTGTTGTGGAGAATTGTGTGGGTATGGCGAGTGGGAAAGAACAGGAGTTGGAAGACGCGCCAGCAGCACTTTATAGGTCTGCTGTATGGGACCACTTTGCATTTAGAGTGACCTACGATGACGGCGGAAAGAAAGTTGTGAATTAAAGTGCAACAGGGTGCAAGCATTGTGCAACACGTTTTGTTTATGCTAACAGCAACACGACCAACATGTCAGGCTAACAATCAACATATACCGAACCGAAAACCGTGACCACGGAACTGTGAGCCGAACCGAACCGTGGAGTTTGTGAACCGTCTCGCCCCTAATATAGCTGCACAGTTGTTTTTACAGGAGTTATTGTTGTTATAGTGCATTATTATAGAGTCTGGTGGCAGCAGGAATGAGTGACCTGCGGTAGTGCTCCTTCTTACAGACAGGGTGTCTAAGTCTTTGACTAAAGGAGCTGCTCAGCTCCTCTACAGTCTGGTGCAGGGGGTGAGAGGTGTTGTCCATGATGGATGCGAGTTTGGACAGCATCCTTCTTTCAGCCTCCTCCTCCAGAGGGCAGCCCAGGACAGAAGTGGCCTTCCTCACCAGCTTATTCAGTCTCTTTCTGTCCCGCTCTGAGCTGCCAGGGGCCCAGCAGTGAACAGCGTAGAGGAGGAATCCATAACCAGCGTTGGGGAGTAACGGATTACATGTAACGACGTTACGTAATTTGATTACAAAAACAGAGTAACTGTAATTCGTTACAGTGCACTTTTTAGTGCACGTGGAACACTTAATTATTAAGAAAAATACACACGCCTGTTCAATGAATTTTGACTTTTATTCGTAACATTCTCTAAACGTGACTTTTCAATGGAAAAAAGTCACAAGACCAACAGAACAGACTAAAGCATATTGCTTTAAAGTAGTACGCTTGCTCATCTTTCTTCTTCTTTCATCTGGCTCATCTCCCTGTTTTCCCTCACCCATCTGCTCTCCCTCATCCATCTGTTCTCCCTCATCCTGGTGGTCTCCCTCATCCTGTGTCTTCCCTGAATCTCCTGTCCTGGTAGATGTTGATGGTATAGAGCTTCCCTGCTGTGACTAGCTACAATATAATAATAATAACCATCAAGACAATAATAATGATAATAATAATAATAGCTTTTACAAATATGCCACATTAGTTTAAATAATTTGCTATTAGGGCAACATGTCACGAGGATATGACTTATGGTAGCCTACAAAATAATAGCTATTTTAATACCTGCTGATTTTGTACAAACCACTTAAAAATAAAATGTGCTCAGCTTTTAAGATTTTTCAATACGATTAACCCTCCTTTCTTGGCATTGTGCTGCAATTACTAAATCAATATACACTCACCGGCCACTTTATGAGGTACCCCATGCTAGTAACGGGTTGGACCCCCTTTTGCCTTCAGAACTGCCTCAATTCTTCGTGGCATAGATTCAACAAGGTGCAAGGTGTTCCTCGGGGAGTTTGCTGCAGATTTGTCGGCTGCACATCTATGATGCGAATCTCCCGTTCCACCACATCCCAAAGATGCTCTATTGGATTGAGATCTGGTGACTGTGGAGGCCATTTGAGTACAGTGAACTCATTGTCATGTTCAAGAAACCAGTCTGAGATGATTCCAGCTTTATGACATGGCGCATTATCCTGCTGAAAGTAGCCATCAGAAGTTGGGTACATTGTGGTCATAAAGAGATGGACATGATCAGCAACAATACTCAGGTAGGCTGTGGCGTTGCAACGATGCTCAATTGGTACCAAGGGGCCCAAAGAGTGCCAAGAAAATATTCCCCACACCATGACACCACCCCCACCAGCAAATTCTGACCCTACCATCCGAATGTCGCAGCAGAAATCGAGACTCATCAGACCAGGCAACGTTTTTCCAATCTTCTATTGTCCAATTTCGATGAGCTTGTGCAAATTGTAGCCTCAGTTTCCTGTTCTTAGCTGAAAGGAGTGGCACCCGGTGTGGTCTTCTGCTGCTGTAGCCCATCTGCCTCAAAGTTCGACGTACTGTGCATTCAGAGATGCTCTTCTGCCCACCTTGGTTGTAACGGGTGGTTATTTGAGTCACTGTTGCCCTTCTATCAGCTCGAACCAGTCTGGCCATTCTCCTCTGACCTCTGGCATCAACAAGGCATTTCCGCCCACAGAACTGCCGCTCACTGGATGTTTTTTTCTTTTTCGGACCATTCTCTGTAAACCCTAGAGATGGTTGTGCGTGAAAATCCCAGTAGATCAGCAGTTTCTGAAATACTCAGACCAGCCCTTCTGGCACCAACAATCATGCCACGTTCAAAGTCACTCAAATCACCTTTCTTCCCCATACTGATGCTCGGTTTGAACTTCAGGAGATTGTCTTGACCATGTCTACATGCCTAAATGCACTGAGTTGCCGCCATGTGATTGGCTGCTTAGAAGTCAAGTGTTAACGAGCAGTTGGACAGGTGTACCTAATAAAGTGGCCGGTGAGTGTACAATTAAGAAAATAAAGAGACCAAAATGTTTTAATTTCTGTTGCCTAACAAAACCTATACAACAGAAAACGTTTGTCTTAACCAGTGATGGGACTAACGGCGTTGAAAGTAACGCCGTTACCTTGTTTTAGTAACGAGTAATCTAACTAATTACTTTGACTGTAACTATAACGCAGTTACCATTGCAGACACCCCATTACTGCGCGTTACTCAGGTCGCACAATGAACCTTTTTTCATGATAGGACTCGTGCGCAGCTGCGTGAAGCTGACACCCCACCCACGTCCAAAAACTCTGCAAATAGACTGAATGGTTAGTGCAACGTTAGTGCAGATTTGTGCAGAAAAAAATATTGTTTGTGCTACCTTTGTTTAAGAGATATTAAAGATAATTTTTTAGGTCATCCAGAGGTGCGCGCCTTGTCATGAGAGAGGGGAGGATGAGAATGGCTGATGTATAGTGAGATTCCGTCTGTCAGTTGGGTAGGTGGGTGTTTCCGCTGGCGGGTGTTAACGTACAGCACACACAGAGAGATGGAGAGTGAGGATGATCCAGCAGCAAACAGAGTTTTCCACATGGAAATACCGGTGTTACGTCGAGCTGCGTTTCCCCATCAGATACGGTTTCCTCTGCATCTCTGCACAGCGCAGGCGGCAAGAGTCACCGCGCAAGCTACAGGAAACGCGCATGATCGCTAAAGGCGCGCCACAGTCGCCCTGTGCTCGCGCCACAGGGGAACTATGGAGAGCGTGAACGATCAAATGAAAGGGAGAAATCTGGATGGATGGATGGATGGATAGATGAATGGATGGATGGATGGATGGATGGATGGATGGATGGATGGATGGATGGATGGATGGATGGATGCTCTGCCTTTTCAACCTACTGTATTTTTTATTTTAAACATTATTTGATGGCCTTTGTGGCAGGGATGGAGATCCATATTTTATGTCACACACAGAGTATACATCTAGATAGATAGATGGATAGATAGATGTTGTAATATCTATAACAACCCAAACACACAGGATTTCAGAATTAGACATCCCCAGTTATTAATTTCATAAACTCACCAGATCTGAATGCCCTGTTAAAAAACTTCACATCGCGTTCCCCCCTGATGTCATTTACATTGAGTTACAAGAAATGCAAAACTCTCTGCAGGTTCTTGTCTTTGTCGTCCGCTCTATTCAGCTGGCTTTGGAAACACACGGCGAGAAGGTGGGGGCTGGGTGGTGAGGGTTACGGGGGCGAGAAACGCAAAAGTAACGCAATAGTTACTTTTACTAGTAACTAGTTACTTTTATTGTGGACTAACTCAGTTAGTAACTCAGTTACTTTTTGGGAGAAGTAACTAGTAACTATAACTAATTACTTTTTCAAAGTAACGTGCCCAACACTGGTCTTAACACATAGATTTTCAATTGCAAACTCTACCCAAATTATCTGTAGCCTATGTGTTCGTCCTCACGTTATCTGTCATTGACTTGGGCTACAGTGTAAAACTTTATCTAGCCTAACTAGTTTATCAGGTGACCAGTCGGCAAAAATGCTTGTTTGGTGCTGCTGAATGAGACATTTTAATGCACAACAAAATGATTTTGCTTGATCTGTATATTACCTGGCTAATGGGGCACGGGAGAAGCAGCCTCTCAGCGACCGTTCCTGCTATCTGAAGACGCTTACTGAACTGCTATGATGCTGCGCATCCGGCATGCCCTGCGGGTGACCACGCGAATTCACGTGACAAAGGAAGAGAGATAGGCTGGTCGGGTGTGCGCAAGGAGGTGGCTCATTTCGGGGCATTGTTTCAGTCGTTTTTAATGGCTCAGGTTTTCAAAAGATCATTTCAAAACCGACCTCAGTAACATCTTAATAATATTAATAATAAAAAAAAAACGAGTTTCAAAAGGGCATTTTCGTTGATAAATGGCAAACTTCCTAGTGCTTTAGCACCACCTAGTGTCTATGTATGCACGCCCCCTGCTTGGGCCTGTAAAAAGTTTTTGTTCCTTGATTTCAATGTTGTATGGAGTATTTCATTGTATAATAACTTAAAAAAAATAAAGATTTCTACTTCACGGATTTCACCTATCGCGGGTTCTTTTAGGAACGTAACCCCCGCGATAAACGAGGGTTTACTGTAATGATATTTTTATTGCTTCGCACCCTGTATCACAGTTTCCCGCTACAGCTCCTTGTCTCTATCATATTTGCCACTCTGATGATCCATCCTGTGCTGGTGGAGCCTCCTTGAGGAACAGCAAGCGAGCGGACGGTTCTATTTCAGCTCAAGCAGCGCATCAAAAATGACAGCCTTCCAGCACTGGAAATTTAAGGAGCATTTCATTAACATCTGTGAAAATGGCTCAAATTTAACCGTGCAGTGCAAGAAGTGTTTGCCGGCTATCAACCTGAACCTGCTTGTGTTAGTCTGCAAACTGCATGGTAGAGCCTGGGGGAGGAACAGAAAGAGTCTGGCCCGATGAGAGGAGTCTGAGAAAATCTTCCATGCCTGGTGCTGCTGGCATCTCTTCTTGTGGACGTCCTGTGATTGCCTGTCAGCAGTTCCCTCTCAGCTTAGTGCTTTTTTAAGGTTCACATTCAGTTCTCAAAAATTAAATGTTGAACATGGGTCAATACTCATTAAAACCTTAAAGTAATCAAAAAGTAATCAAAAGTAATTAGTTACATTACTTTTTAAAAGTAATCGAAGAAGTTACACTACAATTACATTTTAAACAAGGTAACTGTAACGGATTACATTTTGAAAGTAACTTACCCAACACCGTCCATAATTGTATTCATATCTCCTCCAAATATCAAATGATGACTGTCCGCGTCGGGTAATGAATTAAGTAAATCAATAAAACATGTGTAATCGTCCCAATTAGGGGCGTACACATTCGCCAAAATAAGTGGGGTATTAAATAATGGACCAACTAATATTATTTTTTCTATAAGAATTGCTGTGCCTCTCCCTTCAGCATTAAATTTAGAATGGAAAATTTGCCCAAGCCAACTCCCTTTCAATTTTTTCTGATCTGAATTTTTGAGGCGTGTTTTTTCAAGAAACGCTATATTGCCTCTGAGGTAAACGGGCTGAGAAAGTACCTTATTACATTTTATTGGGTGATTCATCCCCCTTACCTTCCAGCTTATGAAGTTAACTTGGCGGCCATTATTTACTGGAGAGAAGGAATTATTGGAAGCGGTGGTCATCAATGAAACATCCAAAAAAGCAAATATTGCAAGATACGACAATTACATAAGCCAAACACTGCCCAACTGCAATGAAAAATTATATGTCCAAAGAACTAACAAAAACAGGTAAACATATAACCCCCCACCCTTAGTGTTGTCCCCAAATGACAAACACCACATCCCTGAAGCTTCTCTATTTCCTCTAGGAGATCCATTCACCACAGCAAAGTCCCACTACTATGAGAATAAGAAGGCAAAAATAATCCGCGCAACTAACCTGAATTGTATCACTATTAGATGTGTATATATGCGTCCATGTACATATATAAATATATACATACAGTACAAGCAGGCATTAATTTGAAAAAGAACAAAGAAAGAAAATGTTTGAATAAATAAATGAAAAATGTTTAAACCGAACAAAGGAGGTCAATACAAGGCAGCAATGTACTAAAAAGTCCACTGTGGTCCATCGGAAGGGAAAACAAATGCACCTACCATGGCAACAGGCAGGGAGTAACTCAACCAACAAGCAAACGAAAAAATGTCTTATTCAATTCAAATATATAAAAAAACAAATTATACTAAGAGTCAGTAGGCTAAATGATATTGACATACATAAGGACCTATCTGAGGATCTACGACATATTCATGCCCAATGTAAACATGAGCCGATCAGTAGTTTCTAGCACTTTCTAATGGCTTTCCAATAACGAGAAACAGTTGAAGCCATGTTTTAACGTAACACTCATCACTCGAAGATCTGGAGATGGTTTTTTGCATCTTGAGGAGAGTCCAATACCTGTGTTTCCCCGTTGAGTGTAACTTGGAGTCGGGCTGGATAAAAGAGCCTGTAATGGATTCCGCGGGTCTCGGGGCTGCCGCCATCAGATGAGCTCTGTCCAGGACCGGGGGTTTCTCCAAACCATTGGGGCCACCAAGGACTTTGTGCAGCAAACCGGCAATGAATCTGGTCGGGTTCCCCTTCTGTAATCCTTCAGGTATCCCCAGTATGCGAAGGTTACGCCGCCTTCCTCTGTTCTCCATCATCCACTTTTAGCAGCAGTATATCATGCTTGTTGCTCAACTCCGTAAACCGAGCCTCCATAGCTGTAAGCGCACATCCTGGTTGCTCAGTTCATTGTCATGTTCACGTATCTTCTGGCATTCACCAAGTGTCGTTGCTATGGAGTCAACAGATTGCTTGATTTCTTCCCGCAGACTGTTAGCTTCTTCTTTAATAACTTCCTTCACAATGTCACAGAAAGCTTGCAGTGTGCTCGCATCAATAGCTACCTTGCTAGCGGATGTAGCTCGGTTAGCTTCCAACTCCGGAATAGTTTGTTGCCCTGACTTTGCAGCGGATTTTGGAGGCATTTTGGCAAAAACTAATGACGCTTATCCTGTAGTCCTCAAATGTAGCCTTTTTATCAAAATTCTGCAGATTAAGTATATCTTAGCAAAAATGTTGGGACCTCGGGAATTGCACGTCTACTCCATAACGCTCCCCCTGGTCAGAGCAGAGAAATTTAATTAGAAAATGATTTAAAATCTGCTTAATCTGTGACACATTCAGCTGGGGTCTGTCTCTTCCAGGCAGAGGTGTACAGGAAGCGCTGCTGAGGGTAGGGTGTCTCATTACTTCCTCAATTGCCAGTCACCGTGGTGATGGATGTAAATGCTTTACTTACTTTAATAATTATTTGTGGGGGAAACAAAATTAGGCCAGAAGGAACTTCATGTCCTCCGGTAGCCTGACAGGATCCACTCGCTATTCAACCTCAAGGACAGAGTTTGGTGCTTTTATGTGAGGTGTCCTCTCTATAACCACCAAAAGAAACTCTTTCTGCTGTTTGTCTTTCCAGACTGCCTGCAGGATTATGTTGGAAAAAAGGAGGATTTCTCTGACCAGCAGCTCTGTGGGCAGGAGAGAGATTCCAGTTTGGACCAAGAGGAACCAGAACCTCTGCAGATAAAAGAAGAGCAGAAAGAACCAGAACATCCCTGGATAAAAGAGGAAACCATGGAGCTCCCCATAGGTGAGCATGAAGAACAGCTTGTTCTGAAGCAGAAGACAGAAAAGAAACCTTTCCCATGTTTGACATGTGGAGAAAACTTTCTTAAAAAAGAACATTTAATGGATCACATAAGAACTCACACAGGTAAGAAGATTAATGAATATCTGTCCTGTGGAAAAATGTTCATAAAGAAATGTAAACTTCATAGGCTCATCAGAATTAAAAGCCACCTACAAACCTCTTAAAATTTTTCCTGTGTTATACTGGTTCTTCAGTGTTGTTAATCTGCTCTTCTTTAAAACCTATAGTAATCAGACATTTCAAACCTGGTTTATATTTCTAAGTAGGGCTGGGAGATAAATCAAATTCAATTATTTCATGTTTTTAAAAGTCCACAATTGGACATTTTGCTAAATCATAAAATCGAGGAAGCCTCTTCTTCTGCATTTTTTACTTGCACGTTTGCTTCTCTTTTTTTCCTCCTTCCGCCTGATAGCGGGCTGCTCTGTTTACTGACGCCATGGCCGCTGCTCAATCTGAAGATTTGCTACAGAGAAAATGGCCTCATGTTCCGTCGATTATTTGGAAGTTGTTTCGGCTTTGACAAGGCCGATTTAGAGCTGTATGAAAAGTTGGTTTGTTTTTTGCAACTACTGCAGACCTTTGGTCCAGTGGATCTGTTCAGCCGTACATGAGTGTAGCTGTGTATTATATAAACATGAACTGGGCTCTCAGCAGCTGCTGTTTAACAAACCACCTACTTACCAGAAGATCGCGCAGCCCTAATTCCAAGATAAAAACTGATTTTTAAACCTCCCTATTTGTTCTTTGAAAGCTTTTCCTCCCTTGTGAAACTTCAATAAAGAGTCCTGGAAGGGCTAAATATGTATTTTTTTTGTATCTGTCCCACATATTTAACCTAGCATAAGCCAGGTATACGTTTAGTTAAGTTCAGTTCCTACACTGTAAAAGGGGGGGTGGTTAACTTAAGCCTGTTTTTCAGAAGATGTTTTGCATTACCCATATTGTGTCTTAAGAAGAGCTGCATTATGTCTGTTTACAATCTATCTCTAAGAAGGTTTGCAGTCTAGCTCTGCACTGCGGTCAGCAAAGACAGAATGCTAGATAAAGAGCTGGATCAGACCAGAATGGGTTGGAGCTCTGGCTTTCTGGAATGCTCCTCCCTTTAATTTCGGCCTTCTGTGATAAATGTGTGTGCATATCCTCGTTTGGGGCTTATCCATAGGGTCACAGTGCAGCTGGTGACTCCACTGCTGTGAGAATGTTGCTAATACCCAGTTCCATCCCCACAGCCTCCACTCTGGGTCTCTGAGCAAGACCCTTAACCCCCAATTGCACAGCTGACTGCTCCCCAAGGGGATGGATTAAATGTAGAGGGAAATTTTTCCAGTGTGAGATCAATAGTAGTAAAAAAAAGAAGAAAAAAAAAAGTTTAGCACAAAGAAAAGATATAAAAAATAGTTTAAACATTTCTTTGATGGTGAAGATTCTGCAGGGAATCAGATTTTAAAGCCGTGATGATAAAAGTGGAGGTCCAAACCTCTCCAGATAATGGATAATCAACCAGTCTGTTATAACCTTATGTTGTGGTGTCAGAGCTGCAGTGCAGTCTGGGATATGTAGTTCCAGTCTGTTTATATGTAGTTAGATCAATGCAAGGAGGATTAAAGTGAAGCATCCTTTTTTTAATCTACAATAGAAAGTCTTTCTGCTGTGTTTGTCTTTCCAGAGTTCCTTCAGGATTATGTTGGAAAAAAGGAGGATTTCTCTGACCAGCAGCTCTGTGAACAGGAGAGGGATTCCAGTTTGGACCAAGAGGAACCAGAACCTCTGCAGATGAAAGAAAAGCAGAAAGAACCAGAACATCCCTGGACAAAAGAGGAAACCATGGAGCTCCCCATTAGTGAGCATGAAGAGCAGCTTGTTCTGAAGCAGGAGATGGAAAATACAGAAAAGAAACCTTTCCCAAGTTTAACAAATGGAGAAAAAATTATAAAAAATGAACATTTAATGGATCACATCAGAATTCACACAGGTGAGAAGCCTTTTGAATGTCTGTCCTGTGGAAAAATGTTTAAAAAGAAATGTAATCTTTATACACACATCAGAATTCATACAGGGGAGAAACCTTTCTCCTGTACAATGTGTAAAAAGAATTTTACTGAAAAGGGTAGTTTGGTTTCTCACATGAGAATTCACACAGGAGAGAAGCCTTTTGAATGTCTGTCCTGTGGAAAAATGTTCAAAAAGAAATTTAATCTTTATACACACATCAGAATTCATACAGGTGAGAAACCCTTTTCCTGTAGAATTTGTAAAAAGAATTTTACTGAAAAGGGTAGTTTGATTTCTCACATGAGAATTCACACGGGAGAGAAACCTTTTTCCTGTACCATTTGTAGCAATAAATTTACTCAAAAGGGTCGTTTGACTTCTCACATGAGAATTCACACGGGAGAGAAACCTTTTTCCTGTACCATTTGTAGCAATAAATTTACTCAAAAGGGTCGTTTGACTTCTCACATGAGAACTCACACAGGAGAGAAGCCTTTTTCCTGTACCATTTGTAACAAGAATTTTACTGTAAAGTCTAGTTGGACTTCTCACATGAGAATTCACACAGGAGAGAAGCCTTTTTCCTGTACCATTTGTAGCAATAAATTTACTCGAAAGGGTCGTTTGACTTCTCACATGAGAATTCACACAGGAGAGAAGCCTTTCTCCTGTACCATTTGTAACAAGAATTTTACTGTAAAGTCTAGTTTGACTTCTCACATGAGAATTCACACGGGTGAGAAGCCTTTTGTATGTCCGTCCTGTGGAAAAAGCTCCACCTCTAAGTATAATCTTAATAATCACTTCCGAATTCACACAGGTGAGAAGCATTTTTCCTGTACCATTTGTAACAAGAATTTTACTGTTAAGTCTAGTTTGACTAAACACATAAGAATTCACACAGGTGACAAGCTGTTCTCCTGAATGATTTGTGAATTGTTTTAAATTAGGAGGTAATTTGAGTATTCAGATGACATTTATTCATGCATGATGTGGAATATGTGGACCAAAGTTTTTCTTTTTATATATATAAGTCACAGCAGTTAGACGCCACAGGAATGAACATTTCAGGTGTTTTCCATGTTTGACTGGTGATAAAAGATCCATCTAGAAACTCCTTCACCTCATTGCATGAGACACTCGCAGGTTAATGGTCTTTTTGGAGAAATCCATTAATTAACAGCTTTGTTTACATAGAAACTAGAACAGACAAGGTGTTACAGTGGGGCAAAAAAGTATTTAGTCAGCCACCAATAAGTTCTCCCACTTAAAAAGATGAGAGAGGCCGGTAATTTCCATCATAGATATACCTCAACTATGAGAGACAAAATGAGAAAAAAAAATCCAGAAAATCACATTGTCTGATTTTTAAAGAATTTATTTGCAGAATATGGTGGAAAATAAGTATTTGGTCAATAACAAAAGTTAATCTCAATACTTTGTTATATACCCTTTGTTGGCAATGACAGAGATCAAAGGTTTTCTGTAACTCTTCACAAGGTTTTCACACACTGTTGCTGGTATTTTGGCCCATTCCTCCATGCAGATCTCCTCTAGAGCAGTGATGTTCTGGGGCTGTCGCTGGGCAACACGGACTTTCAACTCCCTCCAAAGATTTTCTATGTGGTTGAGATCTGGAGACTGGCTAGGCCACTCCAGGACCTTGAAATGCTTCTTACGAAGCCACTCCTTCGTTACCCGGGCGGTGTGTTTGGGATCATTGTCATGCTGAAAGACCCAGCCACGTTTCATCTTCAATGCCCTTGCTGATGGAAGGAGGTTTTCACTCAAAATGTGACGATACATGGCCCCATTCATTCTTTCCTTCACACGGATCAGTCGTCCTGGTCCCTTAGCAGAAAAACAGCCCCAAAGCATGATGTTTCCACCCCCATGCTTCACTGTAGGTATGGTGTTCTTTGGATGCAACTCAGCATTCTCTCTCCTCCAAACACGACGAGTAGAGTTTTTACCAAAAAGTTCTATTTTGGTTTCATCTGACCATATGATATTCTCCCAGTCATCGTCTGGGTCATCCAAATGCTCTCTAGCAAACTTGAGACGGGCCTTGACATGTACTGGCTTAAGCAGGGGGACACGTCTGGCACTGCAGGATTTGAGTCCCTGGCGGCGTAGTGTGTTACTGATGGTAGCCTTTGTTACTTTGGTCCCAGCTCTCTGCAGGTCATTCACTAGGTCCCCCCGTGTGGTTCTGGGATTTTTACTCACCGTTCTTGTGATCATTTTGACCCCACGGGGTGAGATCTTGCGTGGAGCCCCAGATCGAGGAAGATTATCAGTGGTTTTGTATGTTTTCCATTTTCTAATAATTGATCGCACAGTTGATTTCTTCACACCAAGCTGTTTACCTATTGCAGATTCAGACTTCCCAGCCTGGTGCAGGTCTATAATTTTGTTTCGGGTGTCCTTTGACAGCTCTCTAGTTTTGGCCATGGTGGAGTTTAGAGTGTGACTGTTTGAGGTTGTGGACAGGTGTCTTTTATACTGATAACGGGTTCAAACAGGTGCCATTAATGAAGGTAACGAGTGGAGGACAGAGGAGCCTCTTACAGAAGAAGTTACAGGTCTGTGAGAGCCAGAAATCTTGCTTGTTTGTAACTGACCAAATACTTATTTTCCACCATATTTTGCAAATAAATTCTTTAAAAATCAGACAATGTGATTTACTGGATTTTTTTTCTCATTTTGTCTCTCATAGTTGAGGTATATCTATGATGAAAATTACCGGCCTCTCTCATCTTTTTGAGTGGGAGAACTTGCACTATTGGTGGCTGACTAAATACTTTTTTGCCCCACTGTATATTGTAAACCTGGTAAATATTCAGGTCCTGGATGAATATGTGGATGTAAACAAATTGAATTATTTTGGGGCTGAGTAAATTAGATTTAAATGGCAAAAAGGAAACATTGTCCTAACCAAATAAAAAGTTTACATTCACATTTTATTACTTATTCTGTAATGAAGGGAATAAACATAATAAAGTGCAACAACAACATCTTGGTTACAGATGAAGCAAGTTTGCTGTCCATACAACAATCATTATAGATGTTTAAATTGAAAGAACTACTACTACTAACCCTAATATGCCATTGTGGCATGGTGTGGCACAACCGTTTCTGGATGAAAAAATACTTTTATTCAGATGAAAATAAAAGCAAAGGTAGGACAGATTTAATGAGCTTTGCTCAGTTTTTCGGATGTTTTTGGAGGAATTTTTAAAGGTCGGCTGCAAATGATCAGAGTTTAGCTAATTCAGTGTCTTGTTGGCTTTCATTAGCAATGCATCAATCAGCCCTGCTACGTGTGTTGTTGAAACCAGGCCCACCAAAACTCCAACTGTTTCTGCCACAGTGTTAGAGCTATGGTCAATAGATATTAGAATGAAGTAGATCATCTATAGAGGAGTCTCACATGAAGATTTGGGACATATAGAAGTGTGTGTCAGTCTCAGAGTTAGTCAGCTACAAGCTAATTAATGTTGCAAAGTAGCTCCAGCCACCTTGAAAGGGGGTGCTGGGATTATGGGGTTAAACTACAGGACATCAAAGAACTCAGTTTAGAGGCTGGAGTCTGTAGTTCAGGTAAATTGAAGTCCTAAAATGATGAAACATGTTTGTTTAAAAAGATAAACTAGATTGATGATGTTGCTGTTATTTTACTGATCAGTTTGAACCTGCTTTAACTTGGTAAAAAGCCTTTGTCTTAATAATGTATTAAAGAAATCTGACTCTCCTCTAGAAGTGTGAAGTTTCTGCTTTTTAAAGATTTTATGAAAGTATAATTTTCCTTTGAACTAATTCTAATAGTTTTGTTCTTGATTCTGTAGATGTTCTATTTACCTGCTATGATTGAAAGTAACTGTCACCTATTTTATACAACTGATTTTATGGATTATATTCTGCTGTGGATGTTTTTAATTATTGTAATCACTTCTAAATTGATGAACGAGCAGCAATAAAAACCTCATGGATTGTAAAAATGTGTTTCTATGGTTTCATATAAATGAGAAACAATCTTTTTCCATGTTTTCTCTGATATTTTCAGCCAAACTAAAGCTGTAAAATAAATAGTTTAATGGCATTCACCTTCTGTCTTCTCCAGTCTTTCCTGTTGCTCCTCCGTCAGCATTAATCTGTTTGCTTTTTAGAGCCTGAGTGTGTTCAAATCTGGCCATTGGATAAATCCTCCTTTGCTTGTTGGAGAACTTAGATTAGGAAATAATAATCTAATCTAAGCAACTAGAGGAATGAAGGATCTAAATATGGCTATGTTCGCAGGCTGAAGGGACCCAAATTTATTAAAAATCATTACAAAATGCCGAAACGAAAGTGCAGCTTCACAGATGAACTCCAGAAAACATTTGGAGTTCAGTGGGAGGCTGAGTGCACCGTGTGCAAAGCTGGCTCATTAGTTTCAGTGCCTTTACTTCCAGGGACGTGCAGAGGGGGGGGCGGAGGGTGCTTGAGCACCTGCCCCTTTGTCCCTGATTCTCAAAGTGCCCTTTTGTAGGGTTTTTTATTATTATTATTATTATTATTATTATTATTTTTTGCGTGTGTGTGTGCGTGTGTATTTGTGTGTTTGTGCATGTCCAAAACAATTATAATTTAGATCTTTTGTTCCATGGTAACCGTGGCCGGTCACATGATATACTGGATCATGTGACCGGCCGCGTCAGCTTCACACAACGTGCCCTCAAGCTAACCTTACTACCGTGACGTGCCCTGCTGCTGCGGATAACCACTGCGACTCCAGAAAAAGTAAACAACTGGTCAGGTAAGTAGGTGCTGCAGAGGTGTTAGTTTGTGCAAGGTTTATTGTTGCAAGATGAGTAGACTGACCGAGTAAAGTAAGCAATGAGCATCCTCTCTGCTGTGTGCAATTTGCACACACCTCTCACAAGTTATAGCCCTAGCCAGCGGCGCAAAAAGTGGATATGCACTATAGGGCACCGGTACTGGAGGAGGCGCAGAAACGATCATGGTAAAATGATCCCGCCAGTCATTTTTAAATGCTTTGATAATACTTTCATTGCCCCAGAATGTAGGTAGGTAGTTGCATCCCTGCCGCTATCTAATTGACCACCACACACGCACAGCGTGCTATGGGGAGGAAGTACGTCAGGTTTCTGTTGTTGTTACTGTCTGTTTCACCTGCTATGTGAAAGTGCAGAGAGATATGTATCTTACTCTCAAGCAGGTGTGTTTTCTCCCTGTTTTATTTCACTAAAACTGTGCAGTATGCATATTCACATCATTTTGGACCATTACAAAACAAAAATAATTAGAGTTTTGAATTTCTAAACCTCTCCTTTATTTACACAAAAAAATTAAATATGCCCATATAGGCTAATATGCATACAGACAAATTGTATAACTTTTGGACCCTTGCTGTCATGCGCAAACTTAACAGTCAAACTAAATAAAAGCAAAAAACATTTAAAAAAGTTATTTCTATATCATTTAATAAATTTTTATTTTATAGCATTAGGAATATTAAAGGGCAAAATATTAATGGGTTAAACTTGTGGCTATGCAGTACAATTTTTTTTAAAAAGGTATGCAATGTCAATTTTTGTTTGTATGTGTGTTTTATGTGGATCAGATTGTAGTTTAAGTATCTTATTTCATTTTGCAGAGATGCCTCGTAAGGAGAGGAGGTTGAAACAAAAACAAAAGGAGCTGTGTGAGGCTGCAAAAGGCAGTGGATCACTCACCAGAGCACAAAAGGTAAGATCAACACATGCACCAGTTATTTATAGCCATATTCAGTTAGAGAAAACAACAGTAACAAACAAAATTTCAATGTTGTTCTGTTACATTATAATATGTATAGTGTGTTAATTATTGGTTGATTGATAAATTTATCGATTAATGATTAGGTGTATAGTGTTAATTAGATTAATCCAAGAGCAAATTCTGCCTGATTTCCAGATGGACAGGGAGTGAGCCATCACAGGTCAGATGAGGAGATGGAAGGAGAGAAAGAGGAGGAGATGGAAGGAGAGAAAGATGAGGAGATGGAAGGAGAGAAAGAGGAGGAGATGGAAGGAGAGAAAGAGGAGGAGATGGAAGGAGAGAAAGATGAGGAGATGGAAGGAGAGAAAGAGGAGGAGATGGAAGGAGAGAAAGATGAGGAGATGGAAGGAGAGAAAGAGGAGGAGATGGAAGGAGAGAAAGAGGAGGAGATGGAAGGAGAGAAAGATGAGGAGATGGAAGGAGAGAAAGAGGAGATGGAAGGAGAGAAAGAGGAGGAGATGGAAGGAGAGAAAGAGGAGGAGATGGAAGGAAAGACTGGGGAAGACACTGTGCCTCAGAGAAATGAGAGTTTGCTAGGAACAGAAAGTCAAGAGGAGCCAGAGACTGGAGGAATGGTCTCAGGGGTTAAGGAGCCCACACAGGATGTTAAAGTAGAGGAAGCAGCAAACCAGGAGACAGAGGTTGGGGTGAGAGAGGGAAAGCTTGATTTACAGATTACACAAAATGTGGAGGTAGAAGGAGCATCAAACCAGGAGGAGATTGAAACCAGAGATAGGCAAACATTCTCACACCTACTTGAACTTACTCACCCAAATGATCCTGCCCATGTCCTACAATTAAATATTAAATGTGATGAGGCCTTCATTCAGTTTTGCAACAGTATTGGACCGTGTCAACCAGCGCTTTCATCCTTTCCAAAAAATGAAGAGGGGCGATCATTTCAAAAGAAATGGTATGAGAACAACACATGGCTGGAGTACTCACCAAGTCTTGATGCCATGTTCTGTTTCAGCTGCCGTCTTTTTTTGTGTGAGGATAAATACAAAGGGCGCAAAACATGGAAATCAGAAGGATTTAATCGGTGGAGAAAGGCTCTAGAGAGGATTAAAGAACACTGTGCCTCAGAATCACACATGTGTAGTATGGTGAGGTGGAACAACTTAAAAAAGAAATCACTGGAGGCAGCTTTTGAAATGGGTGACGGCGCATCACAAGCTGCTAAAGACAGGGAAAGAGAAAAAAATAGAGAAATCTTGTCCCGATTACTGGCAACCACTCTTTACCTGGCAAGACAGGGTATGCCTTTTAGAGGAGACGATGAGACCCTGTCCAGCCAAAATCGAGGTAATTTCCTAGAGTTGGTGGAGCTGTTTAGCAGGTATGATAGTGTAATTAAATTACACCTGGAAGCAATAAAAGAGAAGCAGGGAACTGGTAGAAGACCTCTTGTCTCACTTCTCTCCAACAGAAGTCAGAATGATATGATCAAAGCTTTGGCCATATCAGTCAAACAAGTAATCAAAAAAGAAATCCAAGAGAGCAAAACCTTTTCAATTCTCATGGATGAAACCACGGATGCTGCACGCACTGAACAAGTTTCTTTTGTGATTAGGTATGTGCATAACATGCAAATCAAGGAGCGCTTTCTTCAGGTGTGTAACATTCATACCACAAGTGGAGATGCTCTTGAGAAGATAGGTATAGCTCTTCTGGAAGAAAATGGCCTGAAGTTGGAAAACATCCGGGGTCAAGGCTATGATGGGGCTGCAAATATGAGCGGATGCTTTAAGGGACTTCAGGCAAGAATTCTAAAAAGAAATCCAAAGGCCTTGTATGTACACTGTCAGGCTCACTGTCTTAATTTGGTGTTAGTTGAAAGTGCAAAGTCTACCATCTGTTTTGTCAGCTTTTTCAACTTAGTTGAAAAACTTTATAGTTTTGTGGCCAACTCATCCAAACGACACTCTGCATTTATTAAAATGCAGAAGACTATGTACCCTGATCGGCGTCCACTGGAGCTGCAGAAGCTCTCAGACACATGGTGGGCCTGCAGAGAAACTGCCCTTCAGACTCTGAGGAAGGTCCTCTCAGCTGTCATGCAGTTTCTTGAGGAAATGACACAGCAAGACCCACCAGACTCTTCGGCAGGTGATGCATTGATTCTTCTCAGGAGCATCAACTTTGAATTTTTCTTGTGTCTGCGGTGACTGCGATGGCCTCTGATGCTTTGCAGCAGAAAGACATAGAGCTAGCGACAGCATACAAAGTTGTAGATGGAGTTTTTCAGAGGCTGGCCTACAGCAGAACAGAGGAGGAGTTTGAGAAGATGTTTAAACAGGCTACAGAGAAGGCTGCATCAGTGGGCCTTGACCCCCCAACTGAGATTCCTGGTCAAGCTCGGAGGAGGAAAATGCCAACAAAGTTCAAGGTCACTGCCACAACAGCAACTGCTGACCACACATTCCCTACTTTGCAGGACTACTATCGTGTTAAGGTGTATTACGTTTTTGTGGACACAATGACACAAGAGCTTCAGAGATGCTTTAAAGCTGAAGATAACTCCACATGGGAAATCCTGAATGCCCTCCACTGCCTGATAGTCCCAGAGAACTGGAAAACAGCCCAAATTCCAACAGAGGCACTGCAAGCTGTGAATAGGCTCTGCCAGTTCTACAACATTGATGAAGAAGAAAAATTGCAGACAGAACTAAAGGTCTTCCATAGGTCATACTCATGCCCCTCACCCATCAGTGTGACATCTATTCTTTCAGTGGTCAAAGAAAACAATGCACATCTGGTTTTCCCCAACTTGACTGAGCTGCTGAAGACATACGGCACTCTTCCAGTTTCTACAGCTACTGTTGAACGCTCTTTCTCAAAACTCAAACTGGTGAAAACAAAACTTCGCACCCTTTGCACAGAAGAAAGGTTGTCAGAGCTTCTTTTACTGGCAATTGAAAAGGATATTCCAGTCAACCTCAGTGAAGTCATTGACATTTTTAAGAGCATGGGCAACAGGAGGTTGCTGTTATAACTGCAAAAAATAAAAATGCCACTGTGATGTGTAAAAAAAAAAAAAAAAAAAAAAAAAAAAAACTAAGGCACAGACCTTGACAGAAACTGACAGAAAGACAGAGCCACCTTCTCTCTATTGTCTTTCTCCCACGAATAATGTTACCCTTTCAGTTACAGTTACTTATACAATGTGAATATACACTATATTGCCAAAAGTATTTGCTCACCTGCCTTGACTCACATATGAGCTTAAGTGACATCCCGTTCCTAATCCATAGGGTTCAATATGACGTCGGTCCACCCTTTGCAGCTAGAACAGCTTCAACTCTTCTGGGAAGGCTGTCCACAAGGTTTAGGAGTGTGTTTATGGGAATTTTTGACCATTCTTCCAGAAGCGCATTTGTGAGGTCGCACACTGATGTTGGACGAGAAGGCCTGGCTCTCAGTCTCCGCTCTAATTCATCCCAAAGGTGTTCTATCGGGTTGAGGTCAGGACTCTGTGCAGGCCAGTCAAGTTCATCCACACCAGACTCTGTCATCCATGTCTTTATGGACCTTGCTTTGTGCACTGGTGCACAGTCATGTTGGAAGAGGAAGGGGCCAGCTCCAAACTGTTCCCACAAAGTTGGGAGCATGGAATTGTCCAAAATGTCTTGGTATGCTGAAGCATTCAGAGTTCCTTTCAATGGAACTAAGGGGCCAAGCCCAGCTCCTGAAAAACAACCCCACACCATAATCCCCCCTCCACCAAACTTTACACTTGGCACAATGCAGTCAGACAAGTACCGTTCTCCTGGCAACCGCCAAACCCAGACCCGTCCATCAGATTGCCAGATGGAGAAGCGCGATTCGTCACTCCAGAGAACGCGTCTCCACTGCTCTAGAGTCCAGTGGCGGCGTGCTTTACACCACCGCATCCGACGCTTTGCATTGCACTTGGTTATGTATGGCTTGGATGCAGCTGCTCGACCATGGAAACCCATTCCATGAAGCTCTCTGCGCACTGTTCTTGAGCTAATCTGAAGGCCACATGAAGTTTGGAGGTCTGTAGTGATTGACTCTGCAGAAAGTTGGCGACCTCTTCGCACTATGCGCTTCAGCATCCGCTGACCCCGCTCCGTCAGTTTACGTGGCCTACCACTTCGTGGCTGAGTTGCTGTCGTTCCCAAACACTTCCATTTTCTTATAATACAGCTGACAGTTGACTGTGGAATATTTAGGAGCGAGGAAATTTCACGACTGGATTTGTTGCACAGGTGGCATCCTATCACAGTTCCACGCTGGAATTCACTGAGCTCCTGAGAGCGACCCATTCTTTCACAAATGTTTGTAAAAACAGTCTGCATGCCTAGGTGCTTGAATTTATACACCTGTGGCCATGGAAGTGATTGGAACACCTGATTCCAATAATTTGGATGGGTGAGCAAATACTTTTGGCAATATAGTGTATGTTTGTTAATAAATACAGGTTGAAACCTTTAAACTTGAATTATTGTTTGTGTTTGTGGCTTTGAATGAGCAACTGGTTTTTAAGCAGTCAGCCTTGGCAACAGACTCTAGCAATTCAGCAGTGTGGCAGGTCAGTCAGAGTGAGCCATTTTAAATGTTAGTCATCTTTGCATCTTGCATGAACACACACCACTTGTTTAATCAGCTGCTATCTCTCCCATGCTCTTTTTAGTGTCTGTACCATCAGATTAATACAGCCCAACTCCAGCAACACAGAAGCACCAACCCCCTCAACAGAAGCTGTTTCATGAGGTAAAACACACTCATTTCGCTTTGCACTGACCTCAAACAAATATGTGAGTATGTGTGATAGGGTGTATTTTGATTCTACGTTCCATTATTTATAGTATGGGTTGGTACATTTCAACCAGTTGTACAGCAAGGTATGTTTCTGTATAATGTTTTAAATCCGTGCCCCATGTGCCCTCTTTTAACTTTGAGCACCCGCCCCTCCAACGGTCTGTGCACGTCCCTGTTTACTTCGTCCAAGGCCTTGCGTTTCTTGGCCACGGCCGCCGAAAAATCCCTGAAAAAGGACACTTTTATCCGGCCCGTTGGCTGGTTCGTCTGTAGCGAGGATCCAAGCTGCCGCTATCACTTGTTAATCAGTGAAGTTGTGGAGTTTCATGATGATGGTTCTGGCGCGAAGTCTCAGCATCCCTGTTGCAGGACCTGCATCTGTGATGTTTGTTTGTGTATAGCAGCGAGCAAGGTGTTAACTTTAGCATCCAGTAACTTTGTGATGTTATCCGTTATCTTGGTCAAAGCGAAAAGGATAATTGGGTCTACTCATCCTCATATTCTGCGACCTCAGCAGCGGCATCAATTTCATTGGTATTTTCGGGTTTTACAGCAGTAGGCGCCGCAGCGTTGCTGGATTGATCCCCCAAAGCAGCTTTTCTCTTAGATTTTTACGCAAAGCGTTATTGAAAAGTAGGCTCATCATAGAGCTACTCCCGCACACATTTATAAGGTTTTACCAGGTCAACATGTGTTTTAGATGGATATTTCAGCTAACTCCACCGGTGCTCAGCAAACGAGGTGCCCGCACTAAGACGCCATCTTGTTTCCAGTCTTAATCAGTTTCCTCTTTCCTCCCGCAGAACCCCGAACAGTGATTTCCGAACCTCGCCTGCGGCCCCTGTTCTGAACTGTACTTATTTGTGTGTAGTTTAATAAACATCTTAAACCGCTCCTTGTTTCCCCGTCTGTGTCTGCATGTGGGCCAAACATCGTAAAACCATGACATATGAACATTCTGGCCAAATTGACCCAGCAGACACTTTCGTTGGGCAGCCCTAGAGCTTGCAGACTCTAGGGCTTGAGGAAACGCAGCACAGGGACAAATGCAACTTATGTCTGATCGACTTAAACAAATTACCACTGCATTAACCTTTGCTTCTATTCTGCCTGCTTCCGTGTCTACCAGTGTACCACCTCCTAGTGGCTTTAGACCCGGTTCGTCTGATGAGTCTCCCCCTTTCTCTGAGGGTTCTACTCCGACCCCAGTGAAATATTCTGGAGACAGCATAGATTGCGAAGGATTTCTTTTTCCAATGCTCCATTGTATTTAACCAATCTCCCTGCACTTATGCCTTTAGAACATGCAAAGATTTTATTTATCTTACGATTGTTAACCGGAAAAGCCCTCAGATGGGCTGAAGCACGCTTCCCAGACTGCCGAGCCTTTGGTTGCACCTTCAAGGCCTTCATCCATGAATTCAAAACAGTGTTTTAGAGCGAAACGGATCCTGTAAAGCAGTCTTGCCAATTGCTGTTGGTAAAACAACACGGATGCCAAGTTTCGGATTTTCTGGAGGAGTTTTGTACTTATGCAGCCGCCGCGGGCTGGGAGGCTCAGCCGTTAAAGGCCAGATTTGTTCAGGCTCTTGATGAAACTTTAACACTACAAATCCCAGAGATATGAGAAGTTTCCTCAGTCTCCAGTCCACCCAACAGTACTTCACAACTCATGAATCACCTTTCAGATGTATGTGTACAATTAGCGCTGTGGTGGGAGAACCATTCCATCCCGTTCAGTTTCGGCTTCAGCTCAAGTCTCTCTTGGAGAGTGTTTTACCTGAGAGCCGGGGAGGGGGAAAAAATCTTATTTGTAATTATCCATAACCAGGTCTATGTCATCAGTGTCGCTAACACCGCCATGATTCCAGCGTAGCCACCAGTGCAGTGATCAGACGATAACTCATCTGTACAATGAAAATACCTACATGAGCTGGAACGCTGTAGAGAGGGAAAGCAAGAATATTTATAAAATAATGACCATCTGCCCTATTTATTAGGGGGTAAATATAACTCAAGCGATCATTCCTCTTTCTCTCCTCCGCTGCGGCCGTGCTGTGTTGCAGCATTGTGAGGCTGCAGTAAAGTTGGCAATATATTCACAGATTTGGCTTTTCCGGATAATAACTCGTCGGCGGATGATTTATTATACAAAGCAGACACCTCTCTGCAGCCACAGCAAGGCAGGCAGTGAGTTACAACCGTATTTTCCTTAACGAGTCTCCTATCACACTGGGAGAATTACATTGGACCCTATGCAGAGCCCGCTCCTCCGCAAATGCTTAGGGACCGTCTGCAAGTTTAGAAATATTCAAAAGCGTCACCAAGGAAAGGTGGATTATTATCAAATTAATTTCATGTGTACCTCATCTCATGTCTTTCATATCACATTTATTGGATTCAAAATAATACTTTTCTGAGGAATCTCCCAAAGTCTAAATGACAAATGGCACCTCTATTTTATTATTAGATATTATTAGTATAAAACGAGCAATGACTACACTTTAGATCAATGTAGTGCGACCATCTGGATAAAACTACAAGTCTTACTTTGGGAAGATAGACCAAACTGTATTATTGGAGATTTTTTCATTGTTATTATGAGCATATAATAGCCAATAATTACACTATACTACATACTCTTACTTTCAGAATATGTGCTAAACTCTATTATATTTTTATATTATATTTTTATTATAAGCAGGCCAGGTGTGCAATCTCTGCAACAGGAACCACAGCACTGAGCGTTGTGTGCACTGCACAAAGTATACCTGTCACAAATGCAGGAAGGACTCACCTTGGGTTTGTAAAAACTGCTAAATGGGACAATTGTAGCTTCATATGTAGTACTTTTCCTTTGGTGAAATAAATGTTACTCCAACACTTAAATCATACTGTTTGTCATTTTCTAAGCTTAAATGTTGAATGACCCAACAAGCCAAGACAAGACAAAATACAATTATTCTCTGTTCTTTGTTTCACATAGTGAGCTTTGCAATATAAAATATAAATAAAATATAAAATCTGTTGGTGAATGGACAATATAAATAGGCTCAACCTTGCTTTGTTGGAAAAGCATGGTTATGACCTGTTCTCAGCACAGGAACTAGGATCCGTATGATATCTGGTTGTTTCATAGGTTACCTAAATAAAAGATTTAGATATGACTTATCAATAAATTCCTGCAAAAAGGTCTGATGTTGCAGGGGTAGGTAATGAAAAGTTTTGGGAAAAAATGCTCTTGTTCTGATGCCTTTCAGCCGTTATCTGGCCTCATGTAGAAGAGCTGGTCATATCGCAATACAATACAATACAATACAATAGGGACAGTTAGCAAGGTAGAGTGAATACACAAAATTTTAGAGGGTAGATGGACTTGCAGGAAAATTGAAATTCTCTGGGACATCTAGTGCTAACTCTTGCTGAAGAAACATTCATAGAGTTTAAAGGGAGTTTGGTCAATTCGGACGAAAAGATCGACGATCAACATCTTCTGCTACTATTTCACCAGGATCCCCCAGATCATCTTACACCGGATAGGTAGGAAACACCTGATAAAAATTTTTCCCTGATTTTAGCCTCATCTGATTGCAAAACATTTAGGTGACGTCAGAAAAATATCCCCAGATTTGGGATTTTGTACCAATAACTCATTAGCGGATCATTGTTTTTACAAATCAACACCTCACTGCGATCACAGCAAGCAGTGTTGTAGTTTAACACACATACTGTTACCCACTCTTTACTCCATCCAGACAGTGTCTTGCCCACGACCACAATCTAATAAATTAGCAAAGATTAGCAAAGGAGTAAATCATGATAATCTAATTAAAATGAAAATATCTCCAATTGGGGAAAAAATAAAAACGATTGAATGTGATCTGTTTAACATAAGATCCTTCTTCTAAAAGTCTGCTAGTTAATGATTTTTGATAATCATATTGATTTATGTTGCCTTACAGAAACCTGGCTGCAGCAAGAGGATTATGTGAGCATGCATGAGGCAACTCCTTCAAGCTATTTAAATTTTCACACGCCCAGGGGCTCTGGGCTAGGGGGAGGAGTGGGAACAACCTTTCATTCTGACTTGCTGATTACACCCAAGACAGTTAATACTTACAACTCTTTTGAACATTTAACCCCTAATTTCCCTCATCCAAATTGCAAAGCAGGAAAACCTCTTTTTATAACTTTGTATCGTCCACCAGGTCCTTACTCTGAAATTTCAGATGAGTTTTCAGAGTTCCTTTCTTAACTGGTATTAAATACTGGCAGCGTCATCATAGTGGGAGATTTTAACATCCATACTGACATTGAAGGCGATAACTTAAGAGCAGCCTTTAATACTATCTTAAATTTTGGCTTTGCTCAAAATGTGAATAGTCCCATACATTCTCATCTTCATACTTTGGATCTTGTGCTGACATACAGTGGGGGAAATAAGTATTTGACCCCTTGCTGATTTTGCAGGTTTGCCCACTTAAAAAGAATGCAACGATCTATAATTTTAATCATATGTGCATTCTAACAGTGAAAGACAGAATCCCAAAGAAAATTCCAGAAAATCACATCATATGAATTTATTAAAATGATAACCATCTGATGAGGAAAAACAAGTATTTGACCCCCTGGACAAACAGCATTTTAATATTTTGTAGAAAAGCCATTATTGGCCAGCAAAGATGTCAAACGATTTTTATAGTTGCTGATAAGGTTTGTGCACATTTTGGCAGGGAGATTGGCCCACTCCTCCCTGCAGACAGCCTCCAAATCATTCAGGTTCCCAGGTTGTTGCCTGGCAACTCGAATTTTAAGCTTCTTCCAAAGATTTTCAATTGGATTAAGGTCTGGAGACTGGCTAGGCCACTCCAGAACCTTGATGTGCTTCTTCTTGAGCTACTCTTTTGTTGCTTTGGCGGTGTGCTTAGGGTCGTTGTCGCTGAAACACCCATCCTCGACCCATCTTCAGCTCTCTCACTGAGGGAGGGATATGTTGGTCCAGAATTCCAAGATACATGGCCCTGTCCATCCTCCCCTCAATACGATGGAGTTGTCCGTACTCTGTGTTCTTTGCCCTCCAAACACGACGAGTTGAGGCCAAATAGTTCTATTTTGGTCTCATCTGACCACATCACCTTCTTCCAGGCCTCTTCTGGGTCATCCAGGTGGTGAATGGCGAACTTCATACGGGCCTCTACATGTTTCTTCTTGAGCAGGGGGACCTTGCGTGCGCTGCAGGATTTCAATCCATGACGGCGTAGTGTGTTACCAACCGTTTCTTTTGTAACTGTGGTCCCAGCTGCCCTCAGTTGATTCATCAGTTCCCCCCTTGTGGTTTTGGGATGAGTCCTCACCGTTCGCAAGATCAGGGACACCCCACGAGGCGAGTTCTAATTTGGAGGCCTAGGCCGAGGGAGGTTGGAGGTGGTGTGGTGCTTCTTCCATTTCATGATAACTGCACCAACAGTTGATCTTTTCTCTCCAAGTTGCTTTACAATTCTCTTTTAGCCCATCCCAGCCTTGTGCAGATCAACAATCTTGTCCCTGATGTCCGTAGAAAGCTCTTTGGTCTTGCCCATGGTGGTGATATTGGATGCTGGTTGTTTGGGTGTTGACAGGTGTCTTTTATACAGGTAACGAGGTGAGGCAGGGGTATTTGATGTAGATAAATTCATATGATGTGAATTTCTGGAATTTTCTTTGGGATTCTGTCTCTCGCTGTTAGAATGTACATATGTTTAAAAAGGCAGATTGTTTGTCATCATTCTTTGTAAGTGGGCAAACCTGCAAAATCAGTAAGGGGTCAAATACTTATTTCCCACGCTGTATGGCATATAATGTGAATAGAGGTGAGTATTGGCATGAGTGTTGCGATTCGATACATGTCGCGATACTTGGGTCACGATACGATATTATCACGATATTGCAGTATAACTATATATTGCCATATTTTCCCCAGCTATCAAATCAAATGATGAGATAAAACAGCAAGTGCTGTATATTTTCATCAGAAAATATTGATTAGGTATTATTATCCATGTCGTTTGGGGTTTTCTTCCACTGTGACTGCCTCAAATACAGATTTGGTGCTGCACGCACAGTTAAAGGGCTCCACAGCGCTTTCAGCCAGAGTGGTGGTGCAGAGGTAGCCCATATTCCCATCAATGTTTTATGTAACCATATTTTTTTTAAATCGATACTAAGAAGTGAAAGATCGATATTATATTGGGCAGCCGAATATCACGATATATTGCCAAAATGATTATTTCCCACGCCCCTAAATGTGAATAAATAAAAAAATAGCTTACTGCTGTATAAGAGAACCCTCTGTAAAGCAAGAGCAGCATACTTCTCTTCATTAATAGAGGAGAATAAGAATAATCCTAGATTTCTTTTTAATACAGTTGCCAAACTGACCCAGAGCCATAGCTTAGTTGAACCATCCATGCCACCTGCCTTAAGCATTAATTGTTTTTAAGGGATTCTTTATAAATAAGATTTGGCCTAATTAAAAATAAGATCATTAGCACTCCTCTATCCGTGATTGGTTTGTCTCTGGAGGGTGGGGCAGCATCTGAGGTAGTCATGGAATCTGAGCCGGGTTTAGACTGCTTTGATCCAGTTGAACTTTTAGAGTTAACAAAACTATTGTTATCATCTAAGCCTTCAACTTGTGTGTTAGATCCAGTTCCAATCAGGTATTTAAGGAGGTATTCCCTTTGATCTCCTCCTCCATTTTAGATGTGATTAATCGATCTCTGTTACAGGGATATGTACCAAAGGCTTTTAAGGTTGCTGTAATTAAACCTCTGCTTAAGAAACCGTCTCTTGACCCAGATGACTTGGTCAATTATAGACCTATATCCAATCTTCCTTTCTTATCCAAAATTCTTGAGAAAGTAGTTGCCAAACAAGTGTGCGATCACTTCCACCATAATGAACTTTTTGAAGAGTTTCAGTCTGGCTTTAGAGCTCATCATAGCACTGAAACAGCTCTGGTGAAAGTCACTAATGATATTCTCATGGCCTCAGATAATGGACTTGCATCTGTGCTCGTCCTGTTGGATCTCAGTGCTGCATTTGATACAGTTGACCATAATGTTTTAGAAAGACTTGAATGTTTTGTTGGAATTAAAAGAACAGCACCAGACTGGTTTAAATCTTATCTATCTGATCAATTTCAGTTTGTTCACGTCAATGACAAATCCTCCACATGCTCAAAGGTTACCTGTGGAGTACGACAGGGATCAGTGCTAGGACCAATTATTTTTACTTTATACATGCTCCCATCGGTAGAACTATTAGATAGCATGGGACTAATTTCCACTGTTATGCTGATGATACCCAGCTGTATCTGTCTATAAATCCAGATTAAACTAACCCATTACATATAATGATATGTAAACTAGTCCATGCATTTGTTACTTCAAGGCTGGACTAATGTAATTCTTGACACAAGCTGTAGTTAAAAGCCCTCAGCTGATCCAAAATGCTGCAGCCAGAGTTCTGATGAAAATTAAAAAGAAAGATCATATCTCTCCTATCCTGGCTTCTCTTCATTGGCTTCCTGTTAAAACCAGAATAGAATTTAAAATCCTCCTTCTCACATAGAAAGCCTTAAATGAGATCTGATTGTTCCTTATGTTCCTAACAGAGCACTTCGCTCTCAATCAGCAGGTTTACTAGTGGTTCCTAGAATTTCTAAAAGTAGAATGGGAGGCAGATCTTTTAGTTATCAGGCTCCTCTCCTGTGGAACCAACTACCAGTTTTAGTCCGTGAGGCAGACACCCTGTCTACTTTTAAGGCTAGGCTTAAAACTTTCCTTTTTGATAAAGCTTATAATTGGTGTGCTGTTATCTTAACACCTTTCTTTCATCAATGACTGCAGACGTTGATGTCTCTAAGCAGGTTTAATGACACTAAAAAGGGTAAAACTAGAAAAGGACAAAATGGGGACAAGAAAAATACAATGCAATTACATAATGCATATGTCCATAAAATGCTTTAACTGCACTGCGTATAATCTAAATTACAGAACCACATTAAAGATTAAACAGTAATCAACAGAGACGCCATATTGCCGACCCTCTGGTTGACGAGCAATAGCTTGTTACAAATGAAATGTTAGGGTTGCTTAACTCATTTCTAGTCACTTCAAAATAACACAAGTATTGAACAAACATAAAATACATTTGTGCAAATCACATACCCGCGATGCAACCTCAAAAATGAAAGGCAAATGCGGTCTAAAGACGGCCGACATGTTCGCTGCCATCATTTGTCTGCCACGCTGCTAAACACGTCACTTCTCATGGAAAACAGTCTCTTCAATTTAAAATGTACACAACCGTACCGACCTGACTTGTCCACTAGATGGCACCATAAAACAAGAAGATTAACTAAGTGGAAATATTCTAACTTTTCCTAAAATAAAACATTATTCAAAGATGAGTCAGAACAGTTAGAGTGGCTCAGGTTATCCTGATCTATCTCTATAGTTATGCTGCTATAGACTTAGACTTCTGGAGGACATGGACACCCCCATTTCATCATTCTGCTTCATTCTCTCTCTATTCTCCCACTCTGCAGAATCTGTTAGTTCAAGCACCAACGTTCTGCTCTCTCTTTGCTTTTTTCTGATAGTAGCTTTGCCTCGTCTGTTCTTGTTTGGCTGTGACGCCATCCTGGAGAGAAATATAAGCTTTGCTGCTTCCATCAACACCCTTGGTTATAGATGCTGAAGATCGGCCTGTGTTACAGTGTAGTCCTGTTTCTCTGACCGTGACTGGCTGGATGTTTTCTCTTCATCCTCTGGCATGGGAGCTGGCTCGGAGCTCGTCTGCCTGGCTGTGTGTTTCCTGGAAGGGGCCGCCTTTTGCAGCTGCTTTTTGTATCTCTGCTTCTGTCTCCTTGAACCCCAGTCGGCCTCAGCAGATGGCCGCTCACACTGAGCCTGGTTCTGCTGGAGGTTTCTTCCTGTTAAAAGGGAGTTTTTCCTCTCCACTGTCGCTACAAGCATGCTTAGCACGAGGGATTGCATTTGAGTCAATGAGTCGATGCAATCAACTGGTTTCCTTAGAAAGAAAACTTTCTGAGATCCAACAGGAGTGAATCAATTTGACTAGCTTGCCTTGAGATGACTTGTGTTGTGAATTGGCACTATATAAATAAACTGAATTGAATTGAATTAACAGTCAGTGCTTTTGAAGACAGAAAAGGGAAACATTCATTTTGGCTCTTTTTTATTTTAAAGACCCACAGGATGATGGAGAAATGGAAAAATTACACCATGAATTGTTCCCATTGACACTTTGTTGCTTTTTTTACTTCTCATGCAAAATTTTGCAACTCGATTCTTTCTCTCATCGCTGAGGCTCTGAAACAACAGATAAACAACAGATGTGTGCAATTAAATAACAGTTTGTGACTGCCCTTTTACACTGATCTAGTTTTTCTTTAAAAAAATAACACTATAGATAAGGTTAGCTGTTTAACCAGCTGACACAATGGATGAGCATATTTTTACAAGCTAAGCGTTGTTTGTTGATGTAAGCTTTTGATTTAGCTAGCTACAATGCAATAAAATAAGGCTACACACTAACTCAGCACGATGCACGTTCTAAGTTGCAGTAGCGCTAATAAACAATAACTTGCCTGTTGTAATCCAAGCCGCACTCGGCACTGTGTCTGGCGGAGTCCGAATCAGAAATCAGAAAAGTGAATCAGTCCGCTCCGGCTTTGTACTGCCCATGGGCTGCTGACAGGAGGATGGCTCCGCTGCGCTGGCTGCGGTCCGCTCCTCTTGCAGTCAAACACTGAGCAACTTTCCGCTCTTAAATTGATCCGGTGCACGATTACGTGCTTCATCAAATTAGTCATATTGCCAGCCTTGGCATCAATTTATTTTTTGCGTCGCACACTAATACAATCAATCTTAAGTGAAGCCACGCTTTTGGCCTGGGAGGCATCTTTAAGGGGTTCCATGACGTTTGCAACCAGTTCACAGCAAGTAAACGTGAACCCTATCTGTAGGCGTGACCACGAATGTATTTCTCCTGGGTGACGCAATGACATTAGACGTTACAGCCAATCACAGAAACTTGGCACCAAAAGACGAGGCATGTTTGATACTCTGCAAAACTGAAGCATTTCGGTCGGTACCATAAAAGAACTGAAGTTCTGTACTAGGGGTGTAAATCACATCCATCATGGCGATTCGATTCAGTATCGATTTCCTGACCCAACGATTCGATTATTTTCGATACTCAAGAATACACCACGATATGATTCGATTCGATTAATCGATTAAATTTTTATTTTTTTATTATTTTTTTTTTTACACCTTACAGGCTAAACAAAGTTTCAAGTTTGAAATAAATCAATGAAAGGTGTAATATCATTATGCATTTTCTTTAGAAACAACAGCAAATAACAGAAGTAGAAAAGTTGCATCAAAAAATACTGCAAAAATACTGCACAATATCAGTGTAATGAGTTCAATGCAATACCTCGGCTCCAGAGAAACTGTCCAACATATTTTTTTAGAATGTAATAAATATACTCAGGAAAGAGAGATGTTACGTAGAGAGTTAGACAGGAATAAAAATAAACTAGATATAAGGGAATTGTTTCAAAGGTAATCTGGGGATGTAGTTTTTGGGAGTATTTTAAATTTTCTAAGAAGAACGGGTATTTTAGGGAGAATATAATAGTTTGTCTGGTCCATACTCCATTCTGGAAGGTGGCGGTAATGCACCTATAAGTTGTTTGCCAACCGCCATTAAAAAAAGGAAGAAGAAGACGGCACCAGAGTGTCGACGTCACCGCCCCCTTGAGAGACGCTCCGCTGCACCTCTCCCAGATTGTAGCTGACCGCAAACAGTGCAGCAGACAGGAGGCCGGCTTGTTTTGTTTTTATGACCGAAATTGCGGAAAACAACTCGTGAAGTTTGACCCGCTAGAAGAGCGAGGTGCGCGAGAACGCTGGGAGCCTTTTTCCACCTGGATCTCCGCTCTTTTTGGCCCTCATATCCCTCCGTCGTCGGACTAAACTGGCCCCCACTTCCTCACCGCCTCGGCCGTATCTAGAACCACAGTGTGTAGCACAGACCACGCTTCAGTACTGAGCATAATTTAAAAATGTCTGTGTCAAGCTTGCTGCAACAAACTGCTGTAAGAGTATAACCAGGAAGCGCGGTAGGAGGGCAAAATAGGTTTAGCGCCACCGCAGCACGGGAGGGAGAATTACGCCCAGGAGCAAATGGATAAAAATAGACCAGAGGAAAAAAAAAACATGAATCGATTATCTTGCGGACGTGTCGATGCATCGGATCGTCGGCTTTTGGATCGATGCATCGATACAAAACGATTATTATTTACACCCCTATTCTGTACCCAGCCCTAATCTCGTCACCAGTTAATCTATCACAGCGGCGGGAGGATTGGATTAAAGCTCCATCGTTAGGCTGTAAAAAGGCTTTAAACAGGATTTGTTTACTAGCTGCTAAACTGTTAGCAACATACTTTGGGAAATAATAATAAATTACTTTTGCAACTATGGTTTTGCCCAGCTAATAGCTACAGTTACACCACAACCACATCAGCCAGAGATCGTCATTTAAACATCATAAAATCGTCATTGTTGTTCTTAAAACATTTCTATTGAATTAGAGGTCTAATTATGGTCTCAGTCTCAACATGCTAGTATTCTACCTTTAGCTGAGATGTACAACTATATTACAGTTTAAACATATTCAAGAATCCAGAATTGAAGCCACGTTAATAATTACTGCCACTCCTTTCTCACCACCTTAAGATTCTTTATTCAATAACAGTTAAAAACAGCAATCCACAAGTTTGTTTCCAAGTTTGAAGACGTTTAAGTGTCTTTAATCTGCTCTGCTGTTAAAAACTGGAGCACTCAGAACTTAAACCTGGATTAGATTATTCCAATCTAACAGCAGAATCTTTCAACCATCCTTTGGGATTTATGAAGCTGGATCTGCTTTGTGAAACTTCAACAAAGAGCCCTGGAAGCTCTTTATTAGCATCTGGGTGACATTATAATCTATGTTGTAGATCTACTGGCAATGGCAGCTGGGATATGCAGATGTTTCTGTGGCTTTTAAGGACCCCTTCACAGAACCTGGAAAAAAACAATTGATGTTCAACATCAATAGTTCATACAGCACATATTAAAGGGGCGGGTTCAGATTAGCAGACCAATCATAACCCTAAGCGCAGAAGGAAGAGCGCCATATTTGTCAATGTTTTGAAGAGGTCGTCTCACATTATAGCTACAGGTGTCCAGTTTTTAACCATCACACAACAGATTTATATTAAAATATGAAAGAGGAAAAAGTACAAAGCCTTATGATGATGTATTGACATTTGTATGTAATGATAAGGGCGACAGTGGCGTCGGATGTAGGAGTTTGCCCTGAAATCCAAGGATTGACGGTTGAAGCCCCGGCTCCGACTTTCATTGTTGTTGAGTCCTTGGGCAAGACACTTCACCTGCATTGTCTGCTGATGGTGGTCAGAGGGCCTGGTGGCTCCAGTGTGTAGTTGAATCTACACAACGATAAAGTTGTGTCCTTTATTTAACCACCCATATAAATTCTGTCTGCTGTGTTTGTTTTCCAGACTGCCTGCAGGATTATGTTGGGAAAGAGGAGGATTTCTCTGACCAGCAGCTCTGTGGACAGGAGAGGAATTCCAGTTTGGAGCAAAAGGAACCAGAATCTCTGCAGATAAAAGAAGAGCAGCAAGAACCAGAACATCCCTGGACAAAAGGGGAAACAATGGAGCTCCCCATTAGTGAGCATGAAGAGCAGAAACCTTTCCCATGTTTGACATGTGGAGAAACCTTTCTAAATAAAGAACATTTAATGGATCACGTGAAAACTCACAAAGGTCAGATTCATGAATGTCTGTCCTGTGGAAAAAGTTTCACTCATAAATCTAGTCTTGATGGACATATGAGAATTCACAAAGATGAGAAACCTTATTCCTGTACGATTTGTGGCAAAAGTTTTACTCGGAAATATTATTTTAATGGACACATGAGAATTCACACAGGTGAGAAGCCTTTTGAATGTCTGACCTGTGGAAAAATGTTCACAAAGAAATCCTCTCTTGATGGGCACACCAGAATTCACACAGGTGAGAAACCCTTTTTATGTCTGTCCTGTGGAAAAAGTTTCACTCATAAATCTAATCTTCATGGACACATCAAAATTCACACAGGTGAGAAGCCTTATTCCTGTACGATTTGTAACAAGAAGTTTACTGAAAAAAATCATTTGACTAAACACATGAGCTTTCACACAGGTGAGAAACCTTTTTCCTGCAAGATTTGTGGCAAACGTTTTACTCAGAAATATTATTTCACTGGACACATGAGAATTCACACAGGTGATAACCCTTTGAATGTCTGTCCTGTGGAAAAAACTTCACTGAGAAATATCATCTTGATAAACACATCAGAATTCATACAGGTTAGAAGCCCTTTTTATGTCTGTCCTGTAGAACAAAGCTTCAATAAGAAATCTAATATTGTTAAACACATTATTACATTTGTGACAAAGGTTTTGAACAAGAAGGTAATTTGAGTCTTCAGGTGACATTTATTCATGCAGGACATGGAGTGATTTATATATATTTTTTAAACATTTGTTTCATAAAAATCACAGCAGTAAGACGCCACAGGAATGAACAGTAGAGGCATTTTCTATGTTTGACTGGTGATGAAATGTCTATCTAGACATCTTCACCTCATTACATGAGAAAATCACAGGTATATGGTCTTTTTTTTAGCAAAGTTGTGATAAAGCTGTTAAGCAATACAGCTCAGAAGTAATTTTGCTCTCCAATCAACAAGCAATTAGCAGTTATAGATGTTAAAATTGAAAAAGAAAATCCAGACTGTCCCCTTCTGTGCCATTTTGGCATGGTGTGGCACAACTTTTTCTAAACGAATTTATTCAAAAAAAAAAACAAACCTTGAGTTTAATTTTTGGGAGTACGAAACTTTTAGCTGAATGATTGATTGCTATCAGTTGGATATATTCCATAAGCAGACTTTTATTCAGATGAAAATAAAAGCAAAGGTAGGACAGATTTAATGTGCTTTGCTCAGTTGTCTTCATATTTTGGAGGATTTTTTAAGAGGTCAGCTGCAAATGATCAAAGTTTTGCTGACATTATATCCCCACCCCCACACACACATACACACACACACCCTGGGGACAACGTACCCGCACCGTGCCATATACATACACACTTAAGGCCAACAACTTTTCAACAACAGTTTATTAACAGTAATTTCTTAAACACAAAACAGAACAGTATTGTTTTTTTTATTTTTCATGTTTAATACTTTCAATCTTGTAGCCTTGAACATCGGTTGTGTTTTCTGTTTTTGTTTTTGCAAACCACCAATGAGTGCTAAATATTCATGAGCATACCATAAAAGTAAGAAACCTGTCATTTCATTCTAGGGCTTTTAACCAGGCTTGTATTGGGGCTCCTTTAATGTACTTTGTTCAGTGTTGCTGATGTTTTTGGAGGATTTTTTAAAGGTGAGCTGCAAAAGATCAGAGTTTAGCTAATTCAGTGTCTTGTTGGCTTTCATTAGCAATGCATCAATCAGCCCTGCTACGTGTGTTGTTGAAACCAGACCCACCAAAACTCCAATTGTTTTTGGCACAGTGTTAGAGCTATGGTCAATAGATATTAGACTGAAGTAGATCATCTATAGAGGAGTCTCAGATGAAGATTTGGGACATATAGAAGTGTGTGTCAGCCTCAGAGTTAGTCAGCTACAAGCTAATTAATGTTGCAAAGTAGCTCCAGCCACCTTGAAAGGGGGTGCTGGGATTATGGGGTTAAACTACGGGACATTGTCGTGGAAATGTCCTCCCAACGACTTAAAATTGGTACTAAGTCTTGTAAAAATTCAAAGTTCTTAAAAAGCAGGAGAAAAGTCTTCAAACAATGATCAAAAATCAGGCAGAGGCAACTGGGTCTAGGTCCAGTGTGGTTTATTGCAGAATACAAAACAACCACATGAGCTGTTCACCGGTGAGCAACTGACTTACATGCAGAAACAGGCTTTCTTTTATACACTCCTGGGGCTTGGGGGCTCCTCCCCCAAGCTCCTCCTATTTTACATTATCTTAGGTACTTTTTTCCACGGGTATGTCAAATTATTTTTATCTTACCGGTGGAAAACCCCCTTCAAAACATATTTTTTATATATTTAATTAAAAACCTTTGTTACAGGTCATGGTGACATTTCTTGCAGGTCATGATGACATATATTGCCATTAAATCAAAAACTCATCATAGTCTTAATCATCAATATGTCAAAACAAAGTTTTCATCCAGTGTGACTTATGATTATAACATTTCATTAAAAAGGTCAGCATAACCTCGAAGCTCAAAAAATCAGTAACACATCACTTTTGTATTGCTCAGTATCGCTTTGGATATGACAACTCAATATATCACAATTAGTTTAGCTGAGCTTTGCAACCTTGATATGACAAAATAATATATTCTTAATGTGTATGACTTCATCATCAAAAGGCCTCATCTTCATCATTAAAAGCCTCATCCTTGCAATCCTGCAGCATCACAATTTTGGATCTAGTCCAATACCTCCGTCCCCATCTCATTACCTGGTCTTTACTCTCCTGATCTTCCTACCAAACTTCAAAGGGCTCAGCTGCAGAAAGCCTTACACATACTGCTCTCTATCTCTCCAGATTGGAGCACACACTTTGGACTCTTTGGCATTTATAACATAAATGTATTTATTGTAAAACATTTATCCATTATATTCTAATCATTGGTGCAGCATTAATTCACTACAACATCAAATAACTCAGTTTAGAGGCTGGAGTCTGTAGTTCAGGTAAATTGAAGTCCTAAAATTATGAAACTGTCATGATGGGATTCAGGTTTCTAACCCACATGCAGAACACAACGGAGGCAGATGAAAAGTTTGACAGTTTATTGAAATAAACTCAAAGTTATATGAATAATGCAGAGAAACAGATCCGGGACTGGTCACACGGGTTCTCTGTAGAGAGGAACAGTTAGGTTAGCCAGGACGCTGTAGATCTTTGCCAGAGGACTTGTGCAGGTTTGTACCTGTGTCGTTATTCAGGTTTAGCAGCTGAGGGAGGGAACCAGGTGGGTCCAGAGGCTTGAAGTGAGCAGAGGGCTAAGCAACGGCAGGGCTCGACTTCAGACTTATCAGTATTCAGATCCAGAGTTTCTTCCGATCCTCTTCTTGAGGGCGGGCAGGCAGGTTCAGACAGTTGGGTTCTTCAGGTGAGCTCCAGAGAGCTGGCAGGCAGATTTCAGCAGATGATACTCTTCCAGAGTTCCAGGGTTCAGTCAGATTTCTTCCTAGGAGGCAGAGAAGACAAAAACAGATCAGGCTCAAGTTCAGGTTTCAGGGGAGTCAGAGAATCAGACAGGCTGGTTGGCTCAGGCTTCGCTAACCATAACTGGCTTAGCACTCTGGCCCGGGAGTGTAGCCCTGCCGCTGCTTATATGCTGGTCCCCTGATGACTGATGAATCGCAGGTGTGGTCATCAGCTCAGCTCCAGGAGACCTAGAGGCGCCCTCTGCTGGAGGAAGGTGGACAGACCTCCAGATCCCAACAGAAACATGTTTGTTTAAAAGATAAACAGGATTGATGGTGTTGATGTTATTTTTACTGATCAGTTTGAACCTACTTTAACTTGGTAAAAAGCCTTTGTCTTAATAATGTATTAAAGAAATCTGACTCTCCTCTAGAAGAGTGAAGTTTCTGCTTTTTAAAGATTTTTTGAAAGTATAATTTTCCTTTGAACTAATTCTTATAGTTTTGTTCTTGATTCTGTAGATGTTCTATTTACCTGCTATGATTGAAAGTAACTATCACCTATTTTATACAACTGATTTTATGGATTATATTCTGCTGTGGATGTTTTTAATTATTGTAATCACTTCTAAACTGATGTACGAGCAGCAATAAAACCTCATGGATTGTAAAAATGTGTTTCTTTGTCTGGTTTCATATAAATTAGAAACAATCTTTTTCCATGTTTTTTCTGATATTTTCAGCCAAACTAAAGCTGTAAAATAAATAGTTTAATGGCATTCACCTTCTGTCTTCTCCAGTCTTTCCTGTTGCTCCTCCGTCAGCAGCCCCGGCGGCATTGGTGGGCATTGGGGGGCTGTGCCCGCCCATGGAGAGGAAGCCAATTTCTTTTTCTTTTTATTCAGCGTGGCCAGCGTTCTATTATTTGTCTTTCAATTTGTCAATCATACAATTCAACCAATGAAATTGAAGACAAAATACAACATCCAGTCAAACTACAGAGGGGGCGGGTCACTGAGTCACACTTTTTTACTTTGTTTACATCCGTCTGGTCACCATCTAGTGCGCGTCGGTATGGATATTCAGGCTTATTTCCAAAACAAGAGAAGGACAAGTACTGACAACCGAGCAACTGAAAGTGACCAGGGAGCAGTTTCTCCTGGAAATGTAAGCATGGCAGTCAGGACTGAAGTAAACATTCATGCTAGGAGGGTTAGCTCCAGCAGCTAGGGAGCACAATGAGCAGAACTGAGCAGTGAATCCCAGTCGACCGAAAGAAATGTGTGACGTCGACGTCATGAATAATAACACAAACAGCACCGACGTTCATGGTGACACTTGTGATGAACCACAACAGACAAATTAAGCCTAATCATTAATGACCTTGGCACAGAAAAGCCCCAAAGACCACTCATGCAGAACTTTCATTCGCACGTTTTCTCAGGGAAAAAAAGATAATTCTGCAGTTCATGGTATCAAAGATTTACCTGGCTCGAATTTTCAGTACAGGCAGATGCTGCATACTGCTACCCATGTAGAATGTTCCAGGGACCCAGACACAGTGCCTGGATACATGCAGGACTGGAAACATGCAGTGGAAGCTGGAAAGGATTAATCAAGCATGCTGCTTCCAAAGAGCACCTGACCTGTGAGGCCATGTGGAGGGATAAGGAAAGGCAAATTCACACAAATAAGGAAATATCAACGTTAATGAACAATGATCATCAATTTTTTTTTTTTTTCATTTTGTGGATCTTTTTTTTTACTTAATCTGTACCTAAAATTGTTCAATAAATGTTTTTGACCAAAATACAGATCTAACATGTATCCAGTCTCTGAATGATTGTAGTAAGTCTAGTTTCTACCTGCCGCTGGGGGAGACATTAAATCATAGTTCAGAAAACCATTTATTTTTTCAAAAATACTAAGAATCACATAAATGCTGAATTCTAATGCAGCAAATAATTATTGATTTTAAAAACATTTTGCAAAATTTTTCAGAGATTTGACTGAATAGTCTCAAAGCCAATGTAAAGCCTGAAGTAAATCAAATGTTTGCAGACCCCCCCCCCCCCCCCCCCCCCCCCCCATTAATCTCTTTCTGCAGCCAGGGCTCGGCGTTAATCTGTTTGCTTTTTAGAGCCTGAGTGTGTTCAAATCTGTCCATTGGATAAATCCTCCTTTGCTTGTTGGAGAACTTAGATTAGGAAATAATGTAGGTACGTATTCTGGCCCAGTTGGTTTGGCACCTGATAAAACAAGTGTTTCAGTTGCTATAACTGTGTGTGTCCAGAGCCGCTACAACCAAGCAACTAGAGGAATGAAGGATCTAACTATGGCTGTGTTCACAATGCAGACCGAAGGGAACCAAATCTGATGTTTTTATTTATTAAAAGTCATTACAAAATGCCAAAATGAAAGTACAGCTTCACAGATGAACTCCAGCAAACATTTTTAGTCCAGTGGGAGGCTGAGTGCACCGTGTGCAAAGCTGGCTCATTAGTTTCAGTGTCTAATAAAGGTGCTGGAGATCTCAAAGCTCACATGGACCCTGAAAAAGCTCTGAGAGGTGAGAGTTATTCTGCAAAGTTGACAGAGTTCATTTTTTTTTAGACCTGGGAACATTTGTTCAAGCTTTATTTTCTAATACAGAAGAGGGCATATTTAGAACATTAGATTTCATTAACATATTTTAAACAAGAGTTATTTTCTTTTATTTTGATACTGCTTGTTACAGGTATTAACAGGTATTTAGGTATAATAAAGCTGTTGATTAACCTTTGAGAAGCCTGTCTGAATCCGTCCGGAGGCTGGGCAAAGTGTCCTCTTTATGGAAATCTAAATATGCTCACCCTAACATATATACCTATTCTAAAGGAAGAAAGTTATCTGTTGTTTGAATAATAAACATTGAATGGGATCAAACTGACCCCAAGGATGACAGGAGTGTTAAAATTTACTGATAAATATTACAGTCCATGTAGTTTAAAGTACTTTAATGCTGAAATTAAAACAGAGATATCTAGTAGAGGGTCCAACAGGTCTCATCAGAAAGAACCAGAACAACATGCAGACAGCAGTGAGTGGGCGGAGCCAAGATACCTGGACAGGTGAGGAAGAGTTTGGACAACATCCTGAGGATCATTAAATGCTGACTGAGACAGCATCTCCTCCCATCAGTAACTGGATCAGAACCAGGATAGATATCCTGATCAAATCTAAAGCTTTGCTGTTTATCAATAAATCATTTTTCATCAGAACATCTTCTTCATCTTCCTCATCCATCAGAACACCAGCAGGGGGCAGTCTGGGCTCAGAGGAGGCAGGCCACAGGTTGGGTCAGGATGTTCTGGTAGTTCTGGTGGTTCTAGTTCTAAAACCTGGAGCTTCCTGTTTGATGAAGAACCTCCTGGAACCGTCCAGATTCAATTTAGTTTATTTCTATAGCACCAATTCACAACCCATGTCATCTCAAGGCACTTTCCAGTTCACCAGATCATCCAGTCAGATTTATTCAAAGTTTTTTTTTTTCTTTGGGAAAAAAAAGAGTTGATTGTATCGATTTATTGACTCAAAGGTAATCCCTCACAATAAGCATGCTTTAAGCGACAGTGGAGAGGAAAATCTCCCTTTTAACATTCAGCATATGGTACATGGCATGTACTTATATAGCGCCTTTATTCAAGTTAGGAGACTTGACCAAAGCATTTTACACTACATTCATTCACCCATTCACACACACACTGATGGTGGCAAGCTATGTTGTAGCCAAAGCTGCCCTGGGGCTCACTGACAGAAGCGGGGCTGCCGTACACTGGAGCCACCGGGCCCTCTGACCACCATCAGTAGAAAATGCAGGTGAAGTGTCTTGCCCAAGGACACAACGACAATGAAAGTCAGAGTCGGGGCTTGAACCGTCAACCCTTCAATTTCAGGGCAAACTCCTACATCCAACGCCACTGTCGCCCCAGCATAAACCAGGCTTAGTGTGAGCGGCCATCTGCTGAGGCCAACTAGGGTTCAAGGAGACAGAAGCAGAAAAAAAAGGCGGCCCCATCCAGGAAACACAGAGCCAGGCAGACAAGCTCCGAGCCAGCTCCTGTGCAGAGGTGTCAAGTAACAAAGAAAAAATACTTTCTTACTGTACTTAGGTACACTTTTTAGGTATCTATACTTTACTGCATTACTTATTTTTCCTCCTACTTCTGACTCCTACTCATTACATTTTCACGCAAGTATCTGTACTTTCTATTCCTTAGATTTTTAAAACAAACGTTACTCGTTACACTTGGCTTTAGCTTTATGTTTATTTTTCAACGTCCTGTGCGCCATCCAATGCATGTCATTGGCGCCATCCACATCCAATGAAAACTAGTGTAATTAGATAAGTCATATAACGCAAACACTCATTGGTTAGCTATTCATCAAATTTATGCTGACGCCAAAGGAAATCATCAGAAGCTAGCAGGTGTTCTTCATACTGCAAACGTGAATTGTCTTTGCCATGCTACAATGTCAGATTCAGAAAAAGCACAGCTGATATTTCTCTCCAGGCTGACGTCACAGCCAAACAGGAACAGACCAGATGAAGCTACTATGAGAAAAGGCAGAGAGAGCAGAACGTTAGAGATTAGATTAGAGATTAGAGTTAGAACAGATTCTGCAGAGTGGGAGAAAAGAGATAGAATGAAGAAGAATGATGAAAAATGGGTCCCCATGTCCTCCAGCAGTCTAAGCCTATAGCAGCAGAACTATAGAGATAGCTCAGGATAACCTGAGCCACTCTAACTAGAAGCTTTATCAAAAAGGAAAGTTTTAAGCCTAGCCTTAAAAGTAGACAGGGTGTCTGCCTAAAGGACTAAAACTGGTAGTTGGTTCCACAGGAGAGGAGCCTGATAACTAAAAGATCTGCCTCCCATTCTAGTTTTAGAAATTCTAGGAACCACTAGTAAACCTGCAGATTAAGAGCGAAGTGCTCCGTTAGGAACTATCAGATCTCTGATATAAGATGGCGCTTGGCCATTTAAGGCTTTATATGTGTGTTGCGCTGAGAGGTGTGGTGTGAAAGGAAAAAATCAGCAAAGTTGGTTGGAGCAAAAACAAAAGTTGATTTATTAGGTCTCTTTCATCCGAGCATGGTTATACTTAGAACAAAATGGCAGCTTTCCCGTCAGACACCTTACTACAGCCAGCAGTCCACCTATATAATTTTATCCCCGCCCTCTCAATTTACCCTCAGCCAATCAAAGTTCAGCCATCATGGCTTCCTCTATAAGAGAGCTGGGTTTGAGGCAGGCCTCCTCCTTAGCAAGGTTCCAATATGGCTTCTACAAAGGAAACACCTAAAAAGGTAAAAAACAATTCAAAAACAAAAGGAACATATACACACACATTCTAGAACCCGAACATTACAGAAAATCTTATTGCTTCTTAACATTTTCTCACTTCCTCCCCCATCTGGTTCACAAAACTCAGGCAAATGTGAAAGGTAGTCAGCAATAAGATTTTTCTTACCTGGACAATGCTATATGGTGAACTGGTATGGCTGAAGGGCAAGCCACCAACGGAATATATGTGCATTCTGATGCTGCTTGGAGTGCATCCACTTCAGAGGTCTATGGTCGGTTTGAAAAGTAAACTACCTTCCTAGGAGATAATATTTTAAAGAGTCCAAAGCCCACTTTGTCGCAAGTCCTTCCTTTTCTACTGTGGAGTACTTTTTCTCCTGGTCAAACAGCTTTTTAATGAAGAAAAGGACAGGTTTTTCTTCACCAGCTTCTCCCTGAGCTAGCACTGCTCCAAGACCAATATTTGAAGCATCCACTTGAACAATGAATGGCTTGGAAAAGTTAGGAATCTGCAAAACAGGGGCTTGGCAGATCAATTTCTTTAAAGATTGGAATGTATGTTCACGGTCATCCTTCCACATGATTTTAGAAGTAGACCTTTTTTTTTAACTCAGTCAATGGGGCTGCTAAAGTTGAGAAATGGGGTGTAAATCTCCTGTACCACCCAACCAAGCCCAAAAATTATCTCACTTGCTTCTTTTTTGGGTCTGGGGATTGTTTTAATGGCTTTTACTTTCTTCAAGTTGTGGCTTTATTTGTCCATGGCCAACAAGGTACCCCAGATATTTAACTTCTTCTTGCGCCCATGCACACTTGTTTACATTCAAAGTGAGACAAGCCTTCTGGATCTTTTCCATCACAACCTTAAGGTGTTGTAGGTGATCCTCCCACGTCTCACTGTATATGACATCATCATCCAGGTAGGCAGCAGCAAACTTTGAACAGTCATTAAGGATAATGTCCATCAACATTTGAAAAGTAGCTGGTGCCCCATGAAGACCAAAGGGTAAAACAGTATAATGGCATAAACCCATTCCTGGAATATGAAAGGCAGTGTATTCTTTACAGGATGGATCTAAAGGGACTTGCCAGTAACCTTTATAGAAGTCTAAGTTTGTGATATATTTGGCCTTCCCCAATCTTTCCAGTAGCTCATCAATGCGTGGCATGGGGTAAGAATCAAAACAAGAAATGCTGTTCAACTTTCTTAGCGAAGTTGAGCTAAGTCATTCTTGGGAACAAGCACAATTGGATTTGATCACTCGCTTCTTGATGGCTCTATCACTCCCATTTCCAGCATTGTCTGGACCTCCTGTTTCAGTGGTTCCATCATCTGTTGTGGAATCCTGTAAGGCTTAAGACGAACAGGCGTTGTGTCTTTCAAGGTTATTTTGTGTATTATGACATCAGTTCACCCAGGTACATATGCAAAAAGTGATGGAAAACATCACCCAGCTGTTGCCACTGGTCTGGAGTCAGATGCTTTGGAGCCTCTTCAGTTTTGGCCAATTTTCTGCATGGATTCATTTCAGCTTCTCCATCCTTCAACATGGCACTGTCTTCAGGCTGAATGCCTTGTACCATCAGGGTTTGCTTCACATTCATTTCTGGAACATTTCTTTCATCATACTCCTTTAGAAGATTTCCATAAAGCAATTGCTTTGACTTTTGTTTTTCTGGACAAGCAATTTCATAAGTTACTGGACCCGTTCTTTTAATCACAGTGTAGGGTCCTTGCCATTTAGCTAGTAACTTACCTTGTCCACTGGGCAAAAGTAATAAAACTTTCTGGCTAGTTTTCAGCTCTCTTTCACGGGCATGTCTGTCATACCATACCTTCTGCTTATGTTGTGCTTTCTGCATATGGTCTTTAACTTGTTCTCTGTATTTTTCAATTCAATTTTCAATTCAGTTTTCAATTCAGTTTATTTATATTGCGCCAGATTCACAACACATGTCATCTCAAGGCACTTTACAGTTCAACCAGATCATCCAGTCAAATTGATACAAAGTTTTCTATCTAAGGAAAACCAGTTGATTGCATTGACTCATTGACTCAAATACAATCCCTCACACTAAGCATGCTTGTAGCGACAGTGGAGAGGAAAAACTCCCTTTTAACAGGAAGAAACCTCCAGCAGAACCAGGCTCAGTGTGAGCGGCCATCTGCCGAGGCCGACTGGGGTTCAAGGAGACAGAAGCAGAGACACAAAAAGCAGCTGTAAAAGGCGGCCTCGTCCAGGAAACACACAGCCAGGCAGACGGGCTCCGAGCCAGCTCCCATGGCAGAGGACGAAGAGAGCGCATCCACTCAGTCACGGTCAGAGAAACAGGACCACACTGGAAAACAGGCCGATTACCAGCATCTATAAACAAGGGTGTTGATGGAAGCAGCACAGCTGATGTTTCTTTCCTTGATGACGTCACAGCCAAACAGGAACAGACGAGGCAAAGCTACTCTGAGGAAAAGCAGAGAGAGCAGAACGTTAGAGATTGTACAAACAGATTCTGCAGAATGGAGAGAGAATGAAGCAGAATAATGAAATGGGGGTCCCTATGTCCTCCAGAAGTCTAAGCCTATAGCAGCATAACTATAGAGATAGCTTAGGATAACCTGAGCCACTCTAACTATAAGCTTTATCAAAAAGCAAAGTTTTAAGCCTAGTCTTAAAAGTAGACAGGGTGTCTGCCTCACGGACTAAACTGGAAGTTGGTTCCACAGGAGAGGAGCCTGATAACTAAAAGATCTGCCTCCCATTCTATTTTTAGAAATTCTAGGAACCACTAGTAAACCTGCAGATTGAGAGCGAAGTGCTCTGTTAGGAACATAAGGAACAATCAGATCTCTGATATCAGATGGAGCTTGGCCATTTAAGGCTTTATATGTGAGAAGGAGGATTTTAAATTCTATTCTGGATTTAACAGGAAGCCAATGAAGAGAAGCCAGGATAGGAGAGATATGATCTTGTCGTCTATTATTGTCTTCTTGACGACTTAAAATTGAAGCTAAGTTTTGTAAAATTCAAAGTTCTTAAAAAGCAGAAAAAGTCTCAAACAAAGATCCAAAAATTCAGGCAGAGGCAGCTGAGTCCAAGTCCAGGGTCTTTATTGCCAAAAACGGCACATTCACACGGAGCTGGTCACCGGTGAGCATCAGCTAACACATGGTGAAAACAGCTCCCTTTTATTCATTTCTTATCAATGGAAAACCCCCTTCAGAACATATTTTTTATATATTTAAACGACAGTCTTTGGTAAAGGTCACATTATCATTTATCTGCAAATCACGATGACATTCATAGCCACATCACATTCTTGTGAGAGCAGTCTCTCAGGCCATGAGGACATCTGGTGCACTTAAATCAGAAACTTATGACAGTTCAATCACAAACATGTTGAAACTAATCCTTTCCCTACTTCAAGCCATGTCAGTCTGGCCTAGTGTTCCCCCTTGTGTCCCAGTCAAAGCATCACCCTTTCTGGGACCAGTACTGCACAGTGTGCCTTGAAAATAACAACTCTTTTTATCACAAGTTGTATGGCCAAATTTTGCTGAGCTGGGGAACCTTGACATGTCAAATATTTCATTTTTTATGAGTGTGCTTTCCTATCACTAAGGGGCCTCAACCCTGCGTTTTCCTGCAGATTCCACTCCTCTAGAGCCAGGTGCAACAGTTACACACACTCATTGCTCTGTTTTTCTCCTCTTGGCCTTGAATGGCTCTTATAACAGTATTTGTGAAAACAACTTTAAACTTATAAAACATTAGCTTTATTTTATTCTTATGATTAGTGCAGATTAATACACAACATTTCCCCCCTTTGATCCTAAATGGATCAACTAAGTGATTGTGCAGGTGATGACTAATCTAAAACACCTTAAATGTGAACTCACACAAGTGACAAAAGTTTATATATATATATATATATATATATATATATATATATATATATATATATATATATATATATATATATATATATATATATATATATATTGTGCACACCAAACCAAACGTGAGATTAAACACACACCATATAGTTGAAGTGAGTAATATAAAACATGGTGGAGAATGTGTAAATGTTAAACTGATAGAATGCAGAAAACGGAATATACAAAAACAAAGAGGGATCCCCCTCTTGGCTCCCTTAAGAGGACCCGTCCTCGTTGCTTACTTTTTTTTTTTTTTAGCAAGATTTTCTAATTCTGTTTTCTCAGCAGAGGCAAATACCAATGCCCAAGCAGCATCTTGTGTTACGAGGTCACTGCATTTATCCCCTACATAGGTGGTCTTTCACACCCATAAATACACTCACACAAACAAAAAGCTTCATCAGGCCCGGACTATGCCAGGCAAACACATCTTCTAGTGGTCAAAGGACCGTCATTACAACCAACATAGGAGTAACCATGTGGCACTCTCCTGCACAGTACTTGTACTGTCACATAAAGTATACAATTCTACCAATATTTTTAACATAGGTATGCATAATCATCAATAATCAGCATTGTCCTTATATCCAGTATGGCGTTGAAGTTGATATTAATAATAATAATGGCCTCCATAATTCTGTCCATAATTCTGCCCTCCGTTCGGGCCCCCCTGGGTATACGGAGCCATACGCTGCAGATCAGCGGTCAGCTGCATCACCTGCTCTTGTAGGTTGATAATGGTCTGCTGTGCATCCCGAAGTTGCTGCCTCAGTTCCAGATTGTCTCGGGTCAACTGCCGATTCCCAGCCTTTACTTTGCGTTTGTAGATGGTGCGGCGCATCCGTTCAAAGGACCGACGTGGCTCGGGGTGCACCAGACCCTTCATGAATTGGGCATAAACTGCTGTGGTCATAGAGGTGATTTCAGGCTTGAGGTCATTGTTGGTGTCGTACGACTCCAGCGGATGAGCCAAGAACTTTGCAACATGATGAGCTTCGGCAAGATCAAGCTTTATGTCATCTGCTACGATCATGAACATAGCCAGTACGCCTGTAAGGGGTGGTGGCGGATAATTACATTGGCGGGGTGACGGCGGTCGTCGATCCTTGGGATTCTCAGGACTGGCAGGGGTGCTGGTTGGGCCGAAATCGATACTGAGGTTCCCCGGTGATGACGAGATGGACAGTGGCTTCCCAGTAGGTGATGGTGGTTAATCATCAGGCTGCCTTCTGGGTGTCATCATTGGTTGATCCTCAGGCTGCCTGCTGGGTGTCATCATAGGTTTGCTCCAAACCGAAGGTGCACTGCTTGGCCCCTCTGCAGGATCTAATAGGTGCCTGGGAGGAAGATATGGGCATCCTACCCCTAGTGACGGGCCTAACGACGCCAGTGCAGCTCGTAAATTCATTTGGTTTTCTTCATATTCATCATAACTAGCCTCTGCCATGTTCAATAATCTACCTGTGGGGACATAGTATGGCAATTTAGGCATCATCTGAAGGCATAATATCTCTTATATCTATGGATTATTCAGCATGCAAGTTGCTATGTCTTTGTGAGTAAGTATATAAGTCCTTGTAATACAAAATATTTACATATATACACTGTTGTTATTAAAGAAATGCATGTACCTGGTGAGGGTGGAAGGTGATCATGGTTATGTTTTATATCGCTTGGTCCAATTGTATCTCTACAACTGGGAACTGACCAGTTACACTTACAACAAGTCTTGAGACCAGCCCCTGAACAAGGGGTATGATGCAACACATAACTATCAATATAATCAATATTACTGCCCCTAGAATCATTCCTGCTGCCTCAAGATATTTTCCCCTTCCAAGCTTGTGAAACCAATCCCAGAATCCCTTCAGCTGAGTGTTCCAATTAGACTGCAGCACATGTTCATCCCTCATTTGTTTCATTTCCTGTAGGACTCCTGTGAGGCTACCATTTACATCTGTGTGCATGGGGATTAAAGTACAACAATCTTCCCCTATATAATCACATATTCCTTGGTCTCCAGCCATGCGGGATTCTAGCACGAACCTATGTTGTAGAACCATTAGTGAAGTTGCATGCAATTGTTCCTTTACCAAATCCAGGCCCTTTATTGTAAAGTTTATAAATCTTTGTTGATTATACCATAAGAAATTTACCCACCTGATATTGCGAGCTATATACTGTGCATTAACAATTGATCCGTAGATTGGTACTGAACCAGCCCCTCTTCCGCTTTTTATCCAATCACTCCCTATGGCAACCTGTTCTTCAGGTACTCCATATGGGATCTGATCCCATGTGATATATACCTCATCTGATGTTCCCCACTCGTGTTTAGCGGGGGTACTTCTCTTAACGCGATTGGTTATTTCGTTAGATGTTACATTGATACCTATTGGGTCATTTGCTATTAACTTTAGTTGTCCTGTCAGCATTACTCGTGCACAGATGCCTTCCCACTGTGGGGGTAATGTGGCCAACATTTGTGTCTCATTATGGCACATCCAAAAAATGTCACCTAAGGGGACAGATCCCCTCGCCAGGCTCAGTATTCGATACTGAGATACACTTGAAGGTTGGAACTCAAAGATGACATGTCCCCCATCTGGTACTACTTGTTCACAGCGTATGGTGGCATTGGGACTCGTTTGACAAAACTTAATGTGGTAGGTGAGGTTCCCTTCTGCTGTTGGTGGGTACCATGTCCTATTACTACATGTAACCAGTCTATCCGTTGTCCACATCTGTCTAGAGGATCTATTAGTCACTGCTTCCAGTTCTTTCCCTCGGGCTATACAAAACGGAAAAATCAGTTCAGCCGGTTTTTGTACTACTGGTGGAAGGGAGAACGTGCTCATTACATCATTTATTGAGGAGTTCAGCGCTCTGGGGCATATTGTGTGGTCTTTTGATAATGATGCAAGACCTCCGGCCATCTGCATGGCACAATGAGCAAAGCACTCCGTTACATCTGGGCAGTCGCCTATTTTACTTCCAGGAATAATCTGAAGGGCTGGTTATTTTTTAGCATTATAGCAGGCTATACAATCATCTTTAGGGCGCTTTTTGGCTTTGAACATTGCCTGGACAGAGTACTGAATCCATTGTTGGAACATATTGGTTTCCCAGTGTGCAGTCTTTAATTTGTCTAGATCTCTTTTCTGCCTTTTGTTTACCAATTTTACCATTCTATGCGCTTTCCCTACCGTCATTACCTGCTTTGTTAATGTGTTTTGGCATATGTTCATTTTGCATCTTACCTCAATGATCACCATCCCATCCTCACGGCAGTCCATGCTTTGTGGAACTCCAAGCCAATGTTTCCCCATTGAGTTACCTAAAATTTCTTCAGACATTACATAATCATATCCTTTGATTTGCACATGCATTAGTGATACATTTTCTCCATCATTATTATTGATTACCCCTTGGTTAGTAGCTAGTGTTACCATTGCTAGTGCACATGTTTGTGTGTGACGCATTAACTGTGTGTGTGAACTGTTAGTATTAATTTTCATAAGATCCCCCCTTGTTAGCCCACAAAGGGTTAACACAACAAGAAAGTTAATCAAAGTCTGAAGAAGGCGCATACGGGAGATGCCCAGACGGCGATGGGGTGGGCGGGACCGAGTGGATCGGCGGCCCACTTGCTTCGGAGGAGGAAGGGGAAAGGGAGGGGAAGAAAGGGGAAGGTGCAGGTGAGGGATATGAAGGGGACAGGACTCCACCAACATCTGGTAGGTCAGAAGAAAGAAGTTCGTCCAGTGCCTGAGCGACGGATGGATCTGGGTGAGACCCAGAAGAAGTCTCAGCGGCAGAAGGATCATCATCATTGCCACCAGAATCAGAAGGTGGATGGGAAGCATAAGAATGAACACTGTCATCCTCAGAGTCCCCTGACCTTGGCGATTGGCGAGCTGCCAAGCGGGCCGAACGTCTTTGGACGCCTGACGTTGAGGGGAGTGGGGATGCATCAGTGCCCGACACCGGTGCAACATCTAAAGTTTGTGAGCTAGTGGAGGGGTGCTGCGGAGGGAGACTTGTTGCTGCCCTGTCAGCATGCGCAGAGTCCGTCGGTCCTGGATCGAGTCCAGGTGGGTCTGGAGGCCGATGCCTGGTGCAGTGGTTTTTGTGAAACCAGAAGGGCTTACCTTCGACTTTCAGGGCAGTGGGAGTGGTAAGCACAACTTTGAAAGGGCCTTCCCTACGAGGCTCGTTCCACTGACGTCTAAAGACTCGTATGAACACACTTTCACCAACTTGAACGTCCCTGACGTCCATTGGAATGTGTGTCTCGTCTCGGCTGTGAGCTGCTGTCACCTGTTGAAATATAAGCCTGTGAATGCGGGTTAAGGACCTGAGGTAGTCCCCCATTTCACGCTCAGGCTGTGCTAGGGAAATCTCCGCCAGCTGGGGTCCTCGAACCTGTGGGAGAGGCATTGGTCGACCTGTAAGCATTTCATGAGGAGTAAGATTGGTTATGCGGTTAGTTTGAGAACGCATTGCCATTAATGCAACAGGCAAGGCGTCCACCCAAGTCAAACGGTTGTTGCTGTCAGCTATTATCTTAGCAATCTTCGATTTCAGGATCCCGTTAGCTCGTTCCACGGATCCCTGTGACTGGGGATGATACACACAACCAAACTTTTGTTTTATGCACAACAGTTTAAACATTTGCTGGATAACCTGTGAAACAAAATGTGGTCCGTTATCAGATGATATTGTGTCAGGCATGCCAAATCTGGGAAAAACTTCTTTACACAAAACCGTGCTGCTGCTTTGTGGTCATTATGAGCAGTGGGACATGCTTCTACCAATCTGCTAAACCTACAAACAACCACCAATATGTACCTCTTTCCCTGAACCCGAGTTATCATGTCTACGTAATCCATCATCAGATGGCGGAACGGACCGTCTGGCATAGGGATATGTGCTAAGGGTTGAGTAAACATTTTACGCACATTGTACTTAGGGCAATGTGGACATAAGGCCAGTTCTCTGTCTACCATAGGTGTCATATAAGGTGACCACCAAACTGCCTGTAACTTTTGAACAACTTGGGCTCGTGAACAATGATCAGGTCCATGCATTATTTTAATGGCTGTCGGTAATAAGGACAAAGGTAGTACAAAATGTCCTCGAGAACTACGCCACAATCCAACGTGGGGGTGTTTTAACCGAGCCGCCCCCTTTTGTACCCATAGGCGTTTCTCTGCTTCAGATACGTTATTTTGGGCTTCTATTAAGGAGGCCAAATTAGTAATGGGTTCGCACTCAGCTACGTGGACCATTGGTCCCTGTACTGCTGAACCTGTGGCTTCTTTAGCTGCCTCATCTGCTAAGTTATTTCCCATGGCAATAGGTGTTTTTGCTGTCTGATGAGCTGCACATTTTACAATAGCTAACGCAGATGGAAGTTGCATAGCTTTTATTAACTCTACTACTGCTTGCCCATGTGTCACTGGGGTGCCATCTGTTCTAACAAACCCTCGTTGTTTCCAGATGCTAGCGTTTATATGGCATACCCCGTACCCATAAGCACTGTCAGTATAGATTGTCACTCTTTTACCAGTAGCCAATTTACATGCAGCTGTTAATGCTTTTATCTCTGCCAAGTGGGCAGAGCAAGGTTGATCTAGGCTCATTGATTGTACCCTGGTAAAGGTCCCATCGGGGTTAAGTTGGACTATTCCATATCCAGCTCTATTCCCTGTTTCACCTCTGACGCATGATCCGTCTACGAACAGAGTCAGATCAGATGGGATTAAATGATTGTATAAGTCCTCCCTTACCTTCATGAAGGTGTCAGTCTCCTGGAGACAATCATGGGGCTCACCTTCAGTGGGCAATACCATTCTTGTGGCTGGATTAATGGTGGTACAGCGTTGTATTGTTAAATCAGGTCCTGAAAGCAGAACTTCATAACCTGTTCGACGAGCTTGGGTTATCACAAAGCGTGGACTGGTGAGCAGTGCATGTAATTGATGTGATGTGTACAGAATAACAGAGTGGCCCATAGTAATAACTGAGGCCTTTTTGTAGGCGAAGGCTGCTGCTGCCAAACCCTGGTAGCAGGGAGGCAGACCTTCTTCGACACCATCTAATTTTGTGCTGTAATAAGAAATTGGCTGTTTACCTGTTGGGGTGTCTTGCATCAATACTGCACATGCATACTCTTGTCGCTCAGCCACATAGAGATGGAATGGTTTGCCATAATCTGGATTGGCCAGAGCAGGAGCAGTTTGGAGATCTTGTTTCAGCAGCTGGAACGCACCCTCTGCCTCATCTGTCCATTGTAATTGAGCCGACTGGTGTCCTTGACCTGCGGCTTTAATCATTGCTCTCAGTGGAGCCGTTTTGATGGCATAATCACACACCCACGGTCTGCTGTAACCTGCCATGCCAAGGAAAGACAACATGTGACCAACAGTCTGAGGTTTGGGCATTTGGGTTATGGCTTCCAGTTGGGACGGTGCAATACACCTCCCCACTAAGTTGCCTGCCGAGATACTCCACTGTTTGCTGGCAGAATTGCAATTTTTGTTTACTTACTTTGTGTCCTCCTTCTGCCAAAGCAGTCAACACTGTAATGGAGTCACTCTCACACTGCTCTTTAGAAACAGAACAAATCAGAATATCATCAACATACATCAACATTGTAGATGGTATGTCAAGGTGATTTAAGTCATTTGCCAGTACACGATTGAAAATTGATGGTGAGTGTACGAAACCCTGTGGTAATCGCGAATATGTATATTGTTGGCCTTTGTACGTAAATGCAAACAAATACTGGGAATCTGGATGGACCGGTACACTGAAAAATGCTGAACACAGATCAATCACAGTAAACCATTTGGTACCTGGGGGTATATTACTCAGCAGTGTGTGTGGGTCGGGCACTACTGGTATCTCTTCTGCTACAATAGCATTAATCAATCTTAGATCATGGACTAATCTATAGTCATTACTGTTGGGCTTTCTAATGGGAAAAATTGGGGTGTTACAGGGGCTTATTGTTGGTTTAAGAACTCCTGCTGTTTCTAATCCTGTAATGATAGGCTGTATTCCTTCTACTGCCTCTCGTTTAAGTGGGTACTGTCTTTGGAAGGGCAATTTAGCATTTGGTTTAATGGTGAATTTAATAGGGTCTGCTGATTTCACTAATCCTACATCTGTCTTACTTTTAGACCATACTTGCTCTGGGACTTGTTCTAATAGGGATTCATGTTCTGCCGCCACTGCCATTTGTCTTTTCCCAGGAACTTTAATGTGTTCTGCAATTACTTCATCAGCTTGTGAATATGAGATCTTGAAAAACAGTCCATCTTTTGACATGCTAATGCAGTCCCATGCTGTAGCAATCCATTCGGTGACTTGCTTGGCTTCTTGAACCATGGGTCCTAGATCATGTGACTCATACTCGTCTGCAATCAGTAATGTGACATGTGGTGCTGAGTTGGTTACCTGGAACCATTCTGCTACATCTTTATCAGGAAATGTGACAACAGCTGCAGCTCCTTGTGGTCCAACCACTATGTCAGCATACTGGATGACAGTTGTTTTGTTGTTTATGTCTTCATCCCAGCTTTTGTCGTAGTCTTCATGTGTTTTGCCTTTGTCATAAAACATGGTACAATGGAGAGGAAGAAAAGGTTCTTTAGGTTTCTCGTAGTGATTCATTATCAGGGGTCTCCATGTTTCCCACTCCAGTTGGAGGAAAGAGGTTGGTGATGTGAGTTTCAGCCAAAATGCTTGGTCTTCTGGCTCATGACTTGTTATCTGGGGGGTTGTTTGCAGGCCCAGTGGCATCATGTAGGCTTCATTCTTGTCTGTTGCTTCAAAAGAAATTCCATTAGGGGTACATTTAATTTTTGCATTGAGCTGGCACAGCACATCTCTACCCAGTAGATTTATGGGCGTATCTTCTGAGTAAAGTAGTGGTGCATACACAGTCTTTTCACCTATGATCATGGGAACTGGCTTAGTCATGGGTATTATTTGGGTCTTCCCAGAGAAACCTACTGTTCGAATCTTTGATGCTAAGAGAGGCAGGCCAATTCCACTTTTTCCTATACAGGAGTAGGCCGCTCCTGTATCAATCATGAAGCGATGATGGCTGTCATATATTGTGACATCAATGGTGGGTTCTGTTTGTGGACGTTGGGTTAATACAGGTAGAATGGCCTCTCCATCAGGTTTCTCTGGGCACCCCTATAGCCAGTACGTGTCTTGTCCCGTTCCATAGGTGGCTGGTCCAGCAGTAGGGGGCTGGGGTCCCATCCATGGGTTAGTGGGGCAGTCTCTTTCCATGTGTCCAATTTGTCCTCATCCCCAGCATTGCATTCTCACTCGCTGTTGTCCCATGTCTGGACCTGCTTGTGGCATCTGCTGGAATTGGCCTTGAGGGGGCCTTCTTGGGGCTCCTTGTGGGCCCCTCCATCTTCCCCGCATGGGTGGCCCCCCTCGTCCCCTTCCGAACGTTGCTTGTTGGGGACCTCCTCCTTGGTTTATATGCACATGAATAGGAGGGACTGGTTGGGGTTGGGTCTGCTGTGGCAGGGCTCCTCCCACGAGTGGCGCTGCTGGATACTGCATCTGCTGTGTGGGTGGAGGAATAACAGGAGACACTACTGGTGCTTGTACCACTGCCTCCCCTGTTGGTGCTCCCTCGGTTGGGGGTGTGGCCATCACAGTCAGTGCAGCTTGATGCTTGGGCTTCTCTTTCTCTTTCTTTGCTTTGGACAATTCCCCAATCTGCAGTTGGGTTAACTTGGTGGCCAGCATCTTGCTTTGGTCCTCAAAGGCCCATTTCTCGGCCCGATGCATGTTTACATAGTGAATAACATGCTCAGAGAACAGAGGCCAGTCCATCTTCATGAGCCCCACAACTCCGTCCAGTTTGGCTTGCACTTCTTTGGGCATGGCCTCCCTGATGTAGGTTCTGAACAGGGGGCCAGATGTTTTCAGTTCATTCCCATCACTTCCAGTCTCTGTTTTCCATTTCTGTTGGAACCTGTGCAGAAACTGGGTGGGGCTTTCATCATCCTTTAGGCATTCTTGTCTCAGCTTAGTTGGATCACTGCAGGTGGGGTATTTGTTCCTTAAGGCTGCCCACACCTTGGGTCTTATTTGGTTGAATGGTATCTTGTCATACTGGTGTGAAGTCATGACCCTTGGAAGCTGGGCTTCGTCAAACACTTCTCTGGCTGCTGAGTGTCCTGCTGTTTTAATTAGCAGCGCCTAGATGTCTCCAGCTGCCAGATTGATGCCTCCAGTGATTTCTTCCAGCTTTTCTATCCATCTGTCAGCACCATCTGCCAATGGGGTCAGCCTTCCAGCCAGTGTTATCATGTCCATAAATGACCATGGCACGTATCTGTCTTCATGAGGTCCTTTAGACAGCAAGGGAGCCATATAGGTCCCTCCTTGATCTTGTCCTGTCTTCTGCTGTCGCGTTTTGGACCTGGTCACCATTGGGCTAGGGCCGCTTTTTACTATTTGTAGCCCCACATCACACTCAGCTGTGAGTGGCTTCCTTTCTTTTGCTGCTGGCCTGCTTTCCTCCTTGAACCCCTCATGGAATGGGTTTGTAGTTGGCAGTATGTCTGAGCCTTCAATGTCCTCCCATTCGGACACATCACCTCCCTCTTCCTCATATTCCATGTCTTTTCCCCCTCTCCTTCCTGCCTCTTCCTCGCCTCAGGAGCATGAACACATGCAAGCAAATGTAATGATATAAAAGGGGTAGAAAGATATAAGGAAATCTAAACAATGTGTGTATAAAAATATATCTGCAAAATCTCTTATATTCAACAGCAACAAAAGTTAAGCAAATTGTGCAAAAAAGCAATAAAAAATAAAAAGCTAAATTACATTATCAAATAAAGATAAAAACACTGACAAGGAAAAATAATTACAATGAAAAAGATAAATAATAAAAGATGTAAGGTGTAACTAAAAATGACAGAAAAGCATAGAGTCTTTTAGGATAGGTGGTAGACATTTTCTTTAAGGACAAAGTAAGTATATTTATTTTATTGTAAAATCTTATGATTGTAGAGAGAGTTTTGGTAAGACGACTTTTGAGTATAAAATATCCATCCATCCATCTATTTTCTGACACGCTTAATCCCAAGAGGGGTCGCGAGGGGTGCTGGTGCCTAAACCCAGCTGTCTACGGGCGAGAGGCGGGATGCACCCGGGACAGGTCGCCACTTCATCACAGGTGTATAAAAATTTTGACCATTAAATTTATAGTGTTAATTATAAATTCTTTTTGTTGATCTTGGGCAATAATATCAAATTTCGTAGCTAACTGGGAGAAAATGTATGGTTAAGGAATTAGAGAGTAACCAGTTATGAACTGAGGAAAAAAATTTTGGGGTTTTACAACAATAATAAAAAAAATTCAGTTCATTCCTTTTCTTGCTCACATAGACGACATTTATCTACAGGGAATTTAGATTTGGAGCATATGAATTGGTAGAAAGGATAAATGTCATTAAAAGTTTTTAAATGAATCTCTTTATATTTAGGCAGAATAGCAAATTTAAGATATTTGGTTTTCTGTACACAGATGTCATTTTTGGAGAATTCTTTTAATAGGAAAAGTCTTTAAATTGGATTAGGATATAAGATAATTCTTGACATGATCCATAAACTGCTGCCGTCCCTCTGTAGTCTAGTTCAAAACAGCTCCTGCAAACATCAGTTGGCTTAAAAAAGGGAACTACAGAACTAATTCTTTTAGAATAGGTATATATATTAGGGTGAGCATATTTAGATTTCCATAAAGAGGACACTTTGCCCAGCCTCCAGACGGATTCAGACAGGCTTCTCAAAGGTTAATGAAGCTTTATTATACCGAAATGGTACAAATATAACCTTTGTAGTAAAACGAAACCTGTAAGAACCAGTAACAATATTATAGCTCTCTATTAAAATACATAAAATCAAATAATGTTCTAAAAATGACCTGTATTTGAAAATACAGCTTCAGCATTTTTTCCCAGGTCTAACAAAGTACTCAGTCAACTTTGCAGAATAACTCTCACCTCTCAGAGCTTTTTCAGGTTTTTCAGTGTCCATGTGAGCTTTGAGATCTCCAGCACCTTTATTAGACACTGAAACTAATGAGCCAGCTTTGCACACGGTGCACTCAGCCTCCCACTGGACTAAACATGTTTGCTGGAGTTCATCTGTGAAGCTGCACTTTCATTTTGTAATGATTTTTAATAAATAAAAACATCAGATTTGGTTCCCTTCAGGCTGCATTGTGAACACAGCCATAGTTAATCCTTCATTCCTCTAGTTGCTTGGTTGTAGCGGCTCTGGACACACACAGTTATAGCAACTGAAACACTTGTTTTATCAGGTGCCAAACCAACTGGGCCAGAATACGTACCTACATTATTTCCTAATCTAAGTTCTCCTACAAGCAAAGGAGGATTTATCCAATGGACAGATTTGAACACACTCAGGCTCTAAAAAGCCAACAGATTAATGCTGACGGAGGAGCAACAGGAAAGACTGGAGAAGACAGAAGGTGAATGCCATTAAACTATTTATTTTACAGCTTTAGTTTGGCTGAAAATATCAGAGAAAACATGGAAAAAGATTGTTTCTAATTTATATGAAACCAGATAAAGAAACACATTTTTACAATCCATGAGGTTTTTATTGCTGCTTGTTCATCAATTTAGAAGTGATTACAATAATTAAAAACATCCACAGCAGAATATAATCCATAAAATCAGTTGTATAAAATAGGTGACAGTTACTTTCAATCATAGCAGGTAAATAGAACATCTACAGAATCAAGAACAAAACTATTAGAATTAGTTCAAAGGAAAATTATACTTTCATAAAATCTTTAAAAAGTAGAAACTTCACACTTCTAGAGGAGAGTCAGATTTCTTTAATACATTATTAAGACAAAGGCTTTTTACCAAGTTAAAGCAGGTTCAAACTTATCAGTAAAAATAACAGCAACATCATCAATCTAGTTTATCTTTTTAAACAAACATGTTTCATCATTTTAGGACTTCAATTTACCTGAACTACAGACTCCAGCCTCTAAACTGAGTTCTTTGATGTCCCGTAGTTTAACCCCATAATCCCAGCACCCCCTTTCAAGGTGGCTGGAGCTACTTTGCAACATTAATTAGCTTGTAGCTGGCTAACTCTGAGACTGACACACACTTCTATATGTCCCAAATCTTCATCTGAGACTCCTCTATAGATGATCTACTTCATTCTAATATCTATTGACCATAGCTCTAACACTGTGGCAGAAACAGTTGGAGTTTTGGTGGGCCTGGTTTCAACAACACACGTAGCAGGGCTGATTGATGCATTGCTAATGAAAGCCAACAAGACACTGAATTAGCTAAACTCTCATCATTTGCAGCTGACCTTTAAAAAATCCTCCAAAAATATCAGCAGAACTGAGCAAAGCACATTAAATCTGTCCTACCTTTGCTTTTATTTTCATCTGAATAAAAGTCTGTTTCTGGAATATATCCAACCAATAGCTTATTTAGCTAAACGTTTCTTAGTCCCAAAAATAAAACTTGTGATTTTTTTCCTGAATAACTTCATTCAGAAACACCATGCCAAAATGGCTCAGTAGGGGTTCGTCTGGATTTTTAAAATTTAAACACCTATAACTTCTCAATTGCTTGTGGTATGGACACAAACTTGCTTCATCTGTAACCAAGATGTTATTGTGGCACTTTATTATGTTTATTCCCTTAATTCAAAAATAGGGTTCTCATGTAATCAGGTGAAGGAGTTTGCAGATATAGATTTTATCAACAGTCAAACATGGAAAACGCCTCTAATATTTAATTCTGTGGCATCTAACTGCTGGGACACATTTGAAACAAGTTTTTTTGTTTTTTTTTGCCAAAAATATAAATCATTACAGATCATGCATGAATAAAAGTAATCTGAATACTCAAATTACCTTCTCATCTAAAACCTGTACCACAATTCATTCAGGAGAACAGCTTCTAACCTTGTGTTTATCAAGATCAGACTTGGAGGTGAAGCTTTTTTTACAAGAGACACATTGAAATGGCTTCCCACCAGTGTGATTTCTGATGTGAGAAGTCAATTTACGCTTCTTGTTACAAATGGTACAGGAGAAAGGCTTCTCAACTGTGTGAATTCTGATGTGTTTATCAAGATAAGATTTAATTTTGAACATTTTTCCACAGGATAGACATTGAAAAGGCTTCTCATCTGTGTGAATTTTCATGTGAGAATTCAAATGACTCTTGTTAGTAAACTTCTTGTTACAAATGGTACAGGAGAAAGGCTTCTCCCCTGTGTGAATTCTCATGTGAGATTTCAAACGACTCTTTTCAGTAAAATTCTTTTTACAAATTGTACAGGAAAAAGGTTTTTCACCTGTATGAATTCTCATGTGTGTATTAAGATTAGATTTATTTTTGAACATTTTTCCACAGGACAGACATTCAAAAGGCCTCTCACCTGTGTGAATTCTCATGTGAGAAGTTAAATAACTGCTTTTAGTAAACTTCTTGTTACAAATGGTACAGGAGAAAGGTTTCTCACATGTGTGAATTCTCATGTGAGAATTCAAACTACCCATTTCAGTAAACTTCTTGTTACAAATGGTACAGGAGAAAGGCTTCTCACCTGTATGAATTCTCATGTGAGAATTCAAATGACTCTTCTTAGTAAACTTCTTGTTACAAATGGTACAGGAGAAAGGCTTCTCCCCTGTGTGAATTCTCATGTGAGAATTCAAACTACTCTTTTCAGTAAAATTCTTTTTACAAATTGCACAGGAAAAAGGTTTTTCACCTGTATGAATTCTCATGTGTGTATTAAGATTAGATTTATTTTTGAACATTTTTCCACAGGACAGACATTCAAAAGGCCTCTCACCTGTGTGAATTCTCATGTGAGAAGTTAAATAACTGCTTTTAGTAAACTTCTTGTTACAAATGGTACAGGAGAAAGGTTTCTCACATGTGTGAATTCTCATGTGAGAAGTCAAACTACCCATTTCAGTAAACTTCTTGTTACAAATGGTAAAGGAGAAAGGCTTCTCACCTGTATGAATTCTCATGTGAGAATTCAAATGACTCTTATTAGTAAACTTCTTGTTACAAATGGTACAGGAGAAAGGCTTCTCCCCTGTGTGAATTCTCATGTGAGAATTCAAACTACTCTTTTCAGTAAAATTCTTTTTACAAATTGTACAGGAAAAAGGTTTTTCACCTGTATGAATTCTCATGTGTGTATTAAGATTAGATTTATTTTTGAACATTTTTCCACAGGACAGACATTCAAAAGGCCTCTCACCTGTGTGAATTCTCATGTGAGAAGTTAAATAACTGCTTTTAGTAAACTTCTTGTTACAAATGGTACAGGAGAAAGGTTTCTCACATGTGTGAATTCTCATGTGAGAAGTCAAACTACCCATTTCAGTAAACTTCTTGTTACAAATGGTACAGGAGAAAGGCTTCTCACCTGTATGAATTCTCATGTGAGAATTCAAATGACTCTTATTAGTAAACTTCTTGTTACAAATGGTACAGGAGAAAGGCTTCTCCCCTGTGTGAATTCTCATGTGAGAATTCAAACTACTCTTTTCAGTAAAATTCTTTTTACAAATTGCACAGGAAAAAGGTTTTTCACCTGTATGAATTCTGATGTGTTCATCAAGATTAGATTTCATTTTGAAAATTTTACCACAGGACAGACTTTGAAAAGGCTTCTCACCTGTTTGAATTCTCATTTGATGCATTAAATGTTCTCTTTTTATAAAATGTTCCCCCCATGTTGAGCATGGGAAAGGTTTCTCTCCTGTATCTTTAGCCTCTTGCTTCAGAACAAGCTGCTCTTCCTGCTCACTAATGGGGAGCTCCATGGTTTCCTCTTTGGTCCAGAGATGTTCTGGTTCTTGCTGCTCTTCTTTTATCTGCAGAGCTTCTGGTTCCTCTTGGTCCAAACTGAAATCTCTCTCCTGTCCACAGAGCTGCTGGTCAGAGAAATCGTCCTCTTTTCCAACATAATCCTGCAGGCGGTCTGGAAAGACAATCAGCAGAAAGAGTTTCTATTGGTGGTTAAATAAAGGACACCTCACATAAAAGCACAAAATTCTGTCCTTGAGTTGAGTAGCGAGTGGATCCTGTCAAGCAACCTGAAGACATGAAGTTCCTTCTGGCCTAATTTTGTTTCCCCCACAAATAATTATTAAAATAAGTAAAGCATTTATATCATCACCTCGGTGACTGTCTGGCAAATGAGGGAGTAATGAGACACCCTACCCTCAGCAGCGCTTCCTGAACACCTCTGCCTGGAAGAGACAGACCCCAGCTCAATGTGTCACAGATTGAGCAGATTTTAAATTATTTTCTAATTAAATTTCTCTGCTCTGACCAGGCGGCGCATTATGGAGTAGACGTGTGATTCAAGAGGTCCCATCATTTTCGCTAAGATATACTTAATCTGCACAATTTGAGATAAGAAGGCTACATTCGCTAGCAAGGTAGCTATTGATGCGAGCACACTGCAAGCTTTCTGTGACATTGTGAAGGAAGTTATTAAAGAAGAAGCTAACAGTCTGCTGGAAGAAATCAAGCAATCCGTTGACTCCATAGCAACGACACTTGGTGAATGCACGTGAACATGACAATGAACTGAGCAACCAGGATGTGCGCTTACAGCTATGGAGGCTTGGTTTACGGAGTTGAGCAACAAGCATGATAATCTACTGATAAAAGTGGATGATGGAGAACAGAGGAAGGCGGCGTAACCTTCGCATACTGGGGATACCTGAAGGATTAGGGAAGGGGAACCCAACCAGATTCATCGCCGGTTTGCTGCATGAAGTCCTTGGTGGCCCCAATGGTTTGGAGAAACCCCCGGTCCTGGACAGAGCTCATCGGATGGCGGCAGCCCCGAGACGCGCAAAGGGAGGACGACCACGGCCATTCGTTCTGTGCGTTCATTATTACCAGGAGAAGGAGTTGATTTAGCATCTTGCTAGAGAGAAAGGTCGATTGGAGTTTCAAGGAAAGCAGATCTTCATTTTCCCGGATTATAGCGCCGATCTGAGCAGATGCCACGGCTTTCAATGAGGTGAAGGGAGCGCTTCGAGGAAAAGGAATCCACTAGAGGCTCCTTTATCCAGCCTGACTCCAAGTTACGTTCAACGGGGAAACACAGGTATTGGACTCTCCTCAAGATGCAAAAGACCGTCTCCAGATCTTCGAGTGATGAGTGTTACGTTAAAACATGGCTTCAACCATTTCTAGCTAGAAACTACTGATAGGCTTATTTTTACATTGGGCATGAATATGTCGTAGATCCTCAGATAGGTCCTTATGTATGTCAATATCATTTAGCCTACTGACTCTTAGTATAATTTGGTTTTTTATATATTTGAATTGAATAAGGTATTTTTTCGTTTGCTTGCTGGTTGAGTTACTCCCTGCCCGTTGCCACAGGAGGTGCGTTTGTTTCCCCTTCCCATGCACCACAGTGGACTTTTTAGTACATTGCTGCCTTGTCTTGACCTCCTTTGTTCAGTTTAAACATTTTTCATTTCATTTCACCTCAGAGGGAATATAGTGTTTCTTCAAGAAACACGGCTCAAAAATTCAGATCAGAAAAAATTCAAAGGGAGTTAGCTTGGGCAAATTTTCCATTCTAAGTTTAACGCTAAAGGTAGAGGCACAGCAATTCTTATGGAAAAACACCCTATTTATAGTATCTGATACAATAGCTGATTCTAATGGTCGATATAATAGTAATATATATATAATTACTATTAGATATAATAGTAATTCTGTTCAAATGAACATTTTACCAATGGCATATGTGTGGAAAGGACGTTTTCTTTGCCATGAGTTGCCTGATGGTATCCTGTAGAGAAGAACAGTAATGCTTATGTGTTCTATAAAATAAAATAGGATGTAATTAGGGATTGTCTGAAGCTAAAACCTATTAACAATCACCCTAGGGGCTAATATGGCAACAGAAAACACTGATGACCAGTATTCCAAGAACCATTAGAGTAAGGGTGGGATCCATTGTCAATAGGGGATGATAGCAGGAGCCAAAAGACCCTTGGCTGTAGATCTTTTGTCCTGCATATTGCAAAAGGGCGAGGCCTCAAGAAGGAGTTGGACAGTATGGTCACAGAGTCCTACCCAAGAGATCCAGGAACCCCGGTGTGGTTTTACAGCTTAGGACAGGTTATAGAAGGAGAAGGCAACTCTTGAGAAAGTAGTTGCCAAACAAGTGTGTGACCACTGTTGTGCCATTTTCCATGATCGTGGTTTTGGACATAGGAACTAGTGTCCATGTTTTATCTTGACATGATGATCAGAGAAGAGGATGCCATTTTGGCTCATAAACAGCTGTAAGACCTCTGCAACACCCCCCCCCCCCTTAAACTGTCTCCACAGGAACTCCCAGAGAGGTGTGACTTGCCACCCCACCCCCCTCCGTGTCAGTAAAACCACAACACCCAGGATTTCACTCTCACTTTCCCATGAAGCTGCCTGAGGGTCCACATTGACAGAGGGCACCGCCATGGAGGCCCAGGCCCAAAAAGGCCCAAATCTCCAGAATGATAAGCGATGATGGCTGACCTTTCAGAACCATTGCTGCACAATAGACTTTTTGCAACACATTTGTGTTGAGTTTCAGAACGTACAGAGCTGGACTGGATAAAAAGGCCTCCTAAGGATCCCTTGGTGTGAGCCACATGGACAAAAAAGCCTGCCTACTAAACTTCTGATGGATGAAAACTCAAGCCTTCCAAATGGACATGGACAAAAGGTTTGCAGGTCTGGCACAATTAGAGACAGAACAAACAATATGTCTTTTGATGATCATTTAATGTGTTTACTGATGAGTAAAGACAAAGCTAACAGGATGGACTGCATGCTATGCTATAGTAATATGTTTTCAGTTGTTGTTTAACCTTGTACAAGCTTTATTTCACTAAGGGTTTAAACACTTATATAACATAAGTGTTCATGTGTTCCTCAGATGCTCATTACATTTCCATTACCAAGTATGACCAAGAGTCATTTAGTGGAATCCTCATGTCTATTCACTGCTAGCTTCTTCAAAGAGGGTGAGGAGTTATTTCACTAAAGGTTACTGGTTCTTGATTAAGCTCATTAAAACATTTTTGGCCATTTGCATTGTGAATTGGTCTGAAAACATTCCAATTTCTTTAAAATTAGTGAAAAGCTAAGCTAATAAAAATTATAGCGGGTTTAGTGTTAGATGTTTAAAATGTGTCCTTGTGTTGTAATAAAAACGTTTATTTGAATTCTATAAATCAAAGTTTTCTGTCCAACAGCAATGATCAACTGCACGGCAGCATTCTATACCCAGCAATTATAGTATCTAGGCAAGAGCTGTCAGTCTGGTAAAGAATCTGGTTCTTCTTCATGCTCACCTATGGGGAGCTCCATGGTTTCCTCTTTTGTCCAGGGATGTTCTGGTTCTTTCTGCTCTTCTTTTATCTGCAGAGGTTCTGGTTCCTCTTGGTCCAAACTAGAAATCCTCTCCTGTACACAGAGCTGCTGGTCAGAGAAATCCTCCTCTTTCCCAACATAATCCTGCAGGCGGTCTGAAAAACACAGCAGAAAGACTTTCTATTGGTGGTTATAGAGAGGACACCTCACATAAAAGCACCTAACTATGTCCTTGAGTTTTAGGAGTGGGTGGATCCTGTCAAGGAACCTGAAGATATGAAGTTTATTCTGGTTTAATTTTGTTTTCCCTAAAATAATTATTTATGCCCCCTGGTAGGGCCACCCAAGGCAGAAAGGTCCTAGGTGAGGAACCAGACAAAGCGCAGCCTGAAGACCCCTATGATCAGTACAATATTTGGATGCGGCGTTCCCTTGCCCGGAAGCGGGTCACCAGGGCCCCACTCTGGAGCCAGGCCTGGAGGGGGGGCACGATGGCGAGCGCCTGGTGGCCGGGCTTTTACCCATGGGGCCCAGCCGGGCTCAGCAGCAACTTGAACTAATTTTCACTGCTTTGTTTCTTTGCTGAAATCAAACAAATGGTTCAGTGTATTTAAATAATCTTAGAGGGATTAAGAGTAATCGAGTATTCTGATAGGAGGTACTGCATGCCTATATACAAAAAACATATTTATACACGTATACACAAATATATATAGACACATATCTCTCACTCATATATATATATATATATATATATACATATATATATATATTAGTGCTGTCAAAATTATCGTGTTATTATCGCGTTAACGCGAGGCCATTTTAATGGCGATAATTTTTTTAACGTGAGATTAACGCTATGTGGTTTTATGGTACAATTTTCCCCCAGTCTATGCATTTTCCATAGGCTTCTAGAGCGGAGCTCCTCAAGGGAAAAAGACGCTCATACACTGGGTGGCGCTAGTGCCTTTTCTTTAAGCCCCACCACCAACAAACAAGTTGAGTGTCTGGTGCCTAGTAGCAACCTGAAATACGCTGAGAAAACAGATTACTGAGGTGAAATGGAATCTGCTACGGCACTCTTGAATGGTAAATTTAATTTTAAAGTTTCAAATAATGGATCTGTTGATCAGACAAAAGTCACTTACAAGTTACATAGCAAAACATAGGCTGTGTGTGTCTGTGTCTGTGTACGCCACAGGTCAGTATCATGTGTGTGTGTGTGTTCTCATTTTTGTTAAGAGGCTGAAAAGTAACTTTCTAGAGCATAGACTACCTCCATCTAGTGATGTCGGTCTATTGATTTTGATGTATTGATTGAAAATTGTTCATTATTATCTTGGTTAATTAACATCTAATGTTAACTCTACTACATTTTATAGCAGTAGGGTAAAATGCTTGTCTTTGTTCAAAAGACTGTATTGACTGTAAAGACTCTTTTACATCAGCCTGTTTTCAGGGCCTTTTTTTTGGCTACATATTTGTTATTTTTTGCTACATGCCTCCCATCTTCTTGCCATGTTTCTATGGCATAAATCAGTGTCTGTGACCTGTTTTCATTTAAAAAAAAAGAACATTGGCACAAACCTAGCCTGTATGTATTTTTTGTATGTCATCGAGAGTATTTAAATGATTTTCAATCAGAAAAAAAATGTGTGATTAAAATGCGATTAATCGCGAGTTAACTTAGGCATTGATGCGATTAATCGCGATTAAAAAATTTTATCGATTGACAGCACTAATATATATATATATATATATATATATATATATGGGGTGGAACGGTTCACAAAATCCACGGTTCGGTTCGATTCACGGTTTCTGTTCACGGTTTTCGGTTCGGTTCGATACATGTTGATTGTTACACCGAAATCCCATAAAAATTTATGGAATGAAAAATCCCCCAAAAAATAATGGATTGTAATTATTTTAAATGATCTGCGGAAACCCTGGATCATTTCCGTATGTTTTACTGCTTTGAATTTAATCATCTGGCGCATGCTCTCTACCATCTCCAAGGGACTCAGAGCGGAGCGGATGGGAGCCACAGCGGAGGCTGTAGGCTTTGCTTTGAGCAGCCGGTCTGGAGCGCAGCGGGGGTTGCTGACGGGGTGTATGAGGGATTTCGGGGTTAGCATGACATGTTGGTCGTGTTGCTGTTAGCGTAAACAAAACGTGTTGCACAATGCTCGCACACTGTTGCACTTTTATCCACAGCTTTCTTTCCGCCGTCATCGTAGGTCACTCTAAATGCAAAGTGGTCCCATACAGCAGACCTATAAAGTGCTGCTGGCGCGTCTTCCAACTCCTGTTCTTTCCCACTCGCCATACCCACACAATTCTCCACAACTGATTTTTTTCCCTGCTACACCCGGCTACGCTGCTCCGCTTCTCCTTCTTCTTGTTTACTACTGGTGGTTGGCTTTGGTCGCAGTACCGCCACCTTCTGCTCTGGAGTGTAAATGCTTCGCCTATGAGAAAAAGGAGCAGCGCATGAACCGAACGAAACACACGCGAACCGAACCGAGACAGTCTAACCGAACGGTTCAGACGGTTTTCATAAATCGTCCCATCCCTAATATATATATATATATATATATATATATATATATATATATATATATATATATATATATATATATATATATATATATATATATATATATATATGAATGTGTGTGTATATCTATATAACTATAAAAATAAAAATGTCCACAGCTGTATATTTTTTATCTATTCTTTGCATGCACAGTATTTATATTTTTAAAAACACTGTACAGTAGAGTATTTTCATTTTTATATTTTTATATTATGTGAATAGTATTTTTGCCCGTGTTATATCTGTACTGCTTTATGCTTTACTTATTTTTTCTAGGGCTGCAACTAACGATTACCGTAAATTCTCTAATATTGGCCTGTATTCCATTAGCGGCCGGGACTCTAACATTGGCCGGTCTCGCTGTCAGAGGAGGTAAATAATGGCCGGTCTCTCATACAGGCCGGGCTATAAACGTTTTTTCTGGGCATACCTCAACATTATACTTGTGGTAGTAACATACAAGTACCACAGCCCTGCGCTGCTGGACGACAGGCCCTGACTGCTGCCCGTCTGCGCGAGGAAGAGAACAGACACGCAGCAGAACACGAGGAGGACGAAGAGGAACTGTACAATAATGAACTTGTTATAGAGACTGGCGCGAGTGATGAGGAGATTAAAGGGAGAGATGAAGAGGAGGAGGAAACTGAGGAGGAGGATTAAACAGAATTGGAGGATTTTTTTTTTTTTTTACTTCAAACCAAGCGAGACATGGTAACTGTACTTTTTCAATAAATGAACCTAGTGTTTTATAGGTTCAAATAGACACAAAATCTCATTTTTATTCATTCCACTGGTCGTCTGTTTTGCTCAAATAGCAATAGAGGCCTGTCTCTAATTCTGGCCTCTTTCCAATAAAGGCCTGGACCAAGATGCACTTGAGTGAAATAAAGGCCCGGGCCTATATTAAAGGATTTACGGTATTTTAAAAATCGATGAATCGGCCGATTATTTTTTCGATTAATCGATGAATCGGACAAAAAATATTTTTTATATTGACCTCTTTATTCCAAAATAAACATTTTAGACAGAACAAACAAGCACACGAGTACAGGTTGCTCATTAACTGTCCTGGTGCAATATGAAAAATAAATGTTTGTGTTAAAACTATGCAAACTTACATGAGAAATGTAGCTGTACATCCACAAAATATAGGGTACTTTGTTTCATAAAGCGCAAAAAAAGACATTTTTGTTTTTAAAAGCCCCTAAGGGGTTCAAACAATAGGCCCCCCCATTTCAACAAATGAGTTTTTTTAGACTAGAAGAGTTCTGCCTTTTAAGACAGGAAAGTATAGCAGTTAAAGTTGCTACTTGAGAAAATACTGAACCATAGAGATAAAAATAGCCCTGTGATTCAAATTATAAATTTTATTTGGAATAAAAATGAGAGAACTAGGGGTGCTAAAAAACACATCCTCCAAAGACAGATATTTACATGGGAATGTGGCAGATAATTAATGGACATATTACTGATCTTGCTGGATTTTATTCTGCTTTACTTCCATAAATTGCAGGATCTTCTTTACTTTATCTTTGCCAGAAGATTTAAACTTTAAAAGCCTTGCCCTCATAATTTGCAAGTTAATTTATTTATAAGGAAAATATAAACGCTGCTTAAGCTAATTCAAATGAAATTAAAAGTAAAATAAGTAGCCAACCTTATCACTGTCTGTAACCTACTAACACGGTAAGGAAAGCATCAGATGAGCTACCTGAGAAACTAACGTTACGTTTCCCCTTTAAAACCAATCAAACATGGTGGTTCCGCGCCATGTTCATTTGTTTTTACAAAAGTTGCATGTTACGACTTTTTTCGCTTTACAAAGCGCAGGCTGTTTTAGTTATTGTGATCAATTTGCGTCGTCAATCCCGGCGCATGCGCGCTTCATTTGCAGTCTGGACGCTGAGGGTAAACATCCTGCGGCTCTGACTGCAGCGCTGAGAGGGACTCCTGCGGGAGAACGGGGTTGGGATGGGGGAGGCGCCCCACGGCAGAGTAGGAACGATACATGCTTTCACGTAAGAGTCTCCAAAAGCCGCCAGCGACACCGTAAAAAGTCGCCAGATCGCTAGTCGCTTTTTTGAAAAATAGTCGCTGGAGGGATCTGAAAAGTCGCTAAATATAGCGACAAAGTCGCTGAGTTGACAACACTGCACTTGCAGCGCTGGCTCGCTCTGCCGTATTTTTTCTTCTTCCCCCGTTTCAGTCAAGTGGCAGTGATGATGGCGGTGGCGGCGGATGACGCATTAATCACGCGACACAACTAATCGATGAGGAAATTCGTTGCCAACGCTTTTAAAAGTCGATTTTTATCGATTTTATCGGTTCGTTGTTGCAGCCGTAATTTTTTCTTTACAGCTCTTTGCTTAACAAATACAATTGGACTTTTTTTTAACTCTGTCAATTATTCTATAATTTTCCTGAACTTTCTAAGGTCCACATAGTGTGACCACTGTTGCTGTAATCTGTTGCTGCTGTAACTCCACTATTTCCCTAGCCTGACGTAGTCCTACTCAATTCTAGTCAGAATGAGTCTGATGCTGCTCCATAGAGCTGTGATTATGGGGCGTGTTTCGAACGAACCAGGAAAAAAATGCCTCTGCACTCAATTGGATAGACCTACAACCAATAAGAGCAACAGAGTGCGTGACGTATGTTAAGCGACGCATAGTTGTTGTCAACAAAAATCAAAGCCTGCAGTTGCACACCTAGAATAAGAAGATGAGCCTTGATCGCGTTTCTCTGTTCCTCTTTTAAAATTAATTTGCTGTCGATATCTTCTAGAACAGACCTAATAGGGCTCGGGATCCACATTGCATTGTGGGACGTCGCGGTCATGTTGACGGCTACGCGAACGTAAACATAGCTCTGATACAACGTTGTTGTTAAAAGAAGAGACGTAGAAGTAGAGAGAGAAAAGATGTTAAAATCCCGAAAAAGATCTGGAATTTACCGGGACACATTAAATAGAGAAGCCAGGGACCGGTATGTTGACAAAATCAGCATTATTAATAATTTGGATCCATATGAAGTTCCAAACAATGAGTGGAGCACCGATGAGTGAGCGCCTAGACTTCAAAACAGTTCCCAAGCTACAAGTCCTTGGAGTCTCATGTGCAGTTCATGAATGGATGGGTTCAGGAGCTGCAGATCATAAAGCCAGCAAACAGTGGGAACACAGTAATCCGTACGAAGGTAAGCTGTGATCAGACGGGCTCTGGAACCTGCTAGTTTAGCAACTGCTAACCGCTAATGCTAACAACCACTCACGCATGTAATGTACTTTTAACTAGCTGCTATGTGTTTCAAAGGTGTAGTTAGTAACGTTAAATGCCAACCCTCCGGGTTTCTCGCGTATTTGAGCCTTTTCCCGCTGCCGTTTTTATTATTTTCCCGTAAAAGATCCCAACTTTGAAGGAAAGAAACAAAGTAGGCTATAAAATAAAACCGTGCATCTTTAACTTACCAGAATGAAAATGCAGGGAACACACTCTCATTGACATTGGAATACTGTGGAAAGTTATGTTCGGTCGTCTCACAGCCACGATCCAAGCTAGCCGACGACTCTTTATCTCTGACGCTTGGTCTCTATGGTTACGCCTCCAGGCAGGAAAGCGGTGGAAAGTTAACCCATTTTCTATGTTTTTCCCATGTCGATCATGTGTTGAGCTGTTACAGCCCACAATACAGCAACGGTTTACCATGGTTGAAATCAAGTTAAGGTGAAATTAATCAGGCTGAGAAGGAGTACAGTATGCGGTAGTCATAGGCAGTAGTCTGAGCCGCGGTAAAAGAGGCCGTCAACATGGCGGCAACGCAAAGTGCTTACGTCACGACGACCAAGCCCCATAGCAGAATCAACTCACCCCAACTCTCCGGCGGCAGCCATTGTTGTTGTCACCCAAGCGCGCTTTGGTCACGTGGTTGATGACGTTACTGTTGATCATCTGTCCATCATCTATAAAGCCCGCCCTGACAATTTGATTGGAATGGCACCCAGGCAACTATTTCCCCACAGTGGGCCAACAAAGGAAGTTTCTATTCTATGTAGTGTATATCTGCTGTTTATTTAGTAATGTCTTCCAAAGCTCTGATGCCTTCATGAAGTTCTCCCTCCAGCCCTGATGTCAACAGTCTGTTGATTTAAACTAAACTCCGCTGCAGTGCTGAGGCATCCTTCTACTGTTCTGCTTAAAGGAGCAGGTTAGGGCAGCAGGATGACCTCCCCAAGATGGCGCCCGTAATGTCTGCGTAGAGACAGTCAATGCGGGGTCTACTCTAATATTATCTCTATGGTAGAGACGGCTTTCTGTGATTGCAGTGAACTCGGAGCGAAGAAGAGGTTTAACCGGAGAAAATCACTAACTTGACCGCAGTCATTAAAACCCAATGCTGGAAGTGAGCGAGCTGACCGCAGTAAGATGGCCGCCGACCGAAAGTTAGCTTTAGCTTAGTATGTTGATCTCCTCTAAGCAGTTTTCCAATCAGATGAGGCTAAAATCCACAGTGTGCATCATCAGGGAATCGTTTCTATCAGGTGTTTCCTACCTATCCGGTGTAAGATGATCTGGGGGATCCTGGTGAAATCCAGCAGTAGATGTTGATCGTCCATCTTTTCCTCCGAATTGACCAAACTCCCTTTAAACTCCGTGAATGTTTCTTCAGCAGGAGTTAACTGCTCGGTGATAAACTCTCCTTGAAGCTGGACTGAAGACATTCTCACTGCAAACACTCCCAGATTATCAGCCTCTCTACAATGACTCCACACACAAGCTAAGCTAACGCTGCTAGCTGCTGTTCTGTCCAGTCTGGTCGCCTCATGGTGGGTTTTGTTCTTCCATCATGGCGGACGACAGACCAACTATAATGGCGCATTACCGCCACCTGCTGGACTGGAGTGTCAACAGCAGATTCAAACTATTTTCTCTGAAATATTTTTTATTTCTCAAATCCACGAAGCTTTGATCTTTTGTTACAGGTGCTATAGTGAACGTTGTCCAGGCAGGATAAAAGCGGAAGCTGTGAGCATTTCCTGAGAGTTTTAGACTTAGAGGGTATTGGAAATTCAACGCAAAGCTCTTAAAATATGAGCTGTATTATATTGCTGTATTGCTAGTAAAGATTCTGTTAGAAGATTCAATAATAACTTAAACCAAAAATACCTAAAATATAAGATACAGGATTACTTTATCTCTTTTAGCGAAAAACTAAAAAGAAACAATGACCCGGAATAAGTAAGGTTAATTAAAGAGTTAAACCTACTATGTGTTAAACAGATGTTGACAAAAATAACCTCCTGACCCTATAAGTTAAATTAGACAGCATCTATGAAAGAAAGGCCAGAGGAGCTTTGATCAGATCAGAGCTAAGAGGATTGAGGAAGGAGAAAAAAACAGTTCACTCTTCTGCAGACTGGAAAAGAGGAGATAAATTAAAAAAGCACATTCAATCCCTTATTATTAACAACAATGAATGTATGGACCAAATTCTAATTGCAAAAGAAATGAGCAAATCTTATCAAAACCTTTATTGCTCTTCTTTTTCAACCCAAGACTGCAACCTTCTAATAAACCAAGTCAAAGACTCTGTCCCTCAAATCTCTGAGGGTTTCAAGCAAAACTGCTACAAAATTATTAATATATGGGAACTAGAGAGCGCCATCATGTGGTTGAAACTCCATAAATCCCCAGGTCCTGATGCCTTACCACCAATTTCTATAGACATTTCTGGGATTATCTCAGAGAATTTATATTCCAGGTTTTTAAAGAGATCTTATGCAATAATTCACTTCCACACACCATGAAGCAGGGCGTTATCACCCTTATACCCAAACCAGGAAGAGACAACAAGGTTCTAGACAACTACTGTCTGATCACCCTTCTGAACTCTGATTATAAACTATTGACTTATATCTATAGAAATAGATTAAAGGATGTTATTTCTGAAACACAGACAGGTTTTATGTCCAAACGATCTATACATGATAACATCAGACTGGTTCAGGATTTACTAGAATACAGTGAATTGATTGACAGGTTGGAGCATCAGTTTATTTTCAACGTTTTACTCTTGTTGAGATTTTGGCCAAACGTTTGTAGAATAATAAAAAGCTTTACTGACGGCGCCACAAGTTCAGTTGCGTTGCCACACGGTATGTCTCCATATTTCACCGTTAATAGGGGAGTATGACGGATGACGTCATACACACTCCACTATGTTTTTAAAATATATAAATATGAAAAATATAACCGTGGATGTCTGGGGGACAGTGATTGGCCTACGTTCTGAATGCTGGCGTACCATAAAGAATAAATGATGAACAGTTTAGTTTGTGCCTTCAAGTCGTTGCCCATAGGAAGACGTTGCTTGGATATAACCTAACAGAATATCTTTAGAACGGCTCCAAATGACACAAAACTCATATGGGTGAGTAGAATATGATGTAATAATTTAAAATCAAGGGCCCAATGTAAAAAAAACAACAACAAAAAAACGTGTTCCCCTTTAAGTCTGAGGTATTTTTGCTTCAACACCCAGAAATACAGACGAATCTTAGGTTACAAGTCAAGCAGTTTCTCGGTTGGCTCTCTTTACACACGTGATTTTTGCTACACTTCTGCCGTGTGAGATCTGCACTTTCTAGAGAGGACTCGTATGTGTAATATCTTAAATTATGAATAGTGAAAATAACAATTCAAGAGAACAATCAATCACATTTTAGAGAGTCAAAATGACTTTTGAAATATCTCAAGTGGTATCACCTGATTCATCATTTAAAGTTCCACATATCTGGAAAAGATATCTGAACGTTATTTTTCACTAGCCAAAACTATATTTATTGATATCTGAATTATGAAACCTTTGCTTCAGAAATATGCAGGGAATTGCTGCAGGGAAGTTCTTTTGAAGCTGGATTATTAAAGCTCATGCAGACACAACTCTCTACACACATTTGCAAATAATACTGCAACAATATTCCTCCCATAGACATGGACGATGTCTCTGCCATACGCTGGCTGGTCCGCCATATTGGAAGTCTGCCTTATAAATCAATGAAACCAGTTGGAAAGCAAGTGGATTCTCTGAATATAAAAGCTGGAGGTTTATATTGAACTTCATGTTGCCGATGGTCTGATGCCCATTGAAATATTTACAGATCCATTTGAACCAATTGCTCATTTCCTAATAACCGAATTGACTCATAGATGTTTAATAGGATGATATCATGGCATGTTTGAAGCTACTGCAGAGGGCTGTTGCACAAAACCAGGATGGTGGATTCAGAAAGCTGTGGACGTGCATTTACCTGGGTTAATTAAGCCTGGCTTCACAGAGCCACACCTCCTGAGCCTGGTTTAGCCTTTGAGAAACAGAGAAAGCCAGGATGAACCGATGGCGCCATGTCAAACCTAGCTTTATGTCTGATCCTTGATTTCTGAATCCTGCTTGAGTGAAACAGCCCTTAGTTGACAACCATTGATCTAAAAATGAGGTAAATCTTTTGGGAGAATCCCCTAAAGCATTCACTTAATCTTAGAGGATTTTTATCAGAGAACACCCACAAGATGAACAGAACATAGAAACCTGACTGCCGCTGAGCACCAGGGGTAAAATGAGTAAAAAGGAGAAAAATCAAGTATGTATTTTAGTGCATGTGTAAACGATAGGAATCAAAGCAGAGGCACATTGCAGATTAGAACATCTTCTTCATCTTCCTCATCCATCAGAACACCAGCAGGGGGCAGTCTGGGCTCAGAGGAGGCAGGCCACAGGTTGGGTCAGGATGTTCTGGTAGTTCTGGTGGTTCTAGTTCTACAACCTGGAGCTTCCTGTTTGATGAAGAACCTCCTGGAACCGTCCAGATTCTACCCTGAACCTCAGCTGCTGTTGATGTTTGTTTCAGAGCTTTAATGGTTTAAACCTGAACGATGGAGCTGAATCCCATTGATCCTCATTCACACAGTAACACACCTAGAAATGATGGAAACAGCCTCAGGTGGATGGAAACTGTATGGCCCAGCTGAGCTGCTGAATCAGTAGATCTGCAGGCCCCTGTTTGTAGCAGAGCAAGATATTGAAGGAAATCAGTGGGAATAATTAGTTTTACTGTGTTTATAACTATGCATTTCAGAAACTGAAATACTTTATTACCTTTGATCGCCACAGGTAAATGCAGAGTCAATAATGTCGGCCATGTCCCCTGAACTAAGTGGAAATGGAACAAACAAATACCAGGCTGAGGGGAAGTCGGTGAACTTCCTTCAAGATATTCTTGGATGAAACTGAAGGTCGAAAAGTTCACTTGGTATTTCTGGAAGTTTGTTACTTTACACAACTGCAGACACACCATTCACATCAAATAATATGTTCTAAGTTAGCTGTATTAATTACAAATTAATATAATGATGTATATCTGCAGCAGTGTTTTCATCCATGGCCTTGCAGAGGCTCGCTAGTTTGCACTGCCGCCTCACAGCAACAAGGTTAGGATTCATTTTCCTCACTTTTGGGATGAATCTTCCCTTTTCCTTGTGTCCTGAGTGGGATTCCTCTGGGTAATTTGGTTTCTGCCTAAAATCAAAACACAGGCATGTTATTATAGTTGTTATTATAGATGGTGGTAGCTTTGGGCAGGAGAAGTCTTTATTAAAACAGATGTGAAGAAGAATATACTTGAAGAAACACAGTTTAAGTATGCCAGTGTGATGAAGAGGATGATGAAGAGCAGTGCTCCCTGTGAAACACATAACGACGTATGGCCGGTTCAGAGGACTGCTTCGCCAGGCTTTTCATCTGGGCCAGGAGTTCCAGAAAGTCTGAGCCTAACTTCATTATTTGGCATGAAATAAATGCCAGTCTCACATGAACTTTGATGTTTTGTGGTTTAAAAAAGGGGGTTTGTTTATGAAAACAGGTGTGATGGACAAACTAGGACAAAACTGTCAACAAAGCATGACAGTGGTTATGTTATGTTACTCAAAACCAAAGATTGTTAAAACTGTTTAAAACACAGTTTCATTAATTCAACAATAAATAGTTTTAGCGCTCAACTTTATTGTTATTGTAGATCTTTTTTAATTGGCGACCTCATTTAGTGAGCAGCATGCAGTAAATACCAACAACAAGAGCTTGGGTAGTTTGGATCTGATTTGGACTTAGACAGATTTGTCATTTTGTTACACAAGTGTAAAACAAAACGGAATTTCATTCAGAAATTTGGAGAGAGATTCTGCTCCGTCCTTAAAGGATGGTCATCCCAGCCCAACCTGAAGACATCCAAATCTGCTTGCAGACGTGGGAGAAAAACATGTCGATCATGGGGGCTCCTCTTCCCTCCAATAAAGACATCTCATCCCAGCGCTGCGTGTCCCGAGCCCGTGACATCATCAGTGACCCCTCACCCCCCCACCATGGACTGTTCTCCCTGCTGCCCTCTGGGAAGAGGCTTCACAGCATTGGATGCAGGTCCAGCAGGTTCTGCAGCAGCTTCTTCCCCACCGCCATCAGACTGGAAATGTCATGGGAGCTGAAATAAACAGAATTTAGTTTTGTATACAAAATGACAATAAAAGTTGTCTTTCATCTTCCAGGCTGTGAAGGGTTTCATATGAAACGCTTGAAGAACACATCCAGATGTAAACCACGAGTCATCCACTCTGGAAAAGAGAGATATGCAAAGGATGAGTAAATCAGAAAATTATAATTATCTGATAAAACTTTTATAAAAGCTTAAAATACCTCTGTTTATGAAGAATTTTCCCACACAGCAAACTTCCTTTCCCACAGCCTCATGCCAACATTATGGTGTCATAGTATGAAATGTAAATAAATTATTAGTACAGAGGGAGAGAGTTCCTAAAGTATATTACTTCTGAAGTAGATGCAATGCAGGTTTATACAACTTTTATTGTATTTCTGAGAAAAATTAAATTAGTCCATGAGGCAGAAACTGTATCTACTTTAAGGCTATGCTTAAAACTTTCCTTTTTGCTAAAACTTATATTTAAAAACAGAGAGATGTTTGCTTAGATGCTGAATGGATAGAGAAGTAGGTTTTGTGACTTAAAACTAAAAATGAGGAAGTGAGACGGTTACTTTCAATTTGGTTGAACTTTAGTGAAGAACAGTAAGAAAAAAGAAGGAAAAAACATACAGCGTGTGCCAGTCGGCTCGGCTCGACAATACTACCTTTTTTACGTCCAAGTTACGTTACTTTTTTTCTACTTCCTGCTCCTAGAGCTTCTTGGGTAATAGAGTCCACCTCAATGCAGCTCCAAATAAATGCAGTCTCAAATTTAACCACAGTTAACACATTAACTGTGTTATCAACATCAATGTTAACTTTTTATAACTCAGTAACGGTAAGTCCTCAACAAATAAATTCACAACAGTAGGAGGAGTTAGTGAACAGCCTGATCCTGAGGGGAGAATTCAGTCCAGACAGACGTTTTTCCTTGGCTCTACCTTTCTCATACCTCATCCCAAAGAGTTAGTTTATCCTGAGCTATTTTCTACATTTATGCTGCTATATGTTGTTGTTGCTGTTCTCTTTATGCTCTTTAGAAAACCTTTAAGTTTAAACTGGATTAAAAACAGAATAATCACAATAATGTGATAGTGTCTGATAGTAAAGCAGCTTTATTAAGGATTGAATCAAATCATTGAAAAAGTAAAGATATTATTGATGGTATTTATCATCCTCTGAACAAACTACATGTAAAGAAAATAACAGTAGAATTTGTTTGGGTTCAGCTCATGTTGGAGAGGAGGGAAACAAAGAGGTTGATCTTTGAGCTAAACAGGAACTAAAATCTAAAAATGTTGATCTAGAAAATCCTTTAGTCAAGGTTGAATGTAAAATAATTAATAATGTTAGAAATATGTCAGGAAAACTGGGACATAAGTGATAAAGAGGAAATTGATATAATATTCAGAAAAATGTGGAGATAAAAGGAAAGCAGGAAGAAACAGGAGAATAGAATCAATCATTTCATGATGCAGAATTGGTCAAACAGGTTTGAATAGTTCACTTCATTTATTATTGAATATATTTCTAATATAAATAAATTAAAATATCAAATATTCTTGGATTTGGAAAAATACTAAATTATTACAGAGAAAATTGTTTGGTTTTTGCTGTAAACCTCCTGCTGATACTCCAGTCCAGCAGGTGGCGGTAATGCGCCTTTATAGTTGGTCTGCCAGCTGCTATAAAGAGAAGAACAACAGGCCTCGATGCGACCAGACTGGACAGAACAGCAGCTAGCAGCATTAGCTTAGCTTGTGTGTGGAGTCATTGTAGAGAGGCTGATAATCTGGGAGTGTTTGCAGTGAGAATGTCTTCAGTCCAGCTTCAAGGAGAGTTTATCACCGAGCAGTTAACTCCTGCTGAAGAAACATTCACGGAGTTTAAAGGGAGTTTGGTCAATTCGGAGGAAAAGATGGACGATCAACATCTACTGCTGGATTTCACCAGGATCCCCCAGATCATCTTACACCGGATAGGTAGGAAACACCTGATAGAAACGATTCCCTGATGATGCACACTGTGGATTTTAGCCTCATCTGATTGGAAAACTGCTTAGAGGAGATCAACATGCTAAGCTAAAGCTAACTTCCGGTTGATAGTGAGTTCACGTTCTTCTGCTAAAAATGTGGTGAAGTTAATTTTAAGTTGGATATTCGACAGACATTTGCTCCGGTTAAACCTCTGTTTTGCTCCGGGTACACTGCGATCGGAGGAAGCCGCTCCAACACTTCAAGTGCACCTTTATTACAGACTTTACAGTAAAAACACGGCGAGTAAAAACGGCCATATCGTGTTCCGACTTCCTGTTTTCAAAATAAAATCGTAGGCCTGGATTTTTCAAGCCGAGATCCTATTAAAAGATAATATTAATTTTGATCCAATAAACAAAGAATAATAAAGATTTAGACAATCCATAAGCAAAACTAAAAGGAGTATCTAATGCAACCAGTAGAGTATCATGATCCCTTATAGATGATGCACACTGTGGATTTTAGCCTCATCTGATTGGAAAACTGCTTAGAGGAGATCAACATGCTAAGCTAAAGCTAACTTCCGGTTGATAGTGGGATCTATTAAAGGCTAAAGTGTGCATGATGTTTGGTCATTGCAGCTTTTCAGGCTAAAACTCTACTGTTCCATGTTGTTTGAGATGCTTAGATTCCAACATGGAGGCTGTTCTGATCCCTGATTCCTCAGATATCTATAGAATTGTTAGATGGTTTACCTGCTGCTGGACAATGGAGTCACAGTCTGCACATGGAGGAGGGAGGATTGGATATACACAAAAATAAAATGCAAACAGTTTCGTCCGGTTAGTTGGACTTTGTAATTAAATAATGTTTGGGTTCCAGTCAAGCTGGAAGCTGATACCATGGTTGCTTCATGTTAATACAGGAAGTGGTTTTTCTGTCCGAGTAAAATTATCTTGATTTATGAGCTTTGAACTCAGTGGGACAAATGGTAAAAATCTAATCTGATTTTAAAATAGTGAAAGTCCTTAAATGAAGCCCCAAATGTACAGAAATGCCTTAATTTTAGCAAATGCAACATATAAGGCCACCAGTTAGCAACAGAAACCAAGCTAGCCTCATGTTTTAACACTTCGTATAGCAGTAAAATATCAATAAAGTTATTCAGAAAACTGCAATTGTTTGTGTACTGGAAAAATGAAAAACATGCTGCGATGTAGTTCCAGTCTGTTTATGTGTAGTTAGATCAACGCAAGGTTGATTAAAGGGAATTTTCCTTACTTTAAGCTTCAATAAAAAGTCTTTCTGCTGTTTTTTGTCTTTCAGACCGCCGTCAGGATTATGTTGGAAAAGAGGAGGATTCCTCTGACCAGCAGCTCTGTGGACCGGAGAGGAATTCTAGTTTGGACCAAGAAGAACCAGAACCTCTGCAGATGAAAGAAGAGCAGCAAAAACCAGAACATCCCTGGACAAAAGAGAAAACCACAGAGCTCCCCATGAGTGAGCAGGAAGAGCAGCTTGTTCTGCAGCAGCAGGATGAATATACAGGGGAGAAACCTTTCTCTTTTTCGACATGGGGAGAACGGCAATATTTATTGGCCTCCACTCACACAGGTCAGAGGGTTTATAAATGTCTGTCCTGTGCAAAAATGTTCACAACAAAATTTAGCGTTAATAGACACATCAGAATTCACACAGGTGAGAAACCTTTTGAATGTCGGTCCTGTGGAAAATGTTTCACCTATAAGTCTGATCTCAATAATCACATCAGAATTCACACAGGTGAGAAACCTTTTTCCTGTACAATTTGTAACAAGGATTTTACTGAAAATAGTAGTTTGACTAAACACAAGAGAATTCACAAGGGTGAGAAGCCCTTTGAATGTCTGTCCTGTGGGAAAAGCTTCACTCAGAAATGTAATCTTGATAAACACGTCAGAATTCACACAGGTGAGAAACCCTTTGAATGTCCGTCCTGTGAGAAAAGCTTCACCCAGAAATGTAATCTTGACAAACACATGGGAAGCTGTTGTCCTGAATGATTTGACAGGTTTTCCATGTTTGATTGGTGCTAAAAATGTCCATCTAGAAACTCTTTCATCTCACTACACGAGAAACTCAGTTTAATTGTGAGCCATTAATTAACAGCTCTGTTTACATATAAACTAGAACAGATAAGGTGTTCTATTGTAAACCTGGTAAATATTCAGGTCCTGGGTGAATAGGTGGATGAGAACAGTTGAAAGTTAATTATTTTGGGGCAGAGGAAATGAGATTTAAATGGCTGAAAAAGTTGCCCTCACAAAAAAGACATTCATAATTTCTTACTTTTTCTGTAATGAAGGAAATAAACATGATAAAGTGCAATGACAACACCTTGGTTACAGATGAAGGAAGTTTACTGTTCTTACAACAAGTCCAGATGGACTGTGCCATTTTGGCATGGTGTGGCACAGCTTTTTTTTGAATAAATTTATTCAAAACATATTTGAGACTTAGAAACTTTTAACTTGGTGAAAAGCCTTTGTCTTAATAATGTATTAAAGAAATCTGACTCTCCTCTAGAAGTGTGAAGTTTCTGCTTTTTAAAGATTTTATGAAAGTATAATTTTCCTTTGAACTAATTCTAATAGTTTTGTTCTTGATTCTGTAGATGTTCTATTTACCTGCTATGATTGAAAGTAACTGTCACCTATTTTATACAACTGATTTTATGGATTATATTCTGCTGTGGATGTTTTTAATTATTGTAATCACTTCTAAATTGATGAACGAGCAGCAATAAAAACCTCATGGATTGTAAAAATGTGTTTCTTTATATGGTTTCATATAAATTAGAAACAATCTTTTTCCATGTTTTCTCTGATATTTTCAGCCAAACTAAAGCTGTAAAATAAATAGTTTAATGGCATTCACCTTCTGTCTTCTCCAGTCTTTCCTGTTGCTCCTCCGTCAGCATTAATCTGTTTGCTTTTTAGAGCCTGAGTGTGTTCAAATCTGGCCATTGGATAAATCCTCCTTTGCTTGTTGGAGAACTTAGATTAGGAAATAATGTAGGTACGTATTCTGGCCCAGTTGGTTTGGCACCTGATAAAACAAGTGTTTCAGTTGCTATAACTGTGTGTGTCCAGAGCCGCTACAACCAAGCAACTAGAGGAATGAAGGATCTAACTATGGCTGTGTTCACAATGCAGACTGAAGGGAACCAAATCTGATTTTCTTTAATTTTTTGCTGCCCATATGTGATCTGTACCAGATTTTTTTTCACAACACAATACAGATCTCACTTTGCTTTAAAAAAAAAAAAGACAGTTTTTAAAAAAGTGATTTTCTTTAAAAAAAAAATCAGTTAAAAAAAATGTTTCTCTTTAAAATGTTTTCTTAAAAAAACAACCCAGTTCTATTCTTTCAAAAAGCAGTTGTTTTTCTTTTAAAAAACTTAAAAAAACCAAGATTTTATTTTAAAAAGTTTTTTTTTTAAAGTGTTTTTCTTTAAATAGTTCTTTTCTTTCAAAATGCAGTTGTTTTTCTTAAAAAAGTTGTTTAAAAAATGTGATTTTCTTTCAGAAAGATGCTGTTTGCTTTTAAAAAAAAGTGTTTTTCTTTAAAATAGTTATTTTCTTTCAAAAAGTTATTTTCCTTTAAAACTGTTGTTTTCTTAAACTAATTTTTTTATTCAAAAAGCAGCTGTTTTCTTTTAAAATAGTTTTTCTTTCAAAAAGCAATTGTTTTTCTTTAAAGAAAACAGTTGTTTAAAAAAGTGATTATCTTTCAGAAAAAAGCTGTTTGCTTAAAGTTGTTTTCTTTAAAAAAAAACAGTTCTATTCTTTCAAAGCAGTTGTTTTTCTTTAAAAAACTGTTTTTTTTTCATTCAAAAAGCAGCTGTTTACTTTAAAAAATGTTTTTCTTTCAAAAAAGAAGTTTTCTTTTTTTTAAATGTTTTGTTTCAAAAAGCAGTGGTTTTCTTTTAAAAAACTTTTTTTTCTTTAAAAAATAAGTAGCTTTCTTCTAACACGTTTTTTTTTGTTTGTTTAAAAAATGTTTTGTTTTATTTTTAAATAAGTTGCTTTCTTTAACAAAAAGCTGTTTTCCTTCAAAAAGCAGTTGTTTTATTTTAATAAAAAACTTTTTCTTTCAAAAAGCAGTTGTTTTTTTTAAAAAGCAGTTTAAAAAAAAAACACATTTTTTTTTTTTTAGAAAAACAGTTTTTATCTTTAAAGAAACTGTTATCTTTCAAAAATCATTTATTTTCTTAAAAAAAAACAGTTATTTTCTTTAAAAAATAAGTTGCTTTCTTTTAACACACTGGTTTTCTATCAAAAAGCAGTTGTTTTCATTTAAATAGCAGTTATTTTCTATCAAAAAGCAGCTGTTGTTTTCTTTTAAAAACCAAGAGGTTAACATCTGTCTGCATTCAGTGCTGCAGTTATTTCCAATCACATGTGGTCCCTGGCATGTAAAGCTAAAATGCAAGTCTGAAGAAACCTCTATTTTCTTTCTGCTCTTTTTTCAAAGATAAAAGAAATATATAAAGTTCTTCTCAGCCTCCTGGATCCATCAAGCCCTGTAACAAATGAAGGTCCCCTTAGCTTTGTCTAGAAAGAAATAATTCATTTAATTCCTCAAGTTGAAGCTGCTCCTCAGATGATAGAAATTATTTCCTACATAAATTGCTGATATCATAAACAACTTGTGGTTTTTCTTGCCTCCATTTTATAAAGCTATCATCATGTCCCGACTGGACTGTTGTAACTCTCTCCTCTTTGGCCTTCCTCAAATATCCCTCCATAAAGCCCAACTTGTCCAGAACTCAGCTGCCTGCATTAGAACTAGAACTCCCTCTATCCACCACATCACCCTGGTTCTCCTACAGCCATTCAAGGCCCTTCACCACCTTGCCAGGCCTCCTGCATGTTCCCACCCCCTCCCGTTCTCTCAGATCCTCTTCGCCTTTATACCTGTCCGTCCCTTCTGCCCGTCCCTCCTCCATGGGGAGCATTCAGCTGCTGTGCCCCCCGCCCTGTAATAGCGAATGTTTTGTCAGTCAAACATCCATAAAGTTCCAATAAGCCACTATAGGCACTGGGGTCATGTTTTGTTGACGCAGGCAAAAGAAGTTGAAGTCCAAACTTGTAGATGTTCAGTTGATTTACTTCCTATATTTTAGCAACATTACAGAGTTCAAACATTTCTTGCTCTGTCACCTCTCCTGCACTGGTAAAAACCCATAGGCCCCTAACCCAAATGCCTGCTGGTCCTTACCAGGCTCCTACATTTATAGAAAGTGGACCGCCCACATTTCTTCCTGTTTCACATAAGAAAGAAAGAAAAATGATAAAACAACAAGAAATAAATACACAAAATCAACAATTAACCTATAAAAAAAAAAACTCTGTAAATAATTCAGAAAATATATAAATTTAAGAATAAAATAACAAAGTTGAAATGGACAAAGTAATAAAGAAAAATAGCTCCAACACTCCCTTACTTAGAAACTTCTCCATTTCAAATCACAACTCAAAGCTCATCGGTTTAAAATTGCCTAATCTCTTTAATACTAATCTCCCTCTCCCAGCCTTTGTATTTTTTCAAGTGCTTTTATTCTGTGTTTTGACTTTGTTTCTCCCATTGTGTTTTTGTCTTTTGTACCGGGCAAAACAAAATACTGTGCAGAAAGGCGCCTTTGAAATAAAATGTAATATCATTATAAATCATGTACAGAATCAACCAATAGTCTACTTGAGGAATTTAATCGTCTGTATCGTCTCAGATTCCTTGATCTCCAACAATCAGATTAAAAGAGGATGAAGACTTTGCTGATATGTTGAAACAAGAGAAAAGGTTTAATGTTTACAGTGTGGTATATGTTAAAAACAGAATCAGTGTGTGAAGTTATATTCTGCACACTGTTATATAAATAAAATAGAGAAAAAAAGAAGCAGTGTGTGGAGAATTTTTCTTCTGTATATTGGGATATAAATGTTAAACAAAAGCAGTGTGTGCAGAAGGTCTATTATTTACAGTGTTGACTAAAATGACTAAAATTTGACTAAGACTAAAATTGATTTTCATCAGTTAGACCAAGACTAAAACTAAATCGGGAAGGCAATGACTAAATATGACTAAGATGTGAATAAGACTAAGAATAAATAAAAAAAAAAAGCTGACGAAATGAACACTGCCTTGAACCCGCCCCTTTATATGTGCTGAATGCACTATTAATGCTGGAAAAGGATTGTTCATTTCCAGGTTCTGTGAAGAAACATCTGCATATTCAGGCTGCCACCAGTAGATCTACAACACCGACGATAATGTGGCCCAGATGCAACTAAAGACCTTCTAGGGCTCTTTGTTGAAGTTTCACAAAGCAGATCCAGCTTCTGCAGATGCCAAAGAGGGTTTGATAGATTCTGCTGTCAGAAACCACAGATATCTACATAGTTACTAGATTTTTTATGGCTGGTTGCCTAACAACATCACTGGCGGCCATCTTGCCACAGACGGGCTCTCTAGAGGGAACTAATCCATGCAAACACAAATCATCTTAATTCCCTGGAACCTTGACAATTTTTTAAATGGTTTGGTTTCCTACAAACATTATTAACATGGCTGTAGTTCTGGATGCTAAACGTGTTAAAACTGCAGCATTTCTGTTTGGAAACAACTTCATCTAGAAGCACAGTTGTCCATCTCAGCTAAAGCTAGAATACTGGAGGCTGAGACCTCGATTAAATCTCTAATTCAATAGCAATGTTTTATAAACAGCAGTGATGATTTTCTGATGTTTAAATGACGATCTCTGGCTGATGTGGTTGTGGTGTGACTGTAGCTATTAGCTGGGCTGCTTTTCCTAAACCAGAGTTACCAAAGTCATTTATTATTATTTCCCAAACTAACAGATTAGCAGCTATAGTTTTAGTAAGCAAACCCTGTTTAAAGGCTTTTCCAGACACTAACATGAAGGATAAATGATGAAATAATTAAAACAAGGATGACTTGTTTACGCAGAGGAATTTACATAATTGTCGACTATGAGAAACATCTGGTTTACGGAAACTAGGGGGGAGGGGAGATTATTTATGTGTTGATTGTTGATGAGGTGGGGTGTATAGTTAATGCTGGCAGCGCGCGTCAGGCCAGGTGGTGAACGGCGCTCCTCCAGATGTAAGAGACAATTAGTGTGAAGCAGGGAAAACACATCATCTCATCCCCGGGACTCTTAGTAAAGAAGTTTAAGCTTAGTTGATGGAGTGATCGGGAGGATTCCTGGAGGATCTGCGGCTGGTGATGACAGATGAGCTGAATGCCTCGCACAGCCAGGAGGAGGAAAGTCGCCGGTGAGACCTGTGCCTTATTAATTTGACTTCTAAAGCAGAATTAATTATGAGCCCCAACAGGTTTGATTTTTGAACTTTTTCCCGTTCTGTGCGGGACTTTGACTGAATATGCGGAGCTACGAGAGTCATTTTTTGGATGCCTTATTTTTTTTGTAATTTTTGAGAGACACTTGTTCTTTTCAGGATTTGGACAAAACAGGATTAATTTGATCGGGTGGTTTTGAACTTTATTATAATCAGGCGTAAAGACCATATGATTGCCCTTTTTTTTCTTCGCCGAAGCTGACACTAAATAACAAACCCCAAATTACCCCATTTGTGTTTGTGGAATATTACCCTTAATGGTGTTCAATGTTACAGTGTTTGCATGACAACGGTCTGACGTACTGATTAATCCAAAGCCAGGTAATAATTAACATTCCTTTAAACATTAACCCTTAGTTTTGCTCCACCCAAACTGCAAAGTAACAATAACCTCTTCTGTTTGGAAGTTAGCCACATTCAATATGTCTCACAACTTAGACTTAGAGTCAGACAGATTTGTTATTTTGTTTACACAAGTGTAAAACAAAAAGAAATGTCGTTTGGAACAGCTCTCAATTTCATCTTTTTTTTTTAAGTGCAGCCTTTAAAAATAGTAAAATATATATATATAATAACCATAATACTGTAAATTAAATGTTAGAACTGTAAATTTACTCCGCAGGAAGTCCAAGCGCTTCTGGGCCCTTTGGACCAGTGAGGCGGTGTTTCCAGTCCAGGTGAGGGTGTCTGTGATGAATGTGGTGCTGCTGACCACCTCTACAGCTGAGCTGTTGATGAGCAGTGGAGCGTGGTTAGGCCGCTTCTTCCTGAAGTCCACCATCATCTCCTTGTTCTCCACCCTCAGGATCAGGCTGTTATCTCTGCTCCACCAGCTGCTCCACCTCCTCTCTGTAGTCCTGGTCGTTGTCGTCTCTGATGAGGCCCACCACCGTGGTGACGTCTGCAAACTTCACCATGTGATCGGTGGTGAACCTGGGGACGCAGTTGTGCGTCATCAGGGTGAACAGCAGGGGGCTCAGGACACAGCCCTGAGGGGAGGGGCTTAGACTGATGACATCAGAGGCGTTCTGACCCGGACTGACTGAGGTCTGTTGGTGAGGAAGTCTAGCAGCCAATGGCAGAGGGCTGTATTGAAGCCCAGCTGTTCCAGTTTGCCCATCAGATGCTGTGGGATGATGGTGTTGAAAGCTGAACTGAAGTCCAGGAACAGCATCCACACGTGGGTGTTCTTCTCCTCCAGGTGTGCCAGGCTCAGGTGGAGAGCATCTGAATGCATCTTTGATGTTAGAGTAAACCAGGTCTACAGTGTTTTCACCCAGAGTTGCAAAGTTTACATGTTGGTAAAAATGAGGGATAAATAAATTAGCCTGGTTAAAATCCCCAGCAATGATGAAAACACCCTCTGTGTGCAGATTGAAGCTCGTGGTTATAGAGTCTTCATGGCCTCTTTAGTGTTAGCACCGGGGGGCACATAAACAGTAGTGATGCTAACCACACTGAACTCTCTGGGCAGAGAGAACGGCCTGCAGGTAACAGTCAGAAACTCGATGACAGGAGAGCAGAAGCTGGCGACTGGTCTAGCATTTTTATATCAGCTGTTGTTGATGTAAACACAGAGCCCACCACCCCGAGTCTTACCGCTTAGTTCTTTGTTCCTATCAGCGCGGTATAGCGTTAGCCCCTCCAGGCTAATAGCATTGCTGGATGCAGCCCTGACTCCGTCAAAATGATGGCGCAGCAGTTACTAATCTCCTTTCTTAAAGACAGTTCCAGTCGGAGATTATCCATTTTGTTATCCAGCATGCAGACTCTGTAGAGCAGGATTGATGGAAGCGGAGCTCTGTGGGGATTTCTCTTTAGCTTCACAGTTAGCCCCCCTCTGCATCCTCGCTTTCTCCGTCTTGCGCATCTCTTCCTTCGGCAGTTATGTTCCGCTGTTGTTTCGTTTAGATCCATCTGTAGCACTCCGCAGCTTTTTAAACAGTCAAAAATGTCTGGATTTAAAGCATTTTGTGACCGTAGCTCCAGCAGACCTTGGCGATCATAGAAGCGGGTTTGATGTCTATTCTGTATCGTATTTGGCAGCATATTGGCTCTGTTCGAATTCATGGGCTGCATCCTCCAAGGACGTGGTCTATTATAAAGTGAACAAAGACTACACTCACAAGAATCCAGAGTGGAATAAAGGTTCCAACCACCGGGAGCAGGAACAAATCAAATCAAATGTAATGATAGAAACCTTAGTCAGTTAAATAACCTGCTGCTGTCATTCTGCACATCTCTGATGTTGCTGCTATTTTCAAATATCCATTACCAGTGATGGGACTAACGGCGTTGAAAGTAACGGCGTTACTAACGGCGTTACCTTGTTTTAGTAACGAGTAATCTAACTAATTACTTTGACTGTAACTATAACGCAGTTACCATTGCAGACACCCCGTTACTGCGCGTTACTCAGGTCGCACAATGAACCTTTTTTCATGATAGGACTCGTGCGCAGCTGCGTGAAGCTGACACCCCACCCACGTCAAAAAACTCTGCAAATAGACTGAATGGTTAGTGCAACGTTAGTGCAGATTTGTGCAGAAAAAAATATTGTTTGTGCTACTTTTGTTTAAGAGATATTGAAGATTATTTTTTAGGTCATCCAGAGGTGCGCGCCTTGTCATGAGAGAGGGGAGGATGAGAATGGCTGATGTATAGTGAGATTCCCTCTGTCAGTTGGGTAGGTGGGTGTTTCCGCTGGTGGGTGTTAACTTACAGCACACACAGAGAGATGGAGAGTGAGGAGGATCCAGCAGCAAAACAGCGTTTTCCACATGGAAATACCGGTGTTACGTTGAGCTGCGTTTCCCCATCAGATACGGTTTCCTCTGCATCTCCGCACAGCGCAGGCGGCAAGAGTCACCGCGCAAGCGACAGGAAACGCGCATGCTCGCTAAAGGCGCGTAACAGTCGCCCTGTGCTCGCGCCACAGGAGAACTATGGAGAGCGTGAACGATCAAATGATTAACCTGACAACAGCCAGAAATGATAGACTATATGGAGAAAGGGAGAAATCTGGATGGATGGATGGATGGATGGATGGATGGATGATGGATGGATGGATGGATGCTCTGCCTTTTCAACCTACTGTATTTTTTATTTTAAACATTATTTGATGGCCTTTGTGGCAGGGATGGAGATCCATATTTTATGTCACACACAGAGTATAGATCTAGATAGATAGATGTTGCAGTATCTATAACAACCCAAACACACAGGATTTCAGAATTAGACATCCCCAGTTATTAATTTCACCAGATCTGAATGCCCTGTTAAAAACTTCACATGGCGTTCCCCCCTGATGTCATTTACGTTGAGTTGCAATAAATGCTAAACTCTCTGCAGGTTCTTGTCTTTGTCGTCCGCTCTATTCAGCTGGCTTTGGAAACACACCGCAAGAAGGTGGGGGCTGGGTGGTGAGGGGTACGGGGGCGAGAAACGCAAAAGTGACGCAATAGTTACTTTTACTAGTAACTAGTTACTTTTATTGTGGAGTAACTCAGTTAGTAACTCAGTTACTTTTTGGGAGAAGTAACTAGTAACTATAACTAATTACTTTTTCAAAGTAACGTGCCCAACACTGTCCATTACTGTAAAAATGTCCATAGCTGCATATTGGTTATTTATTCTCCAGTTTTATATTGTTAAAACACTTTACAGTATTTTATTGTTTATATTTTAACTCTTCCCTATTATGTTATTCTTAGACATTTTTCTAAGGTCCACATTTGTGTGACCATTTTCATTTATCTTTCTGCTGCTGTAAATTTGCCCATTGTGGAACAATAAAGGGATTTTCTATTCTATAAAAGGGTAGAAATATATAAGTAAATCTAAACAATGTATGTGTAAAAAATATATCTGTGAAATCTCTAATATTCAAAAAACAACATTACCGCCACATATCTGACTGAATAACCATTAAAACAACTATTTTCATTCATTTCAGACGAAACTATTCAGACTGGATTATACTAAACTGAATATTCACCACTGTTCGGCGCCAAGTAACCTTTCCTCTTATCATGGAGCAGCAATGCATCCATCGCAGGGCAACACAGAGACATACAAGAAAATCTATGATTCACACACACTCACATCTAAGGAAAGTTTAGAGAAGCCAATTAACCAAACAGTCCTGTTTTAGGACTGTGGAAGGAAGCCGGAGTACCCGTAGAGAACCCATGAATACTCAAGGAGAACATGCAAACACCATGCATAAAGAACCCAGGCCGGGAATCAAACCCAGAATCGTCTTGCTGCAAGGCAGCGGTGCTACCCACTTCTCCACTGAGCAGCCCGTTTGACTTATATAACACCATAGACATTTTAGGATCCATGTGGGTTTTATTTCAGCTTGGTACATCAATCTGGGAGTGATTACATAAATGGGAACCATCCACCTCAGAGAAAAATATTTGTTTAACTTAGATGACACATTCTGCTCTTAATGAAAGGTTTTCCCAAAAACTTAGCAAGAAAAGGGTTTATAAACTGGGATTTTCTCATTTAATGAGGTAAGGGGTTTCTACATGGACATTTACTCACCAGTCTACTGTTCATGCCTGTGGCGTCTAACAGCTGTGACTTTTTATGCGAAACAACAAAACCTCTTTTTTAGATCATTAGTTTCATGTATCATGGATGAAAAATGTTTCTCATATGAGTTGTCATGTGTTTATTCAAACTACTTTTTACAGTAAAACATTTACCACAAATAGTGCAGGAGAAAGGCTTCTCACCTGTGTGAATTCTGATGTGCGCATCAAGAGTAGCTTTCTGAGAGAAGCTTTTTCCACAGGTCACACAAGTAAAAGGTCTTTCTTCTGAGTGAGTTGTCAGGTGACAAGTCAAATGAACTTTTTGAGTAAAACCTTTGCCACAAACTGTACAGGAGAACGGCTGCTCACCAGTGTGAATTTGGATGTGTCTATTAAGATGAGATTTATTCATGAAGCTTCTTCCACATGACACACATTCCAAAGGCTTCTTACCCGTGTGAGTGTTCATGTGTTCAGTTAAACTATTTTTTACAGAAAAACCTTTGCCACAAATTGTACAGGAGAAAGGCTTCTCACCTATATGAGTTCGGATGTGTCTACCAAGACTAGATTTCTGAGTGAAGCTTTTTCCACATGTCATACAAGAAAAATGTCTTTCATATGAGTGAGATGTCATATGACAAGCCAAATGTTCTTTCTGAGTGAAACTTTTGCCACAAATTGTACAGGAGAAAGGCTGCTCGCCAGTGTGAATTCTGATGTGTCTCTTAAGATGAGATTTTTTTGTGAAACTTTTTTGACAGAACAGACATTCATAAATCTTCTGATCTGCGTGAGTTCTCGTGTGATCTATTAAATATTCTTTTTTTTGAAAGTTTTCTCCACATGTCAAACATGTGAAAGGTTTCTCTCCTGTATCTTCAGTCTCCTGCTTCAGAAAAAGCTGCTCTTCATGCTCACTTATGGGAAGCTCCATGGTTTCCTCTGTTGTCCAAAGATATTCTGGCTCTTCCTGCTCTTCTTTTATCTGTAGAGGTTCTGGTTCCTCTTGGTCCAAACTGGAATTTCTGTCTTGTTCACAGAGCTGAGAGTCAGAGAAATCCTCCTCTTTTCCTATATACTCCTGTAGGCGGTCTGGAAAGACAAACACAGCAGAAAGACTCTCTATAGCAGGTTAAATTAAATCCAGTTTCAATTCAGTTTATTTATATAGCACCAATTCACAACACATGTCATCTCAAGGTAGCCTCGTGAGACCATCCTGATCTCGCGAGCTTTCAAGGTTTCACTCGCAGATCAGTCTGGAGACTCTCCGTTGAAGAAAATGTGGAGCCGTTCACCAAACGAACGTCCAATCAGCGTTGGCTTTGAGGCGGGTTGAGGTGTGAGGCAACGAGAAGTGCGACAGTTCAGTCTAAAGAACATGGCGGCTTCAGCCGATGAAACTAGCGTTAGCGTGGCTATCGAGCAAGTTTTATCGGAATTACAGAGTATTTCTTCATTGAAAGAAGAGCAAAACACTTCTCTGGAGGCTTTTCTCAGAGGAAAAGATGTTTTTGCTCTTCTCCCGACTGGTTTCGGCAAGAGTAGCCTGGCTTGTGGTTGTGTTTTCGTTGTCGCTCTGTTAGTACGTCATATGCTTCGTTAATCTGATTGGTTTATTTGGCCCATCTATCACCAACATAGGCCAATCAGCTAACCAGTAATTTCGCCCCTTCCCAAAATTACTTCAACGGAAGGTTTCCAGATGGATATGCAGAGCAAATCCATCGGGCGGAGTCAGGTTAATCTCAAGGCACTTTACAGTTCAAATAGTAAACAATAGAGCAAAGACTGTGGATAGAACTCATCACCTCTGTGGGGTTATTATTGAAAGAAATGACAGGAACCTGTGGTTTTATGGCTGTTTGGATACCAGGAGTAACATGCTGTCATTGAGATAATGTTGCATTCCAACTGAATTTCTGAAGTTTACTTCCTATTACTATTCATCTTTTATGGAAACTCAAAGAAAAGCAACACATCAGCAGGTATGTTCTTGTTCTAGAAAAGTCTGATATGGTGATGTGAGGGATGCTGGCTGCAGGATGGTGTATTTCAGTGCAAAGAAGCATCATTTAGTGTGAACTCGGAGCCAGAGATGATTTTCTGCCAAATTATGTTGGCCATTAAAAGTAGAGACTGTCTAGATCCTTTTGAAGTTTTTATGAGGCCTTGGATTGTCATTTATTTGTGGGAAACATGGATAAGATCTGATATTCTAGGGTCAACAGCAAAATCCTTTAATACTGCTCTGCCATCTTTAGTGATCTTTAGTAATAAGTATCTTTAAATTTGGAGCTTTAAAATAATTTTTTAAAGGTTTGGTTACGTTGGCAGCACTTGCACTACTACAGGCATCAAGGCAGCCACTGCTAAGTTACCAGAAGTCAACAAGCGAGGAATGTATTGTAGCCATTTTTCATATCAAAGTAATACTTTAATCACTATAGTTCCAATATTTATGGTTCGTTGGCTTTAAACATCCTTACTAATCAGAGGATGGTTCATTAGGGCTGAACAATATAGAAAAAAAGCTTCTCGATAAAAAAAAAAAGCATATTGATTGATATCGATAATTATTGAAAAGATTTGAAACCATATTTTATGTGCAGCTCTGCCTGGACTTTTTATGATATTGCTAAATGATTTAATTTTAATAAAGAACACAAACACAGACTTCCAATTAAATATTTATTTAACCAACTTTTTTAACCATAACAGAATTGTTTTATAGAAAAATAACTTAAGAGACCTGAGTTATGTTATTACATATTGACAGCGCTGTGTTTGAGAAAAACTTTCGGTGCGGAACTTGGTGTCGTGGTGGTGAGCCGCTGTTTAACCCAGCAGACAACGGCAGCATATCCTTTGCTATGAAGCATGTTACAGCATGAGTAATGTCCTTGTGCTGCTTGGACGCTTTGTTCTATTTATCACAAACCAGTAGCCCAGTTTAGCTTGGTCGCCTGCTTTGTTTTGGCAGAAATTCCCGAAGATTTTCGGAGGACGACGCAGAGCCGCGGCGGGGCCTACACAGCTCGTACTCCTGCGGGTGTGAGCGGCTGAGATGATAAAACTAGTTGGTTGTGTTATCAGACTTCGTTTTCACTGGTTTCCAACAAAACTGCGGTTTGTTTTGTGTCCGACTTGCCATAACTGAAATTCTGCCAAACTCGCGACTACAAAAAACGTTCTTTGGAACAATTTCTTCTGCCTCTCCTTGCTGCGATTTCTTCGTGTGCTTTGTGTTGTGGTTTGAGAGGGCGGCGCTTTGTGATGGCGTGCCTGGGTCCGCGATTGCGATTGGTTGGGAGGAAGTAGTGACTAGCATAAACCTACATGATAGGCTACAATGAGAAGGAAGGAAAACTGCGTTTCTTTATCGAACTTTTATCCACCCTCTTTTTTTCTATTGCGCCACACGTCTATTGATATATATCGTTATTGAATTATCGCCCAGCCCTTTGGTTCATTAATCTTTACTTTTTCGTCTTCCAGAAGCAGGGCTGTATGCTTTTCTACCGGGGGGAGATGGACTGACAGACTGATTCCCAAATATAACAACAAAAGCATCAACTTAACAACCTAAATAATGCTGATGCTTGAGTTGATAAATCTGAAAAACCACCTCCCCCTGATGCCCAAAAGTCATTGGGCCTGAATGCGGCATGAGGAAGAGATTCTGGCAACACAGTTAATTAGACAATAGAGGTAATTTACTATTTCAAAATTTTCCAAACATGTCTGTGGAGATTCTCAGATTTCTATAACTAAATATTTGTGGTTTGAAACTATTACATTTCTTCACTTCATTTTCTCTGACATTCTGCCTTGATTTGTACTTCTGATTGTAACAGTTTCAGTTTATTTATATAGCGGCAATTCCCAACACATCATCTCAAGGCACTTTACAGATACAGTTCAACCAGATTATCCAGTCAAATTGTCATGTTCGGCTGAACGTATTTAGCCCACATGCAGAACACACACGGCAACAGGGATCAGTTAACTGTTTATTGATAGAGAGAAAATGGAAGCAACGGAGGCGACGGGGAAGCCACAGCACCGGGACCCGTTCGACTTCACCGGACGCAGCAACCTAACCGGGGGAGGACGGAGCGGACTCAGGCTCTGATCGATGGAGCTGGTGGCAGGTGTCTCAGTGACAGGTGAGGCTCGGGCTTGAGGGTGACAGAGCTGCGCTGACTTACAATGATCCGGGGCAGCAGGAGAAACCAGAGTGGCTCGAAGCACCTTGCTTAGAGCCAGGAGAAAGGGAGGACCCTGTGGGAACTCAGACCCTGGAGTCAGCACGAGTGGGACCCTCTGAAAGGCGATCGAGAGGTAACCACTACGGTTAACACACTGGCGTCCTCCTGCTGTCTGGATGCTGCTCTTATAGTGCGATCAGACGCAGCTCAACCAGCCACAGGTGTGTGCGCCCTGCCCACCTGTCAACTGCAAACACCTGCGGAGAAAGCAGAAAGAAGCAGAACCGGCAGAAACTGCACGGCCCTGTCGGCTGAGTCCTGACACCACCCCCCCCTCAATGGTCGCCACCCGGCGACCTCGAGGAAGAGGAGAGGAAAGAGTCCACCAACGACCTGTCAGGGAGGGAGGAACCAGAAACCCAGGAACGTTCCTCCGGACCGCAGCCCACCCAGTCGACGAGGTATTGATACCCTCTACCACGCCGACGGGAGGCCACGACCCTTTGGACCTGACGTCCCAGGTGGTCGAGGGTGGGTGGAGGGGGTTCGGCCGGAGGGCAAAACGGGCTAGAGAGGACGGGCTTGATTTGAGAGACATGGAAGGTAGGGTGGGTCCTGGAATGGGACGGGAGACGGAGGCGGACGGTCGTCGGGCTGAGGACGGAGACAATCTCATAGGGGCCAGTGAAACGTGGTAATAACTTCCGATGGGAAGATCTGGACGGGAGGTTTCGAGTAGATAACCAGACCCGCTGACCGGGGTGATAGGAGGGGGCAGGGACTCGCCTGCGGTCAGCAAACCGGCGGTTCAGCTCAGAGGTCCGGTTCAGGGCTTGGATGGTCTGGGTCCAGACCCCTTTGCATCGGTGGATGTGGTGGGCAACGGAAGGTACAGCTATTTCCTTGTGGTCGTCGGGAAACAGAGGTGGTTGGTAGCCCAGAGAAGCTTCGAAGGGGGAGATGCCAGTCGCAGTGGAGACATGACTGTTATGAGCGTACTCCACCCAGGGAAGGAACTGACACCAGTCGGAGGGATTGGTGGAGGTTAGACAGCGGAGAGCGGTCTCCAGCTCCTGGTTGAGCCGCTCAGTCTGACCGTTGGTCTGCGGATGGTAGCCAGAGGTAAGAGAGTACCGGGCACCAAGGGCCACGGCAAACTCCTTCCACACACGCAAGGTGAACTGTGGACCACGGTCAGACAGAACGTCCAGCGGGATCCCATGCTGGCGGAAAACATGCTTCACCAAGAGCTGGGCCGTCTGAAAAGCAGAGGGGAGTTTTCTGAGGGGAATAAGGTGGCAGGCCTTAGAGAAACGATCAGTCACAGTGAGAATAGTGGTCATACCTTGGGAGGAGGGTAGGCCGGTGACAAAGTCTAGGGCTATGTGGGACCATGGCCGCTCAGGGACTGGCAGGGACTGGAGCAAGCCTGCAGGGGGTCTGTTTGATGGCTTGTTCTGTGCACAAACTGGGCAGGCTAGGACGAACTGTTTAACATCCTTGGGTAAGTCGGGCCACCAGAACCGCCGGGAAATGAACTTGATAGTTCGGAGGATTCCAGGATGGGCCGATAACTTTTCAGAGTGGGCCCACTGGATGAGGCGGGGCCGAACGGAGGAGGGGACATAGGTGCGGTTAGGTGGGCCATTACCTGGGTCCGGGTCAGCAGGCAGAGCTTGGGAAATGAGGTCCAGAATCTCCCACTGGAGGGCCCCAAAGGTGCAGGTTGGAGGTAGGATGGGAGAGGGCTCCTTAACTGAGTCGTGGGGGGCGTACAGGCGGGACAGAGCATCAGGTTTTAGATTCTTGGAACCAGGTCGGTAGGAGATACTTAAATTAAAACGGGAAAAGAATAGGGACCAACGGGCTTGCCTGGGATTGAGTCGTTTAGCTGTTTGGAGATAAGCTAGATTCTTATGATCTGTCCATATTTGTACTGGCTGCTCAGACCCCTCCAGCCAGTGGCGCCACTCCTCCAGGGCCAATTTTATGGCCAGGAGCTCCCTGTCGCCGACGTCGTAGTTGCGTTCAGCGGGGGACAGACGACGGGAGAAGAAGGCGCATGGGTGCATCTTCTGATCCAGTCCCGAGCACTGAGACAACACAGCTCCAACACCAGTGTCGGAAGCATCTATTTCGACAATGAACTGTTTGGAGGGGTCTGGATGAACGAGAATGGGGGCCTTGGAAAACCTGTCCTTAAGGTCACGGAAAGCTGAGTCGGCCTCTGTGTTCCACCTGAACGAAGTCTTCACGGACGTGAGGGCATGAAGGGGGGCGGCGATCTGACTGTACCCACGGATAAAGCGGCGATAAAAGTTAGCGAAACCTAAAAACCGCTGCAGCTCTCTTCTGTTCTCTGGTTCAGGCCACTCGAGAACAGCCCTGATCTTTTCAGGGTCAGACCGGACACGCCCCCCTTCCAGGATGAGACCAAGGAAGGTGACAGAGGGTTTGTGGAACTCGCACTTTTCTGCTTTCACAAAAAGCCGATTCTCCAGAAGGCGCTGAAGAACGAGGCGGACATGGTGTCTGTGTTCAGAGAGGGTTCGTGAATAAATGAGTATATCATCCAGGTAGACAAAAACGAAGAGGTTCAGGAAATCACGAAGGACATCGTTCACAAGGGATTGGAAGACCGCTGGAGCATTGCTGAGCCCAAAAGGCATTACCAGGTATTCAAAATGGCCCAAGGGTGTCTTGAAGGCCGTTTTCCACTCGTCCCCCCGGCGGATCCGGACCAGGTGGTAAGCATTACGCAGATCTAATTTAGAAAAGACCGTAGCGGACTGGACCGGTTCAAGAGCGGAGGAAAGGAGAGGAAGGGGGTACCTGTTCTTTACCGTTATAGCATTTAACCCACGGTAGTCTATGCACGGGCGAAGGGAGCCATCCTTCTTCGCAACAAAAAAGAACCCAGCCCCGAGGGGGGAAGACGAGGGTCTAATCAGCCCGGCTGCTAGTGACTCCTTAATGTATTTCTCCAAAGCCTGTCGCTCGGCCTGAGAAATGTTATACAGGCGACTGGCTGGGAGCGGGGCGCCCGGCAGGAGGTTGATTGCGCAATCGTAGGGTCGGTGCGGTGGCAAAGAGCAGGCCTGGGACTTACTAAAAACCAACTTGAGGTCGTGATACGACTCTGGAACGAGTCTTAACATTTCTGGATCAACCTCAGCAGAAGGCTGGACTGTGATCGGGCTGGCGGGTTCCGCCGACAGCAGGCAGCTGGAATGGCATTTAATCGACCAGGCTTCGATGCGCCGGTCAGCCCAGTTAATGTTTGGGTTGTGTTGCTGTAACCAAGAATAACCCAACACCAGAGGAGCCTGCTTAACAGGAAAAACCAAGAAGGAGATCTGCTCCCTGTGATTTCCTGAAACCACGAGCTCAAGGGGCTTAGTTCGGTGGGTTATCTGAGGGAGAGCCCCTCCATCTAAGGCTGAGACCTTGAGAGGGGTGCACAGGGGCACGGTTTCGAGCTGGGAGCGTTGAACGAAAGAACAGTCTATTAAATTAAAGTCGCACCCTGAATCAACCAGAGCGGAAAACTTAAAGGTTTCACGGGAAGAAATTAAAGCGGCGCGTAAGCACAGACGCGGAGGAGCAGGGGCTGACAGCTTAACTTGGTCCGACGGTCTCCCTGCTACAGCCGGCGGACCCGGTCTTTTGACCGCTCAGGGCAGTCGCCAATAAAATGATTCGGGGAAGCACAATAAATACATAATTTGGCAGCTATACGCTGCTGCCTCTCCTCGGGGGTGAGCCGTAACCGGCCCAACTGCATGGGCTCAGGAGGAGAAGAAGGACGCGCTGCGGGCCGACCGGGAATAGGATCAGGTGGAGAAGACGGGAGAGATCTCTCAGCTCGTCCTCTAAACCTTCCCCTTAGACGGTTATCTAATCTAACCGCAAGGGAGATGAACTCATTTAGAGAGGCGGGCACCTCAAGACGGGCTAATTCATCCTTTAGTGGCTCGTCTAGAGCCTGAAAAAACACAGTCTTAAGCGCGCGCTCTTCCCAGCCAGCTGCAGCCGCAAGAGTTCTAAACTCAATTGCGAAGTCTGCAACGCGCTTTCCCCGCTGCCTGAGGGCGAGGAGGCGTCGGGAATCAGTCGTCTCATCCGACTCGGCAGCGAAAACCATCTTGAATTCTGTTATGAATTCACTAAATGAGCAGCGGAATCTTCTGCAGTCTGGAAAACGGGATTCCGCCCATCTGAGGGCTCTCCCGGTGAGAAGGCGCAAAATAAAGGCTATTTTGGAGTCGTCATGGGGAAAAGAGCGTGGACTACGATTTAAAGCCAGGGAGCATTGGAAGAGAAAACCAGAACAATCTACACTGTCCCCGGAGAATTTCTCAGGACTGGGAGAAAAAGTCTCAGGGACAGGTGAAAACGAATCAGCTGGCGCTGGACCGGGGGCGGGGTCGGGCTGTGCAGAGGCTGCAGGCTGAGCGCTTGCACTCAGTAAACCTGTCAGCTGATTGAGCTGGGCGGCTACGCCCTGCAGCTGATTCTGAACGGCTAGAACAGTGGACTCTAATCCCCGAATCTGATCCTGCTGGGCATTTAACGCCCTGCCGAATGTGTCCGCTGGGTCTGTCTGGCCAGTGTGTTCTTCTGTCATGTTCGGCTGAACGTATTTAGCCCACATGCAGAACACACACGGCAACAGGGATCAGTTAACTGTTTATTGATAGAGAGAAAATGGAAGCAACGGAGGCGACGGGGAAGCCACAGCACCGGGACCCGTTCGACTTCACCGGACGCAGCAACCTAACCGGGGGAGGACGGAGCGGACTCAGGCTCTGATCGATGGAGCTGGTGGCAGGTGTCTCAGTGACAGGTGAGGCTCGGGCTTGAGGGTGACAGAGCTGCGCTGACTTACAATGATCCGGGGCAGCAGGAGAAACCAGAGTGGCTCGAAGCACCTTGCTTAGAGCCAGGAGAAAGGGAGGACCCTGTGGGAACTCAGACCCTGGAGTCAGCACGAGTGGGACCCTCTGAAAGGCGATCGAGAGGTAACCACTACGGTTAACACACTGGCGTCCTCCTGCTGTCTGGATGCTGCTCTTATAGTGCGATCAGACGCAGCTCAACCAGCCACAGGTGTGTGCGCCCTGCCCACCTGTCAACTGCAAACACCTGCGGAGAAAGCAGAAAGAAGCAGAACCGGCAGAAACTGCACGGCCCTGTCGGCTGAGTCCTGACACAAATAAATTCAGAGTTTTCTATCTAAGGAAAACCAGCTGATTGCATTGACTCATTGACTCGTAGGCAATCTCTCACACTAAGCATGCTTGTAGCGACAGTGGAGAGGAAAAACTCCCTTTGAACAGGAAGAAACCTCCAGCAGAACCAGGCTCAGTGTGAGCGGCCATCTGCTGAAGCCGACTGGGGTTCAAGGAGACAGAAGCAGACATAGAAAAAGAATCATAGATACAAAAGGCAACTGTCAACCAGCTCCACAGGCGGCCCCGTCCAGGAAACACACAGCCAGGCAGACGAGCTCCGAGCCAGCTCCCATGTCAGAGGATGAAGAGAGCACATCCAGTTAGTCACAGTCAGAGAAACAGGACTACACTGGAAAACAGGCCAAGCTCCAACATCTAGAAACAAAGGTGTTGATGGCAGCAGCACAGCTGATATTTCTCTCCAGGATGGAGTCACAGCCAAACAGGACCAGACCAGATGAGCGACTGTGAGAAATTATCAAAATTGGTGGCTTTAGGGTGAATTGTGTTGTATTCTGGTGTTAAACCTATTATAATTATTTCCAGTCTTGCTTAATTTAGAAACACATGTACAGTTTTTGTCACTTGCCAACCAAGGACAACAGGTCCTGTTTCAAAAGGCAAGAGAAGAGTCCAGGTGAGGGAACATCTGGAGTTAGTTTCATTAACATATGCAAATTACATTGGATAAAAGTAATTTGCTTTGGTTCATGTATGAATGGAACACAAACGGAGAGCAAGGCAGAGATAAAGGAACAGGCCAGGATGAGGAGAAAGATCGAACAAGAAGTTAGTAAGAAATAATTAGTACAACACCTGGTGCCTTTGGCTTGTTTTTAGAAGACTGAATAAAAATTCTGTTTGAATGCTCACAATATAGACTTAGACTTATTTTGTCATTTTGTATACATGAATGCATTTTATTTAAAACAGCTATAGACCATTTTATTTATATTAATTTCATTTAAATTAATTAATATACAGCAAATTTCAACATTTAAGCTTCAATAACTGCATTTTGATCAGTAACTGTGAATCAATTGGGTACAATTGTCTCAAAGGGGGGTGTGGGGTGGGGTGGGGTGGTGTAGTGGTTACCTGTCCAGTGTGTGCCTTATAAATGCAGGGATAGACTGCATTTATTGCATCCAGCAACCTAATAAAAGGACTAGGGGTTCAGAAGGAATGCCTCAAAAAGCAGTTTATTCATTTTGGTAACATTAGTTTTCTTGTGAGTAATAGTTGGATGCTCAAATATCTGAGTATTAAAATGTTTTCAATTTAAAGCATTTTTGACCACTGAACCAGGTGAGTCCAATCTGCACCGTGAATTAAACCATGCAGATTGGACTCACCTGGTTGAGTGGCTGGGCTTAACAAATACATGACAGAGATGATTTGATGGCTCCACATTAACCTCTTAATACCAAAGGAACACTCCATAACCAGTGATGGTTAAAACATAGACTTTATTGGTCCATCCTGTAATCAGATTTTATTTTTCACCTGCCAGCTCCAAATTTTTGTCTGAGAACTATAAACTCATCTGTTTTCAACTAAATATGAAATTATTAAATTTGCCAAACAATTACCACAGAAAAAAGGAAGACACATTCCCTAAATCATCATCGGAACATTTTAATACCATTAAACAATTTATATTACAGCTTTAAGCTGTCTGTGAATATCAGAAAACACATGGAAAACCATAATTTGTTATTTGAATGAAACAATATACATTTTTTAATCCATTAGGTTCTTATTCCTACTCACTACACCAATCTAGAAGTAACTACATTAAAGGGAAACATCCACCACAGAAAGAAATCATTTGTATTAAATAAACAGTTTCTGTTGTTAATGAAAAGAATGGAAATGAAAACTTAGCAGCAGAAGGCTTTTAACCAGTGAGGTTTTTATGTAATGAGGGGAAGGAGTTTCTAGATGGACATTTTATCACAAGTCGAACATGGAAAATGACTGTTTATTCCTGTTGTTTCTTACTGCTGCGTCTTCTTATGTGAAGCAATCAATCTCTTTTTAGGATAATTAGTTTCAATTGTCCTGGATGAAAAATGTTTCTCACATGAGTCGCCATGTGTTGAGTCACATTATCTTCTCTAGTAAAACTTTTGCCACAAATTGTACAGGAAAATGGCTTCTCCCCCGTGTGAATTCGGATGTGTCGATCAAGATTAGATTTCTGAGTGAAGCTTCTTCCACAGAACAGACAAGAAAAAAGTCTTTAATCTGAATGAGTTTTCATGTTAAAAGTCAAATGACATTTTATGGCAAATATTTTGCCACAAATTATACAGGAGAAAGGCTTCTCGACTGTGTGAATTCACATGTGTTCAGTTAAATTACACTTTAGAGTAAAATATTTGCTACAAATAGTACAGGAGAAAGGTTTCTCATCTGTCTGAGTTCTCATGTGTTCATTAAGGCCAGATTTAAAGGTGAAGGTTTTCCCACAGGACAGACATCCAAAAGGCTTCTCACCAATATGATCCATTTTGTGTTTAGTCATATTACTTTTTACGGTAAACCTTTTGTAACAAATAGTACAGGAAAATGGTTTCTCACCTGTAGGAAGTCTGACGTGTGTAACAAGATTTGACTTCTGAGAAAAGTTTTTCCCACAGGACAGACATTCCTTAGTCTTCTTGTCAGAGTGAGTGCTCTTATGATCTATAAAATGTTCTTTATTTGGAAGGTTTTCTCCACATGTCAAACATGTGAAATATTCCTCATTTGTATCTTCAGTCTCCTGCTTCAGAACAAGCTGCTCTTTCTGCTCACTTATGGGGAGCTCCATGGTTTCCTCTTTTGTCCAGGGATGTTCTGGTTCTTTCTGCTTTTCTTTTATCTGCAGAGCTTCTGGTTCCTCTTGGTCCAAACTGGAATTCCTCTCCTGTCCACAGAGCTGCTGATCAGAGAAATCCTCCTCTTTTCCAACATAATCCTGCAGGCGGTCTGAAAGACAAACAGCAGAAAGACTTTTTATTGGTGGTTATATAAATGAAACTTCACTTTAATGATCCTTGTATTGATCCATCTACTGACAAACAGACTGGAAATGCATATCCCAGCATGCATTGCAGCTCTGACATTACAGTAATAGGTTTGGACCCCAACTTCCATCTTTAAACCTTTAGATTCTGTCGGTCCAGAACATTTTTCTTCATTTTTACAGTGCAAAAACCCAATCTTAATTTTCCCAACAATTTAATTAGTGATGTTTTATACTGCCATTTGAAGTGTCAAAACATCATGTGGGACGACCATCCAGCCTTCATGTTGATTCAGAAAACCAGTTTAAAATAATTAAACCAACTTTAATATCTTTCTTCACCTTTTTAGCAACTATCTTGTTTTACATTTATTGACAAAATAAGCATCTGTACGTCTGTTTCTATCCTAGCATCCAAACAAATGCCTGTACACGATCATTTGATGAATTATTGTTAGGGGCGACCATCAAAAACAACCTCCAGACTTTTCATTTAAATCATGACAGGGACTGGGTACTGCATCAGCCAGAGACTTTTGATAAATGCAGTTTGATTGTTGTCAACTACTGCACACCTTTAGCTATCATGTGAGGCGACCTCCTCAGGACTTCAGAACTTTGAAAACTAACTTTTAAATCTAGATCTACGTTTTGATGATCAATTTGATGGAAAATGTCATGAGAAGTACCTAGCTTGGTTTCTGAAGCTAAATATTAGTTTGAAATGTTTGAGTGAACTTAAAATGTTTTATCTGGGATGACGGAGGATCATGTGGGGCGACCACTACTGAGTGTTTTACGTGATGAACAGGATTTCCTCTGTTTGTGTTTATTTATACATAAAAGTTATTTAGACGTTTATTTAAAAACATTTTTCTATTCATTTATCATTACTCTTCAGGAATACACATTTGTTTTTGATTATAGTAAAATCCTAAGAGAAAAGACAGAACTATGAGGCACAAAAGTATATTTAGGCAAAAGTAGATTTATTAGTCATATTTAACCATTTTGACTAATTTTCAAGAAATGCAACACTAAAGGTGACGTAGAAGATCTTTTCTGACGCGTTTTTTACCACAGGGGTTAAAGATCTCCCCACAGCCGCGTAGCAAGCAGTGAAATAGGAGGTCTGGAAGCGAAACTAAAATAAATGGTCCCCACTACAGTGAGAAATCAATGAATAACCACCAACCAATCACAAAAGACGGTCCGCTGTATACGATTGGTTCATGTGTTTTGAAGGCGTGGTTCTGAGGGGGGGTCTGAAAGGAGAGGCATGGTTGTGTACGTTCATTAATATAGCTTGCTGGAACCGTTTCTCCAAGATCTCCTTCAGCACCTTTAACAAGCAAACAGGAGACAGGGGTCATCAGGCAGCAGGTCAACACAGACCATGTGGCAAGAGTTTAATATATTGTCAGAAAAAGAGAAAGGCAGAAACTCTGGGTAACATTTAGTCTTATTTTTATTTCAAATTATCATGAGAGTAGGATTAGGAACGACATTTTCTCTTATGATGTGAACTTAAAGGAGTGATCTTCACTATTTGGATAGTTTATTTTTCCTTTGACCATTAAGCTACAGAAGAGTCATTAAGGTTTACTCAGAATTATCATTAAATCATTTTCTGTTGAGAGTTGGTTCAGGATTTTTTTTCTTTATCATTAAGGAAAAACGATGTGTTTTCAGCAACCAGGGAAGGAAGCAACATTGAGGGCAACATTCCATATGTGAAGGATGAGAGAGTGCTGGAGGTAGGCAGCAGCCCCACAGTGACACTGCCTGATGAGCCACATGAGATGGATGGATATATATATATATATATATATATATATATATATATATATATATATATATATATATATATATATATATATATACACACTCACCGGCCACTTTATTAGGTACCCCATGCTAGTAACGGGTTGGACCCCCTTTTGCCTTCAGAACTGCCTTAATTCTTCGTGGCATAGATTCAACAAGGTGCTGGAAGCATTCCTCAGGGAGTTTGGTCCATATTGACATGATGGCATCACACAGTTGCCGCAGATTTGTCGGCTGCACATCCATGATGCGAATCTCCCGTTTCACCACATCCCAAAGATGCTCTATTGGATTGAGATCTGGTGACTGTGGAGGCCATTTGAGTACAGTGAACTCATTGTCATGTTCAAGAAACCAGTCTGAGATGATTCCAGCTTTATGACATGGCTACTTTCAGCAGGATAATGCGCCATCAGAAGTTGGGTACATTGTGGTCATAAAGGGATGGACATGGTCAGCAACAATACTCAGGTAGGCTGTGGCGTTGCAACGATGCTCAATTGGTACCAAGGGGCCCAAAGAGTGCCAAGAAAATATTCCCCACACCATGACACCACCACCACCAGCCTGAACCGTTGATACAAGGCAGGATGGATCCATGCTTTCATGTTGTAGACGCCAAATTCTGACCCTGTCGCAGCAGAAATCGAGACTCATCAGACCAGGCAACGTTTTTCCAATCTTCTATTGTCCAATTTCGATGAGCTTGTGCAAATTGTAGCCTCAGTTTCCTGTTCTTAGCTGAAAGGAGTGGCACCCGGTGTGGTCTTCTGCTGCTGTAGCCCATCTGCCTCAAAGTTCGACGTACTGTGCGTTCAGAGATGCTCTTCTGCCCACCTTGGTTGTAACGGGTGGTTATTTGAGTCACTGTTGCCCTTCTATCAGCTCCAACCAGTCTGGCCATTCTCCTCTGACCTCTGGCATCAACAAGGCATTGCCGCCCACAGAACTGCCGCTCACTGGATGTTTTTTCTTTTTCGGACCATTCTCTGTAAACCCTAGAGATGGTTGTGCGTGAAAATCCCAGTAGATCAGCAGTTTCTGAAATACTCAGACCAGCCCTTCTGGCACAAACAATCATGCCACTTTCAAAGTCACTCAAATCACTTTTGTTCCCCATACTGATGCTCGGTTTGAACTGCAGGAGATTGTCTTGACCATGTCTACATGCCTAAATGCACTGAGTTGCCGCCATGTGATTGGCTGCTTAGAAATTAAGTGTTAACGAGCAGTTGGACAGGTGTACCTAATAAAGTGGCCGGTGAGTATATATATATATAGAATTGTGTGGGTATGGCGAGTGGGAAAGAACAGGAGTTGGAAGACGCGCCAGCAGCACTTTATAGGTCTGCTGTATGGGACCACTTTGCATTTAGAGTGACCTACGATGACGGCGGAAAGAAAGTTGTGGATAAAAGTGCAACAGGGTGCAAGCATTGTGCAACACGTTTTGTTTATGCTAACAGCAACATGACCAACATGTCATGCTAACCCCGAAATCCCACATACTCCGTCAGCGCTCCGCCCCGCTGCGCTCCAGACCGGCTGCTCAAAGCAAAGCCTACAGCCTCCACTCTGGCTCCCGTCCGCTCCGCTCTGAGTCCCTTGGAGATCGTAGAGGGCAGCGCGAGATGATTAAATTCAAAGCAGCAAAACATGCGGAAATGAACCATGGTTTCCGCGAATCATTAAAAATGATTACAATTAATTAATTTTTGGGGATTTTTTTCATTAATTTCATACATTTTTATGGGATTTCGGGGTCACAATCAACATATACCGAACAGAACAGAAAACAGTGACCACGAAACCGTGAACCGAACCGTGGATTTTGTGAACCGTTCCACCCCTAATATATATACACTATATTGCCAAAAGTATTTGCTCACCTGCCTTGACTCACATATGAGCTTAAGTGACATCCCGTTCCTAATCCATAGGGTTCAATATGACGTCGGTCCACCCTTTGCAGCTAGAACAGCTTCAACTCTTCTGGGAAGGCTGTCCACAAGGTTTAGGAGTGTGTTTATGGGAATTTTTGACCATTCTTCCAGAAGCGCATTTGTGAGGTCGCACACTGATGTTGGACGAGAAGGCCTGGCTCTCAGTCTCCGCTCTAATTCATCCCAAAGGTGTTCTATCGGGTTGAGGTCAGGACTCTGTGCAGGCCAGTCAAGTTCATCCACACCAGACTCTGTCATCCATGTCTTTATGGACCTTGCTTTGTGCACTGGTGCACAGTCATGTTGGAAGAGGAAGGGGCCAGCTCCAAACTGTTCCCACAAAGTTGGGAGCATGGAATTGTCCAAAATGTCTTGGTATGCTGAAGCATTCAGAGTTCCTTTCACTGGAACTAAGGGGCCAAGCCCAGCTCCTGAAAAACAACCCCACACCATAATCCCCCCTCCACCAAACTTTACACTTGGCACAATGCAGTCAGACAAGTACCGTTCTCCTGGCAACCGCCAAACCCAGACCCGTCCATCAGATTGCCAGATGGAGAAGCGCGATTCGTCACTCCAGAGAACGCGTCTCCACTGCTCTAGAGTCCAGTGGCGGCGTGCTTTACACCACCGCATCCGACGCTTTGCATTGCACTTGGTTATGTATGGCTTGGATGCAGCTGCTCGACCATGGAAACCCATTCCATGAAGCTCTCTGCGCACTGTTCTTGAGCTAATCTGAAGGCCACATGAAGTTTGGAGGTCTGTAGTGATTGACTCTGCAGAAAGTTGGCGACCTCTTCGCACTATGCGCTTCAGCATCCGCTGACCCCGCTCCGTCAGTTTACGTGGCCTACCACTTCGTGGCTGAGTTGCTGTCGTTCCCAAACACTTCCATTTTCTTATAATACAGCTGACAGTTGACTGTGGAATATTTAGGAGCGAGGAAATTTCACGACTGGATTTGTTGCACAGGTGGCATCCTATCACAGTTCCACGCTGGAATTCACTGAGCTCCTGAGAGCGACCCATTCTTTCACAAATGTTTGTAAAAACAGTCTGCATGCCTAGGTGCTTGAATTTATACACCTGTGGCCATGGAAGTGATTGGAACACCTGATTCCAATAATTTGGATGGGTGAGCAAATACTTTTGGCAATATAGTGTATGTGTATACATACACAGTGTTGGGCACGTTACTTTGAAAAAGTAATTAGTTATAGTTATTAGTTACTTCTCCCAAAAAGAAACTGAGTTACTAACTGAGTTACTCCACAATAAAAGTAACTAGTTACTAGTAAAAGTAACTATTGTGTTACTTTTGCGTTTCTCGCCCCCGTACCCCTCACCACCCGGCCCCCACCTTCTCGCTGTGTGTTTCCAAAGCCAGCTCAATAGAGCGGACGACAAAGACAAGAACCTGCAGAGAGTTTAGCATTTATTGCTACTCAACGTAAATGACATCAAATGGACAAACACTTTTCAAAATATAAAAAAAAGAGAAATCTTCTAACAGAGGCTTTAAACTGAAGTAAAATGTCTGGATTTCTTGAATCCAACTTAAAGTAGATGAATGCATGTGTTCATTTATCCACCCATCCAACCCAGTTGTCTCACCAACAGCAAAGACAGTCGACTGCTAAACATTTTCACTTCATGCAACTCTAACTTAGCAGAACTAGTACACAACAGATGGACATAAAGTGCTCTAATTGTGTTTCTTAAAGAAGGTAAATTGCTTACAGGAGTGCAAATTGAACCAACTTTGTTCATGGGTTTGTTAAATCCAACTCTAAACATGTTTGCATCCATCCACCTAGCCCAGCCATGTCAACATTTTAGCCCTTAAACCAGTGGTTGTATTACAAGAGAAGCAGCTTCTCCAACTTGAGGTCAGAGAGTCTGTTCCTTTTAGGTGTGAAGATCAGCTTCCCCAGGATAAACCTTCTCTCTACCGGAGCACTGGATGGAGTGGCAGCATTATACTTCAGGAATATTCTCTTTATAAGAGGAAATCCATGAAGTGAGTCAATCATTTGGGCTCCTGATTTCAAACAATCTTCCACTTGACTTTCCGCAGTGGCAGAAGTGTCGTCCTCATCATCAAAGGAGAAGAATGCGTCCTCTACAGTTGAGCTGGTACATGTGGGCGTGGTGGTTCTTGTACCTTTGTGATGGTCTTCACTTCTTACACTTGCACGACATACCGCCAGCATCTCTGCTTTGGCCTTGTCCTTTCGTTCTTGGGTCCACAGCCAACGTAACTTGAACCTGGGCAGAGTCACAGCTGCCAGGAGAGCACTGTCACTGTCCAGTACCTCTGCAAATCTTCTTTTTATCGCCTGAAATGACATAAAGCAAAGAACACATCCCTGACTGTCTATACGAATGCAAACTCTCTGTCTCTCACACACATTGGCGTGGTCAGATGCTTTTCACAGGGACACGTGCTACATTGTGTATCTGCGGTGGGGCACTAATTTTTTAATTTTCCACTTTCAAAGCTCCGCCGCAGCTCTGGTGCGCCCGAGCTGACAGGAAGTGTATTTGTTCACCACCTCGCGTCACAGTGCAGACATTTTGTGGGTGATTGACAGTTCTTCATGCTCGAGTCGCGGGGCTGGAGACGCATTGGAGAGAAAGACAGAGACAAATGGTGCAAGAAACGTCCTTTTCCAGGACCTGCTTTAGCAGGAAAGCTTGGCTAACTGGATTTAGCTTTATCCTGCTTCCCCTGCCTCCTTTTTCAAAGGTCGGGATCTGACCCAGCATGGATAAAGACAGCTAGGACTCATTTAAAGAGCTTTTTAGAAAAGGCAAAGAAGAACGAACAATCTAGGATTCACATGGAAAATTATAGAATATAATCTACTTTTTCTAGAAGTTTGATAATCTGCATAGTTGCTCATAAATAAACAGGTTTACAGAAAATAGTTTTTTTATATTAAAAAAATATTTATGAAGGTTTAATATAAAAAATAAGTGCTGTAAAATATTTGCTTACATGCTTGCATTAATTATCTGTTCCAATGCTTTTTTCTAAATAAATAATCACCCCAGAAACTTTTTGTTTGCATTCTTTGCTCACTTGCATTTTATTTGGTGCCCTATTGTGCCCCTGTATAGTATTGAGTCAGCTGACGCCCCTGCTCTCACACACACACTATGAGTACAACATATAATACATTAAACACATGTATTATAATTATGCACATCTATGCAATTATACACAATATACACAGTTTTTAAAAAAATTAAACAGAAAAGATATTCTTACCTCCACATTTGCGCCTGGAAGGTCAACAAGCCCACTCTTCAGCTCAAGGGTTTTCATCATCAAGGTCTCCAGGGTAGGTAGCAGAGTGCAGAGGGAGCAGTAGTTCTCTCCCTGAGGATATCTAGGGCGACTGTCAGTGGCTTCATTGCAATATTCCTTAACAGGGACTTTCACATTTCATTTGCCCAGAAACAATTTTTACTTGCCCAGTATGTTTGATAAATATAGTTCCTAATATTCATTTTTGTATTTATATCAATGAAACATGTTTGTTTTTTAAAATTTTTTTTTAATTCAGTATTTTTTAAGTTTCCAGGTTCCTGGTGTGTATCTGCATGCGTCAGATAATGAACTCCAGCCTACATTACCGTGTTAACATGCTTTTCAATCCTTCCTGCACATTCTTTTCAAACTAAACTTTGCTTTAAACTGTTGTGTGCTTGGAAAAATATAAATTGTAATGTTAAAAATCTAAAAAAAAATTTGACAGGTTAAAAACTAAAAATAAATCACAAGACAGAAGTCAATGTCACAAATGAATAACTTTTATTTTAGAGTCACGGTATGTTTATACAAGATAATACTATTAATATAATGTGACTTTTCTAGAGAATCATTATACATAGTTATTTTATACAGGGTTTCCACAGTCTGACATCATTTCAGAATTCCCTGACTTTTAACTGACTCAGGATCAGTTTTCCCTGACAAAATAAATGCAGCCGTTTGTCGTTTTGTTAACTACATCAAAATTACCGCTAGGGGGACAAAATCACGACATCTGGCGGAAAATCACCCGGCTTTTTCAAATCACGCTGGATTGTGTACAAAACAACAAAAATGGCGCCGGTAATGCTTCTGGGTCTCTTTCATCGAATGTCGGTGATTTTAAAGTAATTTTGAGTGATAAATACATTTTTTTTGCGATCATTGCACTTGCCTGGTAACCTGACTCCGCCAGATGGATTTACTCCACATATCCATCTGGAAACCTTCCGTTGAAGTAATTTTGGGAAGGGGCGAAAATACTGGTTAGCTGATTGGCCTATGTTGGTGATAGACGGGCCAAATAAACCAATCAGATCAACGAAGCATATGACGTACTAACAGAGCGACAACGAAAACACGACCACAAGCCAGGCTACTCTTGCCGAAACCAGTCGGGAGAAGAGCAAAAACATCTTTTCCTCTGAGAAAAGCCTCCAGAGCAGTGTTTTGCTCTTCTTTCAGTGAAGAAATACTCTGTAATTCCGATAAAACTTGCTCGATAGCCACGCTAACGCTAGTTTCATCGGCTGAAGCCGCCATGTTCTTTAGACTGAACTGTCGCTCTTCTCGTTCCGTCACACCTCAACCCACCTCAAAGCCAACGCTGATTGGACGTTCGTTTGGTGAACTGCTCCAAATTATCTTTAACGGAGAGTCTCCAGACTGATCTGCGAGTGAAACCTTGAAAGCTCACGAGATCAGGATGGTCTCACGTAGGGCTGGGCGATAATTCAATAACGATATATATCGATCGATAGACGTGTGGCGCAATAGAAAAAAAGAGGGTCGATAAAAGTTTGATAAAAAAGAAACGCAGTTTTCCTTCCTTCTCATTGTAGCCTAGCATGTAGGTTTATGCTAGTCACTGCTTCCTCCCAACCAATCACAATCGCGGACCCAGGCACGCCGTCACAAAGCGCCGCCCTCTCAAACCACAACACAGAGCACATGAAGATGTCGCAGCAAGGTGAGGCGGAGGAAATTGTTTCAAAGAAGGGTTTTTGTAGTTCGCCAGTCTGGCAGTATTTCGGTCATGGCAAGTCTGACAAAAAACAAACCACAGTCATCTGTAAAATGTGTCGGGAACCAGTGAAAACCAAGTCTGATAACACAACCAACTTTTTTTTTTTTTTATCATCTCAGCCGCTCATACCCGCAGGAATACGAACTATGTAGGCCCCGCGCGACTCTCCTCCGAGGAATCTTCGGGAATTTCAGGGAAATATATATATATTTTCAGTTCTGGGCAGTTTCCCACGTAGTTCTAACAATTGAGAGAAAAATGCTGAGGGGCCAGAAACTTCAAAGTAATAACTCAGGTTAAAGCAGGAAACAGGGCGGCAGGGGGGGGGGGGGGCGGGGGACATTTATTTATTTGTTATATTTATTTTGGTCACTTTTCTGGTAACTTTAGTTTATTCTTTGTCAGTATTTTATAACATAACTCAGGTCTCTTAAGTTATTTTTCTTTAAAACAATTCTGTTATGGTTAAAAAAGTTGGTTAAATAAATATTTAATTTGAAGTCTGTTTGTGTTTTTTATTAAAATTAAATCATTTAGCAATATTATAAAAAGTTCAGGCAGAGCTGCATATAAAATATGGTTTCAAATCTTTTCAATAATTATCGATATCGATCAATATGCATTTTTTTTAATCGATAAGCTTTTTTTCTGTATCGCCCAGCCCTAGTCTCACGAGGCTCCTTGCCCGGCGGGCAAATGCTTGAAATTTGTACTCTCCCAACAATAAAAACTACTTGCCCTGGGCGATCGGGTGATGGTTAACATCGAGCCCTGCTTAAGGAGCTGATGCACTTTTTCTGTGATTGCTTTCGAGCCAAACTTGGATGAGATGGTGTTTAGCTCCACTATAGGAGTCGCGCAAATCCTAACTAGAGCATCATAGAAATAATTCCGTCTGGTACTGCAAGGCACTATCAGCTTCTTTGCAACCACATCCTCTACTGTCTCTGCAGCCACTGTGGAACGGCTGGCCTTATTCCACCAGGCTGTGCATTTTGCCTTTGCACTTCTGTAAACTGCCTTCTCTGGTCTGCAGAGAATCCACCAGAACATGACACGAGGTTCAGTGTATGTGATGCACACCTGTAGTGTGGTGGTAAATTAATCCCATTATCCTCCTCTTCAACACGGGCTTGCAAGACATCATTTAAGTCGACAAAAGCAACATCGTCATCTTCCTCATCCACAGTCATCCTCCTCAACTGACTGATATTTCTGAATGTCTTAACGAAATTCGAGCCATTGTCAGTGACAGTTGCTGTTATTTTGTGTGAAATGCCATAAGATGAGTGGATGTTGTCAAGTTCTGTGGCAATGCTCTTGTGTGTATGACGGCCCTTAAACCGTCGGCATGCCAGCGCAGCTTTTTTTTCTTTGCATGTTTGCTGGATGCAGCCAGTGTGCCGTTAATCCTAGGTAGCTCTAGTGCTGTCCATATATCTGCCGTAGTTGCCAAGTATTCCAGTTGCTCGAATTATTTTTTTAGCTCAGCTTTCATTTTAGCATATTCAGCCTTTCTACAGGGCAAACTGACGCCTGCTTTTCTTGGGATTTTGCATATCAGTGCCCTGAAGGAGTCTGAATCCACTGTTGATATTGGAAGCATGTTTTCCACAACGTTTCTCCCTAACAAGCCATAGAGCTCCGTCTGAGATATTTTCTGGGGAGCATAGGCACTAAAGCCCAGCTTTAGTTGCTTGCTCGGGGGGGTCCTACCTTGTCAGCAGGTCCTTTGTTAACACTCGGCCTCCTGCTACCTGTGTATTCTTGGGCCACTAATTTGGTTGAAGCGTGAGCCATCCACCGGTGCTTCATTAAATTGGAGTTGCTAACACAAGACGTGGAAAAATTAGGGATGTACGATATTAAGATTTTGGCCGATATCCGATGTGCCGATATATATTAAAACTCATGTAGCCGATAACCGATATCGATACCGATGTTAAAGCTGGACAAAAATAAGTAGTCATTGAAAATAGCAGTTTTGTTATCCATTTCTGACACTTTGAAAAGTAATTTACTCAAATATATTTTCATATGCTGATATCAAATTGATTTTTAAAAACGCGGTATCGATCTATTTTATTTTCAAAATCTCATGAAATTTCATCATTCTGTTACAAACTCTCGTGATATTTTGCAAATTCTTGTGAGATTTTGTTAGTAAAATAGATCGATACCGCGTCAATATATCAACATATAAAAATATGGCAAAATTTCATGAATTTTCGGGGGATTTCGTAGCATAACGATGACATATAGCAATATTTCATTAGTAAAAGAGATTGATATGGTGTTTTTAAATGGCAATATATCAGCATATGAAGATATTGGGATATTTTAATGTATCAATATTTTTCCCTCGTCTTTAGAAGTTTTTAAGTCTGTAAAAAAGAAGTTTTTGAGGAAGAAGAAGAACTAGTATTTATTTTTTTTTTAGACTTTAGAAACTCAGAAGCTGATCAAATATCGGATAAATATCGGTGGGGTGGCCGATGTCCGATACTCAGTTTTAAGGCCGATACAGGCCGATACCGATAGGGGGCCGATTATATCGTGCATCCCTAGGAAAAATTTATCGTTCCGCAACGTAATGTGCACTAGGGATGGGCGATATGTTATCGTGTGTGATATATCGTCAAAGAAATTCCTCATTGTAACAATTTTTCATCTTGCGATAAAAACGATAAACTCCCGCCGTTGACGTATACTGCGCGTGACACACCTGCAGTCCAACTCACGTGCGAGCCATGCGCAAAAAACAAACATGGCGGAAGGTGGAGGAGACGTGCCCCAAGACCTGGTTCCTAAAAGAGGCTCCAGCTCCGTTATCTGGAACTGGTTTGGATTTAAAAAGTCTGATACGGAGCACAAAGTCGTAATATGCAAAGTTTGCAGACAACCTGTGACGACAAAGGCCAGCAACACTACCAATTTATTTCACGACCTAAAACACAAACGGGAATATGATGCTGGTCAGAAGACGCGCTGCGATGCAGCAGAAGCCTCAACTTCGAAAACCTCTGTTAAGAAACCGACTGCCACTCAAACAAAACTTGCCGACGCGTTTGCTAATTCCACACCATATGACAGCCAAAGCACACCATGGAAAGAGTTAACAGAGGCCGTTGCACAGAGAGGTATTTCAGTTTTTATATTCTTGTTAAATTGCACATTTTCACCAATGTATTTGGTAAGTTTGAAAAAGTGCCGGTATTTCCATGTGGAAAACACTGTTTTGCTGCTGGATCCTCCTCACTCTCCATCTCTCTGTGTGTGCTGTACGTTAACACCCGCCAGCAGAAACACCCACCTACCCAACTGACAGACGGAATCTCACTATACATCAGCCATTCTCATCCTCCCCTCTCTCATGACAAGGCGCGCACGAGTCCGATCATGAAAAAAGGTTAATTGTGCGACCTGAGTAACTCGCAGTAACGGGGTGCCGGCAATGGTAACTGCATTATAGTTACAGTCAAAGTAATTAGTTAGATTACTCGTTACTAAAACAAGGTAACGGCGTTACCCATATCACTGTAAATATATATATCTATAGATATACAGTCAGGTCCATAAATATTGGGACATCAACACAATTCTTAACTTTTTGAAATGAAATAAACAAGATGTGCTTTATCTGCAGACTTTCAGCTTTAATTTGATGGTATTTACATCCAAATCAGATGAATGGTGTAGGAATTACAACAGTGTGTATATGTGCCTGCCACTTTTTAAAGGGACCAAAAGTAATGGGACAATCTGCTGCTCAGCTGTTCCATGGCCAGGTGTGTGTTATTCCCTCGTTGTCCCATTTACAAGGAGCAGATAAAATGTCCAGAGTTCATTTCAAGTCTGCTATTTGCATTTGGAATCTGTTGCTGTCAACTCTCAATATGAGATCTAAAGAGCTGTCGCTATCAGTGAAGCAAGTCATCATTAGGCTGAAAAATCAAAATAAACCCATCAGAGAGATAGCTAAAACATTAGATGTGGCCAAATCAAGTGTTTGGAACATTCTTAAGAAGAAAGAACGCACCGGTGAGCTCAGCAACACCAAAAGACCCGGAAGACCACGGAAAACCACTGTGGTGGATGACCGAAGAATTCTTTTCCTGGTGAAGAAAACACCCTTCACAACAGTTGGCCAGATCAAGAACACTCCAGGAGGTAGGTGTATGTGTGTCAAAGTCAACAATCAAGAGAAGACTTCACCAGAGTGAATACAGAGGGTTTACCACAAGATGTAAACCATTGGTGAGCCTCAAAAACCGGAAGGCCAGATTAGAGTTTGCCAAACAACATCTAAAAAAGCCTTCACAGTTCTGGAACAACATCCTTTGGACGGATGAGACCAAGATCAACTTGTCCCAGAGTGATGGAAAGAGAAGAGTCTGGAGAAGGAAAGGAACTGCTCATGATCCAAAGCATACCACCTCATCAGTGAAGCATGGTGGTGGTAGTGTCTTGGCGTGGGCATGTATGGCTGCCAATGGAACTGGTTCTCTTGTATTTATTGATGATGTGACTGCTGACAAAAGCAGCAGGATGAATTCTGAACTGTTTCGGGCAATATTATCTGCTCATATTAAGCCAAATGCTTCAGAACTCATTGGACGGCACTTCACAGTGCAGATGGACAATGACCCAAAGCATACTGCGAAAGCAACCAAAGAGTTTTGTAAGGGAAGGAAGTTGAATGTTATGCAATGGCCAAGTCAATCACCTGACCTGAATCCGATTGAGCATGCATTTCAATTGCTGAAGACAAAACTGAAGGGAAAATGCCCCAAGAAAAAAGCAGGAACTGAAAACCGTTGCAGTAGAGGCCTGGCAGAGCATCACCAGGGATGAAACCCAGTGTCTGATGATGTCTATGCCTTCCAGACTACAGGCTGTAATTGACTGCAAAGGATTTGCAACCAAGTATTAAAAAGTGAAAGTTTGATTTATGATTATTAATCTGTCCCATTACTTTTGGTCCCTTAAAAAGTGGCAGGCACCTATACACACTGTTCTAATTCCTACAACGTTCATCTGATTTGGATGTAAATACCCTCAAATTAAAGCTCAAATCCATTGTGGTGGTGTATAGAGCCAAAAAGATTAGAATTGTGTTGATGTCCCAATATTTATGGACATGACTGTATATCTATATATCTGTATATTTATCTATAGATATTAGGGATGGAACGGTTTATGAAAGCCGTCCGCACCGTTCGGTTCGACTGTCTCGGTTCGGTTCGCGTGTGTTTCCTTTCGGTTCATGCGCTGCTCCTTTTTCTCATAGGCGAAGCGTTTACACTCCACAGCAGAAGGTGGCGGTACTGCGACCAAAGCCAACCACCAGTAGTAAACAAGAAGAAGAAGAAGCGAAGCAGAAAAAAATCAGTTGTTGTGGAGAATTGTGTGGGTATGGCGAGTGGGAAAGAACAGGAGTTGGAAGACCTGCCAGCAGCACTTTATAGGTCTGCTGTAATGAAAAAAAAACCCAAAAATTTAATGAATTGTAATTATTTTTAATGATCCGCGGAAACCCTGGTTCATTTCCGAATGTTTTGCTGCTTTGAATTTAATCATCGCGCGCATGATGATCTCTACCATCTCCAAGGAACTCAGAGCGGACGGGAGCCACAGCGGAGGCTGTAGGCTTTGCTTTGAGCAGGCGGTCTGGAGCGCAGCGGGGTGGAGCGGAGCGCTGACAGAGTATGAGGGATTTCGGGGTTAGCATGACATGTTGGTCGTGTTGCTGTTAGCATAAACAAAACGTGTTGCACAATGCTTGCCCACTGTTGCACTTTTATCCAAAACTTTCTTTCCGCTGTCATCGTAGGTCACTCTAAATGCAAAGTGGTCCCATACAGCAGACCTATAAAGTGCTGCTGGCGCGTCTGCTGGCGCGTCTTCCAACTCCTGTTCTTTCCCACTCGCCATACCCACACAATTCTCCACAACAACTGATTTTTTTCTGCTACACCCGGCTACGCTGCTTCGCTTCTTCTTCTTTTTGTTTACTACTGGTGGTTGGCTTTGGTCGCAGTACCGCCACCTTATGCTCTGGAGTGTAAACGCTTCGCCTATGAGAAAAAGGAGCAGCGCATGAACCGAACGCAACACACGCGAACCGAACCGAGACAGTCGAACCAAACGGTTCAGACGGTTTTCATAAACCGTTCCATCCCTAATACATACACACACATATATAATATACACACATATATAAACTTTATGGCCCTGATGTAGCTCCACAGATGTTCTTCTACCTTCATGGGAACGACAATTTTCTGTTGGTTGAGTCTAAAGTTTTAGAATTTTAGCTCAATAGCATCCAGGTCATGTGATCAATTGACTAAAAATCAGCGTTTGATCATGGTTCTCTATTGGCTTCAAAAGATACGGCTTTTATTTTTGCATTTCAGATCCCTTAATTGTTTGTAATATTTAATGCTAATATTAGGATTTTTGCTGAACAGTTTCCAGGTTTTGTGATGTAGGAGTTTGTTTTAACTGTAAAGCCTGTAATACGGGGGCACTTGAAATGTTGGGATCATAGACATAATATGATTTTTTCCCTATGGGCATGATGTGATTTGGTAGCGGTTGACAGCTCTGCTCAGTATAATGTGTTAAACAGGCAAAGAATTAGTTTTTATCAACTTTAACTGGCTAAATATTGGACTAATTTTCTATATTCTATGTATTACTATATACTGAAACCGATTTATACAGGAGTTCACAACTATATACATATGTTTTGGCTGTTTTGTTTTTCATTTACAGTGTTATGTTTTTCTTACGGTATTTATTTTTTCTTTACAGCCCTTTAGTCAGCTGTGGTTGATTTTAATTGCATAACAAATATCTTGATTGATCTTGATTTAAACTAAACTCCGCTGCAGTGCTGAGGCATCCTTCTACTGTTCTGCTTAAAGCAGCAGGTTAGGGCAGCAGGATGACCTCCCCAAGATGGCGCCCGTAATGTCTGCGCAGAGACAGTCAATGCGGGGTCTACTCTAAAATTATCTCTATGGTAGAGACGGCTTTCTGTGATTGCAGTGAACTCGGAGAGAAGAAGAGGTTTAACCGGAGAAAATTACTAACTAGACCGCAGTCATTAAAACCCAATGCTGGAAGTGAGCGAGCTGACCGCAGTAAGATGGCCGCCGACCTGTAGTTAGCTTTAGCTTAGCGTGTTGCTCTCCTCTAAGCAGTTTCCCAATCAGATGAGGCTAAAATCCACAGTGTGCATCATCAGGGAATCGTTTCTATCAGGTGTTTCCTACCTATCCGGTGTAAGATGATCTGGGGGATCCTGGTGAAATCCAGCAGTAGATGTTGATCGTCCATCTTTTCCTCCGAATTGACCAAACTCCCTTTAAACTCCGTGAATGTTTCTTCAGCAGGAGTTAACTGCTCGGTGATAAACTCTCCTTGAAGCTGGACTGAAGACATTCTCACTGCAAACACTCCCAGATTATCAGCCTCTCTACAATGACTCCACACACAAGCTAAGCTAATGCTGCTAATGCTACCCGATCCCTGCCAGCAGCTCATTGCGCATGCGCACCTACATCTACATCCGGGTTGTCTTCAGTTTTATTTTGAAAAATAGACCTGAATGACGTCACTTACCCTAGAAGCAAAACAGTAAACGAACTAAACTAGGGCTCCATCATACTGGAAAATGAACACTTCTTTACTGCAATTTGGAGAAATCTCAGCAAATATATCCAAATTATTCAATCAGTGTTGGTATAAAGCCCATGTAGATGCTCGTTATAGTCTTAATTGGGAACTTTTCAAATTTGAATCTGGCAAATTCTTGTGAACATTTAGTAGTAATAGGGTGAAAACTATAGGGCTCGGGATCCACGTTGCATTGTGGAACGTCGCGGTCATATTGACGGCTACGCGAACGTAAACATAGCTCTGATACAACGTTGTTGTTAAAAGAAGAGACGTAGAAGTAGAGAGAGAAAAGATGTTAAAATCCCGAAAAAGATCTGGAATTTACCGGGACACATTAAATAGAGAAGCCACGGACCGGTATGTTGACAAAATCAGCATTATTAATAATTTGGATCCATATGAAGTTCCAAACAATGAGTGGAGCACCGATGAGTGAGCGCCTAGACTTCAAAACAGTTCCCAAGCTACAAGTCCTTGGAGTCTCATGTGCAGTTCATGAATGGATGGGTTCAGGAGCTGCAGATCATAAAGCCAGCAAACAGTGGGAACACAGTAATCCGTACGAAGGTAAGCTGTGATCAGACGGGCTCTGGAACCTGCTAGTTTAGCAACTGCTAACCGCTAATGCTAACAACCACTCACGCATGTAATGTACTTTTAACTAGCTGCTATGTGTTTCAAAGGTGTAGTTAGTAACGTTAACTGCCAGCCCTCCGGGTTTCTCGCGTATTTGAGCCTTTTCCCGCTGCCGTTTTTATTATTTTCCCGTAAAAGATCCCAACTTTGAAGGAAAGAAACAAAGTAGGCTATAAAATAAAACCGTGCATCTTTAACTTACCAGAATGAAAATGCAGGGAACACTGTGGAAAGTTATGTTCGGTCGTCTTACAGCCGCGATCCAAGCTATTTATCTCTGACGCTTGGTCTCCATGGTTACGCCTCCAGACAGGAAAGCGGTGGAAAGTTAACCCATTTTCTATGTTTTTCCCATGTCGATCATGTGTTGAGCTGTTACAGCCCACAATACAGCAACGGTTTACCATGGTTGAAATCAAGTTAAGGTGAAATTAATCAGGCTGAGAAGGAGTACAGTATGCGGTAGTCATAGGCAGTAGTCTGAGCCGCGGTAAAAGAGGCCGTCAAGATGGCGGCGACGCAAAGTGCTTACGTCACGACGACCAAGCCCTATTAGAGCAGAAGAAGATTATATAATTTCAAGAATTGTTGAGCGGTCTTATTTAAATCCATCTACCGTAAGTGATTTAGAACAACAAGAATTAGCTGAATTACAAATTAAGCTAGACAATATGTACATAAGTAAAAGTAAAGGTGCACTTGTTAGATGAAGAAGAAAATGGCTGGAAGAAGGAGAACAAAACACCCATTACTTTGTAAATCTTGAAAGACATAATGCTATCAATAATTCTATCAGCAGACTAAAAATTAACGACTCAAAAAAATTGATGATCCTGATCATATTGCTAAATACTGTTGTTCATTTTATGAGAATCTGTATCATTCTAACCTTTGTCAAGCCTCAATTGATTCCTTCTTAAATTATTTAATAGTGAAACCGATTTCTAACATCGAACAGAAACGCTGTGAGGAGCCAATCACCATTCATGAAATTCTTCATGCTATTGCACATCTTTAAACCAAAAAATCCCCTGGAACCAATGGTCTAAGTGCCTAATTCAATAAACATTTTTCTAACCAACTTGCTCTGTTTTTATTAGAGGTATTTAATGAAAGAATCAAAAATGTCTCTTTGCCTGCAACTCTTTCTCAGGGATTAACCTCCCTTATACCAAAACCCAACAAGGACCCTTTACTTCTTGATAATTGGCGACCTATTTGCCTTATTAATACTGACTATAAAATATTAGCCTTAGTGATGCTAAAAGATTAAAATCAACTATTCACTCAATCATTGACTCAATCTGGATTTATGAAAAATCGGCATATCACAAACAACATAAGACTTGTTCTTGATATCTTAGATTATCCTGGTTTTGTTTCTAATAATGGATTTATTTATTTTTTTTAGACTTCTATAAGACTTTTGACACTGTAGAACATGGTTTTATATTTCAAAGTTTAGAAATGTTTGGATTTGGACAGCATTTTATATCCATCCATCCATCCATCCATCCATCCATCCATCCATCCATCCATCCTTCCTTCCTTCCTTCCTTCCTTCCTTCCATCCATCCATCCATCCATCCATCCATCCATCCATCCTTCCTTCCTTCCTTCCTTCCTTCCTTCCTTCCTTCCTTCCTTCCTTCCATCCATCCATCCATCCATCCATCCATCCATCCATCCATCCTTCCTTCCTTCCTTCCTTCCTTCCTTCCTTCCTTCCTTCCTTCCTTCCTTCCTTCCTTCCATCCATCCATCCATCCATCCATCCATCCATCCATCCATCCATCCATCCATCCATCCTTCCTTCCTTCCTTCCTTCCTTCCTTCCTTCCTTCCTTCCTTCCATCCATCCATCCATCCATCCATCCATCCATCCATCCTTCCTCTTATCCGGGGTCGGGTGCGGGTGTAGCAGCTTCAGTAGGGAGGGTCAGACGTCCCTCTCCCAGCCACTTGGGCCGGCTCCTCTAGGGGAATCCCAAGGTGCTCCCAAGCCAGCGTGTCCTGGGTCTCCCCCTGGGCCTCCTCCCGGTTAGCTCCCTGGAACACCTCACCAGGGAGACGTCCAGGAGGCATCCTAACCAGATGCCCGAGAAACTCATTTCAGCCGCTTGTATCTGGGATCTCATTCTTCAGTCATGACCCAAAGCTCATGATCATAGATGAGGCATAGCAGTGAGCCTTAAGAGTGTGATTCCTCTGTAGTTGGAACACACCCTCCGGTCCCCTTTTTTAAATAGAGGGACCACCACCCCGGTCTGCCAATCCAGGGGAACTGCCCCTTATGTCCACACAATGTTGCAGAGCCTCTTTGGCCAACACAGCCCCACAACATGCAGAGCCCTAAGGTACTCAGGGCGAATCTCATCCACCCCTGGAGCCCTGCCACCGAGGAGCTTTTTAACTACCTCAGTGACTTCAGCAACAGAGAAGGGAGGACCCAAGCTGGAGCCCCCAGGCTCTGCTTCCTTGATGGAAGACCTGTTGGTGGGATTAAGGAGGTCTTCGAAGTACTCATCCCACCGACATACAACGTCCCGAGTTGAGGTCAGCAGCACACCAGCCCCACTATAAATAGTGTTGTACTGCACTGCTTCCACCTCCTGAGATGCCGGATCGTGGACCAGAATCACTTCGAAGCAGAAGTCTTTCTCCATGGCCTCTCCAAACTCTTCCAAAGCCTGAGATTTTGCCTCATTAACCAGCCGAGCCACCCGCCGCTTTCACTCCCAGTACATATCAGCTGCTTCTAGAGTCCCACAGGTCAATAAAGCCTGATAGGACTCCTTCTTCAGCTTGACAGCTTCCCTCACTGCTGGTGTCAACCAGCGTGTTCAAGGTTGCCACTGCGACGTGCACCGACAACCTTGCAGCCACAGCTCCGACTAGCTGCCTCAACAATAGAGGCAGGGAACATGGTCCACTCAGACTCAATGTCCCCCACCTCCCACGGAACGTGTTCAAAGCTCTGCCAGAGATGGGAGTTAAAGCTCCTTGTCACGGGGGACTCTGCCAGTCGTTCCCAGCAGACCTGGTAGGCATTTTATAACAATTATTAAAACTCTGTATCAAAACAACAACAGCTGTATTAAATTAAGGAATGGCTCGTCTGCCAGATTTAACATCGGTAGAGGAATCAGACAAGGGTGTCCTGTCTCTCCCTACCTGTTTCTTTTGGTAGCTCAGCTTCTGGCAGATCACAATAAAACCAGTCCTTTAAAAGGGTTAATAGTTGCTGAAAAATAAGTTATCCCAACACAACTGGCTGATGAAACTACCCTGTTCTTAAAGGACAAGAATCGAGTTTCATTAGCAATCCAAGTATTAAATTATTTCTCAAAAGCTTCTGGTCTTTGTTTGAATCTCAAAAAATTTGAGATTATGGTTATAGTAAAATGTTTCCCAAATCTTTCCTTATCAATCTTTTAATTATCTTGACCAAATTTCACTTACATAAATTTAAATTTCTAAAAAAAAAAAAAGAAAAAAAAAGACAGACTTTAATGTTTATTTAATTGAAGTTAAGCAATATCTTCATACTATTCAACTCTGTTCACACCAGAAGGCACAAAAACACAGCAATCTGTTCCCAACCAAAAATTCTGGACAACTTAATGTTGTAGAAATGTTTATTTGTAGAATGTATATATGTATACATAGATACAGAGATGGCAAAAGTACTCACTTTCCGTACTTGAGTAAAAGTACAGATACTTGTGTTAAAAAATACTCTGGTAAAAGTTGAAGTACTGATTAAACTTCTTTACTCAAGTAAAAGTAACAAAGTACAGGCTTATAAATTTACTTAAAGTATAAAAGTAAAAGTAGAAACCACTTTTTTCATGCCGTTGCCTACATTTTAAATGGATGTCTGCCAATAGGACTAGATCTCCGTTGTGTTCATTTTCAATCATCTTGTCGTCCATGCTACTATGCTAACGCCACCGCCACCAAGCTGCAATGATTTGCCGCCAATGAATACCGCGGAATCTGTCGATTCATCTTGTAGTGGTGCGTCAAATGCAACGTAGATTCCCATCCAATTAGATTGAATTTGGTATTGATGAGGTGAAAAATAATAACGGTAACTCCATTGAAATGATTCAAAACTAAAGTAACGAGACAATTTTTTAAAATGTAAGGAGTAGAAAGTACAGATATTTGTGTAAAAATGTAAGAAGTAGAAGTAAAAAGTCGCCATAAAAATAAGTAGTAAAGTAAAGTAAAAATATCAGAAAAATCTACTTGAGTACAGTAACGAAGTATTTGTACTTCCTTACTTACCATCTTTGCATACATATGTACACATGACGCTCCCCAGCGCACATGTTTGTCAATCTGTTTGTCTATTCTGCTGATTATATTTATTATTTGTAACATATCCCCAGGCATATTTGTTTGTATGTTTTATATTTTATTGTTGACTTTAGGTAAAAAACAAATAATAATAATAAAAAACAGTGATTATAAAGAAAGGATTTTAAGGTTTTTTGATTTTCAAAAAATACATGATTAACCTTAACACGTTATAGTTTAGTATGCTTAGTGTTCTGGGTGAGGAAAAAAACGTATTTAAAATAGTAAAAACAATATCGAGGATGACCCGGATGTAGATGTAGCTGCTTATGCGCAATGAGCTGCTGGCAGGGATCGGGTGGCACTAGCTTAGCTTGTGTGTGGAGTCATTGTAGAGAGGCTGATAATCTGGGAGTGTTTGCAGTGAGAATGTCTTCAGTCCAGCTTCAAGGAGAGTTTATCACCGAGCAGTTAACTCCTGCTGAAGAAACATTCACGGAGTTTAAAGGGAGTTTGGTCAATTCGGAGGAAAAGATGGACGATCAACATCTACTGCTGGATTTCACCAGGATCCCCCAGATCATCTTACACCGGATAGGTAGGAAACACCTGATAGAAACGATTCCCTGATGATGCACACTGTGGATTTTAGCCTCATCTGATTGGAGAACTGCTTAGAGGAGATCAACATGCTAAGCTAAAGCTAACCTACTGTCGGCGGCCATCTTACTGCGGTCAGCTCGCTCACTTCCAGCATTGGGTTTTAATGACTGCGGTCGAGTTAGTCATTTTCTCCGGTTAAACCTCTTCTTCGCTCCGAGTTCACTGCAATCACAGAAAGCCGTCTCTACCATAGAGATAATATTAGAGTAGACCCGCATTGACTGTCTCTGCGCAGACATTACGGGCGCCATCTTGGGGAGGTCATCCTGCTGCCCTAACCTGCTGCTTTAAGCAGAACAGTAGAAGGATGCCTCAGCACTGCAGCGGAGTTTAGTTTAAATCAACAGACTGTTGACATCAGGGCTGGAGGGAGAACTTCATGAAGGCATCAGAGCTTTGGAAGACATTACTAAATAAACAGCAGATATACACTACATAGAATAGAAACTCCCTTTGTTGGCCCACTGTGGGGAAATAGTGGAGTTACTGCAGCAACAGATTACAGCAACAGTGCTCACACTATGTGGACCTTAGAAAGTTTATAAAGATAATAGAATAAGTGACAGAGTTAAATATATATATATATATATATATATATATATATATATATATATTAACCAATTAAAATGAACCACAGCTGATCAAAGGGCTGTAAAGAAAATAAATAAATAGAACATAAATCAGATAAAACAAATGTAAACAAACAGGTCAGAATAAATGTCCTCATTTCAGGCCTCAGATCTATCAAACACGTGTTTGATGGATGTGAATAATGGGAAATATTGTGGGAAACTGAAGTGTTGTGATCAAAACCTCATTGTGAGCAGACAGCATCTAAAAGCATCTGAGTCTGCAGAGTCCTGAAAGTTGGGATCCAGGAGGATCTGGAAGAATATGGACTGTAAAACACTCCAACAGCTGGGATGATGTTTAAATCCATTAATTAGGATTACAGTACTTTAGATTGGGATTTCTAATTATCCTTCATTGCTTCATGTGGCTGTTATGACACTGCCATGGTCTGTAACCATGTTCATAAAGTTACCTGTGATGTCAACAAACCCTCTGTCTGCCAATGGAGCCGCGTTGTTTGATTTGCTTCCAGAGAAACTTTCAATCATTAAGGGTTTAGATTTACATGTAATTTGAAATTACTTTGACTCACTAAAAGCCGGGCTTTTAGTTAGGAATATTTCATAGGGTTTAGGCTATAAAAAGCTAGCCTGACGTAGTCCTACTCAATTGTAGTCAGAATGAGTCTGATGCTGCTCCATAGAGCTGTGATTATGGGGCGTGTTTCGAACGAACCAGGAAAAAAAATGCCTCTGCACTCAATTGGATAGACCTACAACCAATAAGAGCAACGGATTGCGTGACGTATGTTAAGCGAGGCATAGTTGTTGTCAACAAAAATCAAAGCGTGCAGTTGCACACCTAGAATAAGAAGATGAGCCTTGATCGCGTTTCTCTGTTCCTCTTTTAAAATTAATTTGCTGTCGATATCTTCTAGAACAGACCTAATAGCAGAATCTACTCACCTCAACTCTCCAGGGGCAGCCATTGTTGCTGTCACCCAAGCGCGCTTTGGTCACGTGGTTGATTACGTTACTGTTGATCATCTGTCCATCATCGTATAAAGCCCGCCCTGACAATTTGATTGGCCCGCCAGATATTGTGCTAGCATACTCGCGCTACTGTTGAGCAATGCCAGAACAAACTTCCCGACCTCAAACGTTATGGGCGGGACTAAGTTCGGAATGGCACCCAGGCTAATAAAAAGCTAGAAGGCAGCAGAAAATGACAGAAATGGCCACTGCATCAATCTGAGGTTAGCAGCAATTAGCCTCAGTGTCCTGTGGGCGGGGCTATGCTGCTTTGAAACCTCCAGATGTGCTGTGCTGATGAAGGTTCTCAGTCATCCAGGTCATAGTCATTCCGTAAAAATTCAAAAAAATATCCACTGGACTTGGTTTCCAAGATTTGAAGACGTTTCGCCACCTCTCCAGGAAGCTTTCTCAATTCAAAGCCTTTGAAGAGGTGGCGAAACGTCTTCAAATCTTGGAAACCAAGTCCAGTGGATATTTTTTTGAACTTTTACGGAACTCCAGATGTTTTTTTTTATTTTTTATTTATTTGAATAGGGACAATGCACATTAATGAACATCAGTATAAAAACAAATGTAAATATGCCGGATTATAGCTACAAAGCTAGTTTTCATCCGTAGACCCTAGGCAGGCAAATACATAAGAAAGAACATAACATACAATACAAGCATCACAAGGAAATGTTAAGAGTTTAGTGGTTACATGACTGGTTTGTTTTCATCTGTAGTTTGAGTTGAGCTCTGAAGCTGATCAGTGTAGGGTTCTCCCGTATGTGCAGAGGAAGACTGTTCCAGATGTTAGAGGCTCTCACAGAGAGAGTGTTCTGACCAAAAGTTGTTCTTCTGTGAGGAACCTCACAGTCTCCTCTGGACGAGGCCCTGCTTCTCAGGCCACTTCAAGTCTTGTGTTTGAACAGAGTAGACACAGGAGGCGGGGCTAGTCCATGTAGCGCTTTATAAATGAAGCATACATACTTAAAATTTATGAAATTTTAAAAATTTAAAAGATTGTACTTGTTTAAAATATTACATACATGGAAAGAATTAGGTTTTTGGTCAAACACTTTTAGAGATTTTTTTGTACAGCAATTAATTTTAAATTGGTAACTGTGGTGAGAGACCAACTTGTAATGCAGTATTCAATGTGAGATAAAATCATCGAGTGGAGAACAATTCTAGCAGCAAGTGTTAAAAAAGACCTGATTTGTTTAAAATTTTTAAGGTTAAATTTGACAGTAGTGGCAAGTTTTTTTATATGATTTTTAAAGGACAAAGTGGAATCAAGTATCACGCCAAGGTATTTGAATTCTGTGACAAGTTGTAATTCTTCTCCTCTCAAGAATACTCCAGAGCTTTTTATTTCTTTTGATTGCTTTGAGAACATCAAACAGACCGTTTTTTTGAAATTGAGAAGCAAACATGATTTAAAAAGCCAGTCATGTACTTGCTCCATGGCTGAGGTCAGAATAGAAGCTGCCTCTTTAACACTTCTTGCATGAGTATAAATTACAGCGTCATCTGCATACATTTGAAAATTCACACTATTACATGTTTTGGAAAGATCATTTATGTACAGGGAGAATAACAGGGGACCAAGTATTGATCCTTGCGGGACACCGACAGAGACATCCAGGACCGATGATTTTATACGGTCAATTTTTACACATTGTTTTCTTGAGGACAGGTATGATTTAAGCCACTGAATTGCCTCTGGCGAGAAATTGAAGTCTGACAATTTTGTTAGAAGAATTTCATGGTTGACAGTGTCGAAAGCCTTTTTAAGGTCAAGGAACACTGCACCAACACAGGGGTATATATCCAATTGGCTTTTCACCTTTTCTATAAAAAAGCTGTTTGCCGATTCAGTGGAGTGGTTTGCTCTGAAGCCAAATTGCATAGCATGTAGGTTAAAGGGACTATTATTTAAATGTTCATTTATAATATTTGCTACCCATCTCTCAACAACCTTGGAAACAACTGGAAGTATACAGATCGGTCGATAGTTGGATGTATTTGAACTGTCACCAGATTTAAAGATTGGGGTGACTGTGGCCAGTTTCCAGGATGATGGGACAATTCTCTGTTTAAGTGATAAATTAACCATGTGAGTTATTGGAGCAATAAGGGACTCTTTGCATAATTTTAGGAGATGAGTGTCTAGTCCATGAATGTCTTTAGCTTTCGATTTTTTTAGTGAACTAATAATTTTGGAAACTTCCGGCCCTGTTATTTCGCGTAAATTAAAAACAGGCTGTGTGAGATCAATGGACCTTGGTTTAAGATCAGGAGATGGAAATAATTTGCTTATTTCTCTCACAGAATTTAGCAAATAATTATTAAATTCATTTGTCAATAGATCTGGATCAGTCACAGCAGTATTGTTTATTTTCAACTCAATTTCTTGTTTTGCTTTTTCATCCTTCCCTGTTAATTTATTTAAACTTTGCCAGATCTTTTTGGAATTTCCATTTGCTTCAGAAATTATGTTCATGAAAAAAGTTGCTTTAGCCTTTCGCATAATTTGAATAACCTTATTTCTTAGTGAGGTAAATTTATGCCTGTCTGTGATGAGATGGGATTTCATCTATTTTTTTGGTTGCTCATCTCTGTCTCTCATCCATTTCTTACATTCTTCATTCATCCATGGTAATAGATTTCTCTTTCTTTTGTTGTGGCTTCCCCTTTTGGTAAAGTTTAACAATTCTTCATTAATTTTCTTGTGAAATAGACCGCTGCTTTTTTCAACATCTTTACTTTGAGTGATTTCGTTCCAATCACAGCTTTGCAGAGCTTCCACTAGATTTGGTAGTAATTTTTTGGGAATGATTGTTTTGGGTGAGACTTTTGCATTTGGCCTATATGAATCATTAAAACGTTTTCTTGAGAAGAAGATGGCATTATGGTCAGACAACCCAGTTACATAATTAAAGGTTTTGATAATTCTTCCAGGTTTATTTACAAGAAACAAGTCTATCAAAGTTTTGGAGTGTGAAGTTATTCGAGTAGGTTGTTCTATTAACTGTTTAAAATTAAAATGTTCAGTGACTTGTTTCAGGTTCTTTCCAGCTTTCTTATCATTCCAGTTTGCATTAAAATCTCCAATATTATAATTTCTTTATTTAAATCACAATGATTAAGAAGAAGTTTTAAGTTGTCATAAAAATCCAATCTAGCAGATGGTTTATGATACAAGCAAATTACAATAAAAGACATTGCAGATGAGAGTGAAATTTCTACACCAAAATACTCTAGCTGGATTTCTTCTGGCCAGTATATCTGTCTACATTTTAAAGCGCTTTTAACATAGAGAAGAACACCTCCACCCCTCCCATGTGCCCTGTCATTCCTATAAACATTATACTCTGGCATAGTTACCACTGAATCTGGAGAGTTGTCTGATAACCAGGTTTCAGAGAGCCCCAGAAAGTCAATGTTAGAGTTGCAGAGTAGATGTTGAAGCTCTTCATTTTTAGATGCCATACTCCGTATATTCAAGTGTCAGCCTAACAAGCCTTTTGGTTTGGCCTGCGGATCCCAGATTGTTTTTGCCTGGTTAAGTGTATGGAAAATCTTAGATGTCCGATGTTTTTTGAAAACAGGATTTCTCTCCTTTTTTTGTAGTGGAGGCCCGGCTAGCTGTGGCCCAGGTGGTGGAGGCCCGGTTAGTCGTAGCCCAGGTGGTGGAGGCCCGGTTAGTCGTAGCCCAGGTGGTGGAGGCCCGGTTAGCCGTGGCCCAGGTGGTGGAGGCCCGGTTAGCCGTGGCCCAGGTGGTGGAGGCCCGGTTAGTCGTAGCCCAGGTGGTGGAGGCCCGGTTAGCCGTGGCCCAGGTGGTGGAGGCCCGGTTAACTGTAGCCCAGGTGGTAGAGGCCCGGTTAGCTGTATCCCAGGTGGTGGAGGCCCAGTTAGCTGTATCCAAGGTGGTGGAGGCCCGGCTAGCTGTAGTCCAGGTGGTGGAGGCCCGGCTAGCTGTAGTCCAGGTGGTGGAGGCCCGGTTAACTGTAGCCCAGGTGGTAGAGGCCCGGTTAACTGTAGCCCAGGTGGTGGAGGCCCAGTTAGCCGTAGCCCAGGTGGTGGAGGCCCGGTTAGCCGTAGCCCAGGTGGTGGAGGCCCGGTTAGCCGTGGCCCAGGTGGTGGAGGCCCGGTTAACTGTAGCCCAGGTGGTAGAGGCCCGGTTAGCTGTATCCCAGGTGGTGGAGGCCCAGTTAGCTGTATCCAAGGTGGTGGAGGCCCGGCTAGCTGTAGTCCAGGTGGTGGAGGCCCGGCTAGCTGTAGTCCAGGTGGTGGAAGCCCGGTTAACTGTAGCCCAGGTGGTGGAGGCCCAGTTAGCTGTATCCAAGGTGGTGGAGGCCCGGCTAGCTGTAGTCCAGGTGGTGGAAGCCCAGTTAACTGTAGCCCAGGTGGTGGAGGCCCTGTTAGCCGTAGCCCAGGTGGTGGAGGCCCTGTTAGCCGTAGCCCAGGTGGTGGAGGCCCTGTTAGCCGTAGCCCAGGTGGTGGAGGCCCGGTTAACTGTAGCCCAGGTGGTGGAGGCCCTGTTAGCCGTAGCCCAGGTGGTGGAGGCCCTGTTAGCCGTAGCCCAGGTGGTGGAGACCCGGTTAACTGTAGCCCAGGTGGTGGAGGCCCTGTTAGCCGTAGCCCAGGTGGTGGAGGCCCTGTTAGCCGTAGCCCAGGTGGTGGAGGCCCTGTTAGCCGTAGCCCAGGTGGTGGAGGCCCTGTTAGCCGTAGCCCAGGTGGTGGAGGCCCGGTTAACTGTAGCCCAGGTGGTGGAGGCCCTGTTAGCCGTAGCCCAGGTGGTGGAGGCCCGGTTAGCTGCAGCCCAGGTGGTGGATGCCCAACTAGCTGAAGTTGTAACCCAGGCAGCTGAGATAGGAACCAGGGTAGCTGTAATTGTAGCCTGGTTAGCTCAGGGGTTGGGCCTGCTAACTGTTGTCCAACATGGCATGTGTTCCTAGCCGGTCCAGGATTTATTTCAATATCACCAGCTAAAAGTAATATTAGCACAAGTTCCAAAGCCCCCAGGGATGATCTAGTTGTAAGTGAACGATCAAGTTTACCTGGGGGTGGCCTGGCATATCCAGAATTGAGAAATCTTGTGAACAAGAGGTATTGATTCCTCTTTACTGCGTATGGAGTTGAGTTTTCCATTTTCCGAGGGCCCGTTAAACTCCAGAAAAGGTAACAACATATAGCAATGAAAAATACACATGTTGATGGCACAATCCAAGGAAATTTGATGGTTTTATAGGTGCATGTTTCTGATTGACTGATTGGTCAGGTGAAGTTTGTAGGTCTACTTTCTCACCTGAAAACATTTTAAAACAAATTTTTATGACAAACTATTAGTGGTTTGAAACTATGACATTTCTTCACTTCATTTACTCTGAGCTTTCTCGTGTTGATTTGTACTGCATGATTGTAACAGTACTTTGCCGCCGTTGATGATGTATGCAAGTCTATAATTACAGAAAAGTAAACATATTTCCATGTTTCTCCAAACAGAAATGAACGGTGAGAAGGAGACTGATTCCTGCTGTGATCAGTTTAGCAGATCAGCACCAGCAGCCTTTAGTTAAAGGGCTGATCTTAACCAGCCTCCACTGGTATCTTTCCCAGACCTGTTTGAGGACCTGAAGCCTCCACATACAAGCAGTTAACAAGTCTTATATCTCTGGAAGTTCATCTGACTAATGAATAGCTGTTGGATCTGAAGATCTTCAGACTCAACACAGAAAACTGTTGTTTCCATGAAGGTAGATGAACATCTGTGAAGCTACGTCGGCTATACAGTTTGTTCAGAAACATTTATTTCACTCTAAAAACATTTTTTGATTCTGAAGGAGGAAAGCAAAAAGTAAAAAAAAAAAAAGATTTTAAAACTGAATTTACCACCAGATTGTCTGTCCGGATAGACTCTACAGCTTTGATGATAAAAGTGGCTGACAGTAGAGCAGTGACTGGTCTTTTATAACCTGTGATTTTAACGTCACAGCTGCAGTGCATTCTGCGAGATTTAGGTCCACTCTGTTTATATCAGCATGAGGATGATTAAAGTGAGGTGTCCTTTCTTTAACCTACGATAGAAAGTCTTTCTGCTGTTTGTCTTTCCAGACCGCCTTCAGGATTATGTTGGGAAAGAGGAGGATTTCTCTGACCAGCAGCTCGATGAACAGGAGAGGAATTCCAGTTTGGACCAAGAGGAACCAGAAGCTCTGCAGATAAAAGAAGAGCAGCAAGAACCAGAACATCCCTGGACAAAAGAGGAAACCATGGAGCTCCCCATTAGTGAACAGGAGGAGCAGCTTGTTCTGAAGCAACAGGCTAAAGATAAAGGAAAGAAACTGTCCCCATGTTTGACACGGAAAGAACACTTTCTAAAAAAGAAACATTTTATGGTTCACGTGAAATCTCACACAGGTCAGAAGATTTATGAATGTCTGTCCTGTGGAAAAATGTTCACATCAAAAACTAGTCTTGATAGACACATCAGAATTCATACGGGCAAGAAACCTTTTGAATGTCGGTCCTGTGGAAAAAGCTTCACTTATAAACATCATCTTGAAACACACATGAGAATTCATACAGGAGATAAGCCTTTTTCCTGCTCGATTTGTGGCAAAGGTTTTACTCTAAAACATCATTTGACTGGACACATGAGAATTCACACAGATGAGAAACCTTATTCCTGTACCATTTGTAACAAAAGTTTTAATGGGAAGACTACTTTGACTTTTCACATGAAAATTCACACAGGTGAGGATGTATTTTCCTGTAACATTTGTAACAAAATATTTACTAAAGAACATCATTTGACTCGACACATGGGAATTCACACAGGAGAGAAACCCTTTTCCTGTACCCTTTGTAACAAAAAATTTAGTCGAGAACATCATTTGATTCGACACATGACAATTCACACAGGTGAGAAACCTTATTCCTGTGAGATTTGTAACAATAATTTTACTCGAAAGGATCATTTGACTTCTCACATGAGAATTCACACAGGTGAGAAACCTTTTTCCTGTACCATTTGTAACAAGACTTTTACTGACAAGAGTAGTTTGACTTCTCACATGAGAGTTCACTCAGCTGAGAGGCCTTTTGTATGTTTGTGCTGCAGAAAAAGCTTCACTCACAAGTCTAATCTTGACAGACACATGAGAAGTCACACAGGTGAGAAATCTTTTTCCTGTACCATATGTAACAAGAATTTTAAAGAAAAGAGTAATTTGACTTATCACGTGAGAATTCACAAAGGTGAGAAGCCTTTTGTATGCCTGTCCTGTGGAAAAAGCTTCACCTCTAAGTCCTGTCTTAATAATCACATCAGAATTCACACAGGTGAGAAACCTTTTTCCTGTACCATTTGTAACAAGACTTTTACTGACAAGAGTAGTTTGAATTCTCACATGAGAGTTCACTCAGCTGAGAGGCCTTTTGTATGTTTGTGCTGCAGAAAAAGCTTCACTCACAAGTCTAATCTTGACAGACACATGAGAATTCACACAGTTGAGAAACCTTTTTCCTGTACCATTTGTAACAAGAAGTTTACTGATGAGAGTCATTTGACATCTCACACGAGAATTCACCCAGGTGAGAAGCTGTTCTCCTGAATGATCTGTGACAGCGAATCATTCAGCGAATTCGTAACAGCAGTTAGACGCCACAGGAAGGAGCAGTTGAGGCGTTTTCCATGTTTGGTGATAAAATGTCAATCTAGAAACTGCTTCACCTGGTTGCATGAGAAAATCAAGGGTTAATGGTCTTTTTGGAGTAAAGTTTTTAAGAAAGCCATTATTTGGAAACACATTACATAGAAACTAGAACAGATTAGAAGTTATATTCTAAACCTGGAGTCTCAGATGAAGATTTGGGACGTATATAAGTGTGTCATTCTCAGCTAACTATTAGCTGATTAATGTTTTTTAATGATTCTTTGAAAGTATAATTTTCCTTTGAACTACTTCTAATAGTTTTGATCTTGATTCTTTGGATGTTATATTTTACCTGCTATGATTGAAATTAACTTTAACCTCTTTTATACCACTGATTATATGTAATAAGTGTCTAATAAAGGTGCTGGAGATCTCAAAGCTCACATGGACACTGAAAAACCTGAAAAAGCTCTGAGAGGTGAGAGTTATTCTGCAAAGTTGACTGAGTACTTTGTTAGAATATTTGTTGAAGCTATAGTTTCTAATATAGAAGAGGACATATTTAGAACATGATTTGATTTATGTATTTTAATAGAGAGCTTTAATTTTGTAATTGGTTGTTACAGATTTTACTACAAAAGTTATTTTTGTACCGTTTAGGTATAATAAAGCTGTTGATGAACCTTTGAGAAGCCTGTCTGAATCCATCTGGAGGCTGGGCAAAGTGTCCTCTTTATGGAAATCTAAATATGCTCACCCTAATATATATACCTATTCTAAAAGAATTAGTTCTGTAGTTCCCATTTTAAGCCAACTGATGTTTGCAGGAGCTGTTTTGAACTAGACTACAGAGGGACGGCAGCAGTTTATGGATCATGTTACTTCATGTTTTTGAACTTTATTAGGGAGATTCACTGAGCCTCCTGATGGGTTTTTAGGCACAAGACAACTTGGAGATAAAGGCTCTTTATCTAAACACAAATATTATACTTCTGGATATTTTGTTTGGCTGTTTTTTATGTGATTTCCAGCAAATCTTAGTGTCTATCATTACTCCCAAGAACTTAATTTCCTTAACTGTTTCTACTGTCACATTATCTCTCAGGATATGTATATTTGTTTTACTTTCGCAGTTTCCTAACAACATAAACTAAAATCCATCTAAATCCATACTGACTTTCAGAAATCAACTTATATTTATTAATCAATGTATCTAATCCACAAATAATTTCTCCAGAATTTTGGAAAACTGGAAGTAGAGAAACAGGCCTATAATTTGTGAAGTGCTTTCTGTCCTCACATTTATAAAGTGGAATAACTTGAGACTTTTCATATTTTCTGTAAATTTATGCGACTGAAATGACCTTATTAAGTACGGTCATATCGGTGCCATCGCAGTCAGTTGACCTCTTATTACATTTATTGACAATTCCCTTCCTCTCACAGCAGTGAGAAACAGTGAACAAGGATTTCTGTTGATAAATGTTTCATTCAAAGATCCAGTTGTTGTAGGATCCAGGATTATTTTCTGCCAGTTTGGGTCCAACACTAACAAAATATTTATTGAAATTATAATTATAATCGTATTGTTTACAAAAACTGGAAATTTCCTTTTTCCAGATTTTCTTGATAAAATTATTGAATAAATTCCAAATCCCTTTGATATTCTTCTTATTTCTACCCAATAATTTACTGCAATAATCCTGTTTAGCTATTAGTAGAATAGCATTTAATTTATTCTTATTTTCATTCTCTACATCCAAAGACTTGTGAGATCTCTTTATAGTTTGTTCTTTTTATTTTTCAGGCTTTTTGCAAACCCTTGGTGATCCATTAAACTTCTTTTTGTTTTGATGAGAGAATATTATTAATGGAAGTTTTTATAAATTATATGCTATATCGAAATCTTGCAAAACAGACTCCAAGTTATGTTTCAACATAATCATCTTTGAAAGACTTCAGTGATTCCTCTGTCTTTACGGTTTTAAACTGGATTACTTTCATCCTCATTATTTTATAGAGAAATTGTCGCTGACAATGAAGACTTGAAGATGATCACTAATTTGCTGAACTATTGATTCACTTAACTTATTGTTATCTAAGATATTAGTAAATATATTTTCTATTGAAGTGGCACCGTTAAGTGTGATCCAGCTGGGTCTAGTGATTTTGGGGAAAAAGGCTCAAACTGTAGATGGTATTAATTAACTCTTCAGGACGTTTATGGTTAATTGAGTTAAGTAGATCTATATTAAAATATCCAAACCATACTTTAAGGCTGTTGACACAACTGTCTACAATTTTTGCAAGAGATATTTTTTGGGAAAGACTTCAGTGTCGAGCAGAGTTTTCGTAAAGGCTTTGCTGTATTCACCTTTTTGATGCATGCCTGTTGCAGTTACCATTTGAGTAATAAAACCTGTTGTTGAATTTCCCATGAGTGTGCAGGTATTTATGTACCTTCTAATATTTAGTTTGGATTTCCTGTGATGCATCTTCACATAAACTCTTTATTATGGATAAAGGGACAGTTTTCAGAAAGCAAATTGCCATGTTTGTTTTCTTTACTCCGACGCATCTAAATGAATCCCAGTGCAACCTGTTGCTTTCAGAGTTAACCTAATGTGTCGATACGCTCCACCTGTTGTGTGAAGCCTTGAGGTTTGTTAGAGAACATTCTAGAAATAACCCGACAGGAAAACCCAGGAACAGAGCAGACATTGATGGATGTTGGTGGTAACATCAGGTAAGTGCAGTTGTCTTGCCCAACGATACGGAGACGTACGGAGCTGCAGCTTGAACAGATAAATCCCAGCTCCTGAGCCAGCTTATGCTAACGTCGGGATGGAGGAAATTTCTGCTGCAAACCCATGAAGAATTCAGTGTTTCATAGCTTTACTCTGGAGGAGCTGCAGAGATCTACAGCTCAAGTGGAATAATCTGTCAACAGGTTAGCAATCGGTCATCCAGAAATTGGGCTCTATTAAAGCAATTTGACATTAAAACCTTATATTATTGGGAATTGTGTTCAATTATAATTGGGAACATTTTGATTGAAATCTTTACCCTCATTTCAGTCTTTAAAAGATGTGGACATTCATTTATACAATCGTTGCCTCATGACTGCAGAGAGATGCTATGGATGGTGAGCTATGCTGCAGGGTCAGACTGTTACTGAATGCTTTTAGCATAAATATGTAAAAACAAACTGAATTTATAATGCAATTCATCTAAACCGTAGAAAAGAAGCCCTTTTTTCACCTTCTCATTTCCCCGCTCACATGCCAAATTAGTAGATCCTTAAAAACAACTCTAAATACGCCTAATTAAAGAGAAAAGGGTTAAATGTTTAGATGTTTTCCTGGTCCTACAATAAAGGGGGCAAATATAAATTTCAGGCACTTCTGATATTGGTTTGAGAAGAATTTTAAAAGCCATTTGGCATTTCCTACCATTTTACAAACCTACATATGGAAGCAAATTGTTACCATATTTAAAATGAAAAACCATGATCAGAAATGCTTTTTCATTTTAAGAATGAGGCTGCATTGTTTGACTCATAGGTGAAATTAGTAATTAATAATCCTGTTTGCATTTCATCATCTTCCTCAACACTGCTCATCATTTTACTTAATTAAAACTAAAAAGAAAAAGACATTTGAGATTTATTTTCCAAATGTACCCCAGCATATACATACCAAAATTCTATTTGAAATGTAAAAGTTGAAAATGAAAAACCATGATCAGAAATGCTTTTTCTGCACAGCGCCCCCTACTGAACAAGACCGGTAACCCGGTCAGCAAGGACCTGAGGAAGAGCGGCTGCTGACGTCACTCTGCTGCCCCCGCTGGTCAGAATGCTTTTTGTTTCCGAGTTATGGACAGTACTTTGCTGGCAGACCATGAAAACGAAAAAGCAACGTCCGCAGTGTTTTCTCCTTGATTATGGCATAAAATGTCTTAAAGAAGAAAATGCAAACGGGATGATTGATTACTAATTTCATTTATGAGTCAAACAATGCAGCCACATTCTTAAAATGAAAAAGCATTTCTGGAAATGCTTTTTCATTTTAAATATGGTAACAATTTGCTTCCATACCTACAGAGCAATTGGATCCTTTGCAAATAATCTCATTTAAATACGAGGAAGTATGTGGCTTTAGCGTTACAAAATGTGAAAATAGAACATGTAAAATTACACACATCAGATAACGATAATTTCAATTAGAAACTGTTCAATATAATGTTTCCTTTGGTCACACATTTACAAAAAGACGTGCTTCAGCACAAAAAAGAAGCACAGGGAGTCAGGAGACACTTTTATTCAAATGAAATGCAGTTAGTTAGAGAAGTCTGCAGATAAAAATCACATTTTAATGACCACCTTTTCTTCCCTTGAAAAAATGATTTAAATAATCAGCTATAGAGTGAAACCATCCTGAGAAATGGAGCAAAAACTCAACAAAATGCCTTAAAATGTCAGTTTAAACCACAGTCACCATGACAACTGATGGTTTTCTTAAAGCTGGACTAGAATCATCATCTTTGTGCCTTCAACTCTAAAACCCAGAGGTAGGTACTGACTAAACTCTGCTCCTGGAACTGCAGCATCAAATATAAAATATAATCTAAGGAGGCTTTCCTTTATAACAGAGAAGAACTTTAATAAAATAAACAATGCTGCGAGAAATCAGTGGAACGTATTTGGGTTTTAAAAAGGCAAAAATAAAAATGAACTGGTATATTATTCATATAGAGCAGCACTAAATGCTAAAAACAAAATGACAGCAGCTAAACTGACAAGATAAATAACTTCTCCAAGTCAGTGTAAAATACTTAGCAAATCTTTTCGTCTGATAGTCCCTCTATGTTCAATGAGCTCATTCTGCTCCTCCAGAGCAGATCTGATCACCCATTCAATGTGCAACAAGTTAACACTAATTATTAGTGTTTATGTTCAAATTAAAATCCTGTTTGTAGAATAAAAAGAGGATAAAAGTTACAAAAAGTGCAAATAAACCCACATCATGGATTCTCTGAGATGATGAATATTTGGTCCAGCAGGTTAGGTCAGAGAGGATCAGCATAAAGGTGTCTCTTCTAAGAGTCCACAGAGATCCTGGATCAGCAGCTCAGCTTCTCCTGGTCAAAGGAACCTTTTCTTCCAGGTTGGTTTCAGCATCTGCTGCTCAAACTGAAGGAAACAAAACAAAGCAGATCAACAATCTCCTCTTCAACAAATGCACTAAATATTCACCATCCAGCTGAGAAGCAGAAGGCTGAAGACCTGCGTCTCACCAGAGGGGTTTCAGTTGGAGCTTCGGCTTCTGGGACGACAACCTTCCAGTCTTCTTTGTCGCTTCCTTCCTGTCCGCTGCTTTTTCAAATCCGATGGGCGAACTTAGGCTGAAGAGCTGTATGTATGATGTATATATGTGTGTGTGAGAGACAAACCTTTTCACTGACTGCACCTTAACCTTGTCTTTGTCCTTTAGGACGTCCAGCATTCTGGGGATTTCTGCAGGCCTTGAAACCTCAACCATCTGCTCATCTTTCTTCTTCCTCTCCTCTCTTTTATCAGCTCTATGGAGGAAAATGTTCCCTGCAGTGCTGGCCCAGGTGGAGGAGGTGGAGGAGCCCCACTAGCAGCAGCTGGAGTAAAACATGAAGCAAAGCATAAAAAGATGTAGCTCAGGTGGGGATCTGCTGCCATCTAGTGGAAACATTCCAGGAGAACGTTAATAAATCAGCAGTTCATGGAAAACTGAGAAAACAGTAAACCTTGTACCTGACAGCAGCATCTTTTCCTGAGCCATGACAGTTTGAGCTGTCTGAGTTTCCAGAGCGTTGATCTTCTGGATCGCCTCATCGTTTGGGAATGATGGACCCTGTGGATCAGGAGGGCCCTCATAGAGACCAGGCAGGGACCTCTGACAGGAGAGGGGTCTTCTCCAAGGTCCAGGCCTCTGGGCTCGAAGCATGAAGCCTGATGGGATCCCGCCTGCTTTAATCAGGCCACGAGTCAGAAGGGTTCCAACATTTTATACAGGGTTTTTATTTCACCTCAACTTTCTCTCATTTTGTCACGTTTCAAACATGAAGCTTGGATATAAATTTATTTGACTTTAATACAACAGAGCAAAGCAAAGCAGTGAAGGGGAAGTGACTATCATGTTCGTCCTGTCAGAGATTCTTCCACCTGAGCTGAGAATCTCTGCAGCTCCTCCAGAGCCTCCTCTTTTATACTGAGCTCAAAATGCAACAGGTGGATTATTTCCTGAAAGTTGATTTGTAAAGGCAATAGATTGTCTTCAATTTCATTTAGGGGTATCAGTGTACAGAGGTCTGAACATTAATGCACGCTGCACTTTTTCTACCTCATTTAGTAAAAAAACAAACAAGATATTTCTCTTTTATGAAGCACTACTATGGGACGGTTTATGACCTGTAGTCCCAATCAAACACTGAACTTTCAGAAAATGAGACAAAAAATGTGAGAAAGATATAAAGGGTGTGAATATTTTCTCCTGCACTGAATAAATCATGTTTCACAGAAGCACATCAGCTCTTAGACCTTCTGTTCGATGCTTCTACCTTCTGCCAAAGTAGCCTTCATCATCCTCATCATCCTCGTCGATCAATGAGATATCAGGCAGAGAGGCGACCAGGTTGGTCTGCCTCCTGACACCAAGAACTCCTGCCTCCTCAGCGTATGAGTGAAGCTGAAGGGATGGAGGGAAAAGATGTGAAACATTACAGGGAAAAAGAAAAGTTTCTTAGAAATACGCATGCATACAACCATGATGAGGTTAAATGAGAATGAAATGAAGCTTTCAGAAATCTATTGAAATAAAGACTAAAAATAATAAAAGAGCTCTGTGACAGAAAGAAACAAGAACTCCTTTATTTCTAAAGCACTTCACCATATTTATCACCAAGTGCTTTAAGGTTGGAAGCTCATTTCTATCAGAAGCTGCAACTGAATATCAACAAAGAAGAATTAGCAGCAATGTTGAAAGCAACCATCAGATTGAGAGGCAGCAATATAAAGAGAGGCTTAACATTAAAGGAATGAGCAGTGGACTCAGTGCAACACTTGCTAAAGGATTATATATTGCAAAGAACGGTGCAGAGCCGACATGGATAAACGGCCTAACATGATGAGAGCCGCATCTTTGACCTGCTGCACCGCCATGTTTAAAGAAAAACAACCATGGAGCTTGTTTGAATGTTTCTCTCCTTGTTCCTGTTTCCAACCATCCAAATAGGATGTCAAGGTTTCCTAGTATTGCCATAAAAAGACTTTGTCTATTTCCTTTAAAGATGTTAAGTTATCAGTATAGTGGGCATTATAAGGTACATTTATAGGTTCTCTGTCTAATTTGAATTATAAAGCCCAAAAAAGATGATTGAAAATAAATAAATAAAAGTAATGGCTTACACTACATCACAACCATGAAAGTTTAGTTTTATTCAATTAAGGTTAAAATAGCTGCTCATCTTTTCCAAATCGTTCTTTCAACAAACAACATCCATCAAAAATGAATGTAAAATAAAATATAGTGAAGATAAAGAGTGTCTGTGCATTAAATATGATGCTATTATTATTTTTCTAGAACAGTCAAAAGCTAAAGACTGAAAATCTTAAAAACAATAACGTAACTCAGCTTTTATAAAGGTTGGATTTTTCTGTATCTAATTTTCTTTTTTGAACAGGGGTTCAAAGAAATGAAGACGACTTTAACACCAGCTGTAACCGTCTCACTACAATCATGACAGGCCAATCACAGAGCAGCAAATTCAGAAAGAAAAATGTGACGTTTTTAATATGAATATAAATCTTTAAAATGTAACATTTATGTTCTGATTTTTATACCTATTTATTCTGAAAGACAGCTTCCATTTAGAGAAAAGTTCACATGAAAATATTCATTTATATGAACTTAAATTCAATAAACTTTGGTATAACATTTTTGTAAAATAATAAGAAGAAGATGGAAATGAAAATGATTTAAAATGTAAGCATGTCACTATAATGGAGCTTTTCATATGGATTTTATATCTGTAAAGATTTTAATCATATAAACACATCTGGAGCCTCCAGTAACATAGAGAAAGTGATCATTAGTTCACCCGCGTTTCATCAATATCTTGTTCTTCCTGGGGGGGGGGGCACATCCCAGATACCCTCACCTGGACTGGAAACACCACCTCACTGGTCAGAGGGCCCAGAAGCGCTTGGACTTCCTGTGGAGGACGAGGAGAGCCACCTGCCCCCCCCATCCTCCCCACCTTCTCCAGAAGCACCATAGAGAGCGTTCTGAGCAGCTGTCTCACTGTGAGGTGTGGAGGCTGCAGCGCCTCAGACTGGAAGAAGGTGAGAACAGCAGAGAGGATCATGGGGGCTCCTCTTCCCTCCATGAAAGACATTTCATCCCAGTGCTGCGTGTCCCGAGCCCGTGACATCATCGGTGACCCCCCCACCACAACCATGGACTGTTCTCTGGGAAGAGGCTTCACAGCATTCAACGCAGGTCATCATTTTTGCACCATGTGTTTTTCTCGCACGCTGTTTCCATTTGATCACTGCTGCACTTTATGGAATGGACATTTAATGAAAGCTCTACAAAATAAAAGTTTGTTTTGTATACACTCTGTTTATAAAAAAACGACAAAAGTTGTCTAAGTCTAAGAATCAAGAAGAAGAAAACAGTTTCATTAATTTACGGTTTCATTAGAGGAATTAAAACGAACCCTGAGGAGAATTAAGACGTCAATATCTGAGAACGATCAAATATGTTATATAATGATGAGTAAACTTAGTGAGCATCAAAGATCCTTTTATTAGATTATTTAACAGAATATGGGAACGTGGAAAACTAGCCCAGAGTTGGAAAGAGGCTACAGTGGTTCCAACACCAGAACCTGGCAAGGATTGTTGAAGACCAGAACATTATAGGCCGGTTGGTCCAACATCATGCTGCAGTAAAATCATGGAGAAAATGCTTCATGAAAGACGAACCTTTTTATTGAATCCAATGGATATTTATCTAAGCATCAAAGTGGTTTTAGGAGAGGGAGGAACACTATGGACCCTGCAATATGTTTACAGCATGAGGGAATGAAAGCTAAAGTTAATAAAGAAAGTGTTTTGGCGTTCTTTCTAGATACAGAAAAGGCTCATGATATGATGTGGAAAGAAGGATTAATGATTCAACTGAGGAAAATAGAATCTATCACTGGTTAGATCACTTTTTAACAGAGCAGGTAATACAGGGAAGAGTTGGTGAGATTATTCAGGGAAATATGGTTTAGAAAATGGGACTCCAAGGAAGAATAATAAGTCCTTTATTATTTTCAGTTATGATAAACGATGCATTTAAAGAAGCAGAGAATGAAATGGGCTGTTCTCTTTATGCTCTTTAGAAAACCTTTAAGTTTAAACTGGATTAAAAACAGAATACTCACAATAATGTGATAGTGTCTGATAGTATAGCAGCTTTATTAAGGATTGAATCAAATCATTGAAAAAGTAAAGATATTATTGATGGTATTTATCATCCTCTGAACAAACTACATGTAAAGAAAATAACAGTAGAATTTGTTTGGGTTCAGCTCATGTTGGAGAGGAGGGAAACAAAGGGGTTGATCTTTGAGCTAAACAGGAACTAAAATCTAAAAATGTTGATCTAGAGAATCCTTTAGTCAAGATTGAATGTAAAATAATAATAATAATCATGTTAGAAATATGTCAGGAAAACTGGGACATAAGTGATAAAGAGGAAACTGATATAAAATTCAGAAAAATGTGGAGATAAAAGGAAAGCAGGAAGAAACAGGAGAATAGAATCAATCATTTCATGATGCAGAATTGGTCAAACAGGTTTGAATAGTTCACTTCATTTATTATTGAATATATTTCTAATATAAATAAATGAAAATATCAATTATTCTTGGATTTGAAAAATACCAAATTATTACAGAGAAAACATTTTGTTTGGTTTTTGCTGTAAACTTCCTGCTGACCCTCCAGTCCAGCAGGTGGCGGTAACGCGCCTTTATAGTTGGTCTGCCAGCTGCTATAAAGAGAAGAACAACAGGCCTCGATGCGACCAGACTGGACAGAACAGCAGCTAGCAGCATTAGCTTAGCTTGTGTGTGGAGTCATTGTAGAGAGGCTGATAATCTGGGAGTGTTTGCAGTGAGAATGTCTTCAGTCCAGCTTCAAGGAGAGTTTATCACCGAGCAGTTAACTCCTGCTGAAGAAACATTCACGGAGTTTAAAGGGAGTTTGGTCAATTCGGAGGAAAAGATGGACGATCAACATCTACTGCTGGATTTCACCAGGATCCCCCAGATCATCTTACACCGGATAGGTAGGAAACACCTGATAGAAACGATTCCCTGATGATGCACACTGTGGATTTTAGCCTCATCTGATTGGAAAACTGCTTAGAGGAGATCAACATGCTAAGCTAAAGCTAACTTCCGGTTGATAGTGGGAGTCTATTAAAGGCTAAAGTGTGCATGATGTTTGGTCATTGCAGCTTTTCAGGCTAAAACTCTACTGTTCCATGTTGTTTGTGATGCTTAGATTCCAACATGGAGGCTGTTCTGATCCCTGATTCCTCAGATATCTATAGAATTGTTAGATGGTTTACCTGCTGCTGGACAATGGAGTCACAGTCTGCACATGGAGGAGGGAGGATTGGATTAAAGCTCCATCCATAGGCTGGAAAAAGCCTTTAAACAGGGTTTGCTTACTAAAACTATAGCTGCTAATCTGTTAGTTTGGGAAATAATAATAAATGACTTTGGTAACTCTGGTTTAGGAGAAGCAGCCCAGCTAATAGCTACAGTCACACCACAACCACATCAGCCAGACGTCGTCATTTAAACATCAGAAAATCATCACTGCTGTTTATAAAACATTGCTATTGAATTAGAGATTTAATTGAGGTCTCAGCCTCCAGTATTCTAGCTTTAGCTGAGATGGACAACTGTGCTTCTAGATGAAGTTGTTTCCAAACAGAAATGCTGCAGTTTTAACACGTTCAGCATCCAGAACTACAGCCATGTTAATAATGTTTGTAGGAAACCAAACTATCTGTACATTTGCAGGGCTGCCAACTTTTCACCAAACCTTAGAAAGAGATTTTTAAGTAGTGTGAACTAGGGCTGCAGCAACGAATCGATAAAATTGATAAAAATCGACTTTTAAAAGCGTTGGCAACAAATTTCATCATCGATTAGTTGTGTCGCGCGATTAATGCGTCATCCGCCGCCGCCGTCATCACTGCCACTTGACTGAAATGGGGGAAGAAAAAAAATTACGGCAGAGCGAGCCAGCGCTGCAGGTGCAGTGTTGCCAACTCAGCGACTTTTCAGACCCCTCCAGCGACTATTTTTCAAAAAAGCGACGAGCGACAAATCTGGCGACTTTTTACGGTGTCGCTGGCGGCTTTTGGAGACTCTTACGTGAAAGCATGTATCGTTCCTACTCTGCCGTGGGGCGCCTCCCCCATCCCAACCCCATTCTCCCGCAGGAGTCCCTCTCAGCGCTGCAGTCAGAGCAGCAGGATGTTTACCCTCAGCGTCCAGACTGCAAATGAAGCGCGCATGCGCCGGGATTGACGCCGCAAATTGATCACAATAATTAAAACAGCCTGCGCTTTGTAAAGTGAAAAAAGTCGTAACATGCAACTTTTGTCAAAACAAATGAACATGGCACGGAACCACCATGTTTGATTGGTTTTAAAGGGGAAACGTAACGTTAGTTTCTCAGGTAGCTCATCTGATGCTTTCCTTACCGTGTTAGTAGGTTACAGACAGTGATAAGGTTGGCTACTTATTTTACTTTTAATTTCATTTGAATTAGCTTAAGCAGCGTTTATATTTTCTTTATAAATAAATTAACTTGCAAATTATGAGGGCAAGGCTTTTAAAGTTTAAATCTTCTGGCAAAGATAAAGTAAAGATCCTGCAATTTATGGAAGTAAAGCAGAATAAAATCCAGCAAGATCAGTAATTTGTCAATTAATTATCTGCCACATTCCCATGTAAATATCTGTCTTTGGAGGATGTGTTTTTTAGCAACCCTAGTTCTCTCATTTTTATTCCAAATACAATTTATAATTTGAATCACAGGCTATTTTTATCTCTATGGTTCAGTATTTTCTCAAGTAGCAACTTTAACTGCTATACTTTCCTGTCTTAAAGGCAGAACTCTTCTAGTCTAAAAAAACTCATTAGTTGAAATGGGGGGGCCTATTGTTTGAACCCCTTAGGGGCTTTTAAAAACAAAAATGTCTTTTTTTGCACTTTATGAAACAAAGTAGCCTATATTTTGTGGATGTACAGCTACATTTCTCATGTAAGTTTGCGTAGTTTTAACACAAACATTTATTTTTCATATTGCACCAGTACAGTTAATGAGCAACCTGTACTTGTGTGCTTGTTTGTTCTGTCTAAAATGTTTATTTTGGAATAAGGGGTTAATATAAAAAAATTTTTTTTTCCGATTCATCGATTAATCCAAAAAATAATCGGCCGATGGCCATCGATTTTTAAAATAATCGTTAGTTGCAGCCCTAGTGTGAACAGGCAACCCTTGTCAGGGTTAGATTGAAAGGCTTAGATTACAGCTGCAGCTAAAGGTTGGAGGTTTTCAGAGGATTTAACTGAAACAAAGGTTCACACTGCAGCCCTGGATGCTCAATTCAGATTGTTTGTGAAATCCATTTTTTTTTTACGTTGCCGTTCACATTTCCTAATAAATGCGACTTTTATGTGGTCTCCTGTGTGAACTGCAGTCATGCAGTGTCCCGCATGCGCTGTAGAGGACGCAGTGACTTCACAGACATCTTTTCAAGATGGTTAAACATAAATATTGCTCTCTGCATCATCCTCTGCCATTGTTTTTGTTTTTAAGCCGCTACTTCATAGCAAGACCCAGAATAGTGACGTTTGTCGGTTATTAATGGTGTCCAGGTCAGATGAATGCAACCTGGCCGTTCAGACACAGGGCGCATTTGAAAAGATCACATTACTATCAGATTCAGGACCACATAGCCAAGCAGCCTGGGTCGCATTGGAAAAACTCGGATCTGTGTTGTTCAGACTATCATGAAAAGATCAGATCCAGGTCACATGTGGGCCAAAATAATTGGACTTGGGTCACTTCAGCTGCAGTGTGAACGTAACCATAGTAGCAAAATGTGGAAGCACAGTAAATGTTATTGAATAACAATAGGTGATCTGTAGTTATGTGGAAGAACTTTCACACAATATACATTTTTTTGTATATTGTGGTGATTTTCTGAGAACTGAAGTAAAGCAGTATGGGCCCTACTTCATCTTCAAGATATAGTCAACTAAGATGCTGGTGAAACTTCTCAGTCATCCAGGTCATCCCATCCCATCCAAATGAAGTGACAGACTAATCAGCTTCTTTTTCAAAGACTATAACTTCTGTGTTGTCTGCAGGACAAGAAAGACAAGAGTCATCCAGGTGTTTGTGTCTTCAAGACATGCCTGTAATCTATATAATGGATTGGCTTCATCTGGATTTACAGACAGATATAGTTGGGTATCAACAGCATTACTGTGGAAATTAATCCCATGCTGTCTAATAACTACAAATTGTGAGCATATATATAGTAAAGAGAATTGATCCTAGCACTGACCCCTGTGTCACACAGACAGTAGTTTTGCTAACTCTGAAAATTCAATTCGATCAAAGCAGTCTAAACCAAGTTCAGATTCTACCTCAGATGCTGACACACCTTCCAGATATAAACCAGTCGTAGATAGAGGAGTGTTAATTATCTTATTTTTAATAAGATGAATCTTATTTATAAAGAATCACATAACATCATTACTGCTAAGAGCAGGTGGAATGGGTGGTTCAACAGAGTCATGGCTCTGTGTGGGTTTGGCAACTGCTTTGTATTTTTAAAATTTTTCCTTCTCAAAGGGGCTGCATTGTCTAAGGCAGTATGCAGAGAACTAAGCCCATCATCAATATCATCAAACTGTGAGGGGGAATAAACTAAGCTTTTGCACTCTTCAGCACCTGATAATGATCTGCTAAAGTGAAACCTTCTTTTGTTGGAGGAGGACTCTGCTAAAATAATCCTGAAGGTTATTAAAAAGTGGTCAGAGAGGACAGGGTTGTGAGGAAATGCTGTTATTTCTTCACATTCTATGCCGTATGTCAGCACAGGATCCAAAGTATGAAGATGAGAATGTGTGGGACTATTCACATTTTGAACAAAGCCAATAGTGTCTAAGATAGCATTAAAGGCTGCTCTTAAGCTATCGCCTTCAATGTCAGCATGGATGATAAAATCCCCCACTATGATGACCCGGTCACTATTTAATACCAAATCTACCAAATGGTTCTTTTCTTTTGTGGACCTCATATGAGTTTGTGATGCATACCTGGAAGTGTTAAGAGTTGAGATATTTTTTTTTTGTTAGTCCTAAATTTAAATGGGCAATTATTCAACTAGACTAAGCGATAGTTATTTCACTTGTGAGCAGACCATGGACTTAAACTGGGACTAAATCAGGTGGCTAAATTAGAGCAAACAAGGAGAAAAGCTTACTAAAAATAATCACTACGTATAGAGAAAAAAACCCATTTGATGTGTTTGATTTGATCCTACACTCAATCCCCACATTGATAATTTCATCTTGCTGCTGTATATTTTATTCATATTTACTCAAGTGCTAGATTGCTTCAAATCTTCATTAACTTACTAAGTGAATTATTAGTCCAGATAGGATAAGACATCAAAGGACATAACTGTTAACTTCTAAGAAATCATGGTCTTTTTTTCAATATTTGGCTCAGTGCATAGGTGGGCTAGTTCCAAAATATCAACTGGATATGAACCTGAAATGTGTGTTAGCATTAAGATTGTGTTAAGAATGTAGACTGTGTTTTTATCAGCATGTTATTTTTATAAATAAATAACCGGAATGGAGTTGAGTTTTAACGTCTGTCATTGTTTAGCATGGAAATATGGAATATGGAGTGTGCGCGTGTGAAAACATTGAGATGTTGGAGTCTCATGCTCAAAGGGTGAGAGTTGACAACCCTGTAGACTCAATAAACATACACAGGCTTTGATGAATTTATTAAATATTTATTTAAGCTTAGTGGTTAAATATGCACTTGTAAAAAAGAAAAAGATATAAATGAAGTAAACTGTAATACTAGTTTTCACATTTTCACCTGGGCTGTTCCATACCAACGTTTAAGACTTAAGAGAAAGCATGTTAACTAAAATCAAAGTTGCTAAACTGTTACATTACATTAACTTAGCAACTATGGTTTTGGGAAAGCACCCCAGCTAATTTTTACAATAGCACCACAACAACCTCAGCCAAAGCCCGTAATTTGAAAGTAAGATTTGATTTTAAAATCCTTTGTTGTTCATAAAACATTGCTATTGAATTGTGGTCTCAGCCTTGATAACGTGTACAAGATAGCTTTAGCAACGTACATAGCGGTAAGCTGACTCCGCTATATGGATTTGCTGGATTTGCTCTAAATATCCATCTGGAAACCTTCCGTTGAAGTAATTTTGGGAAGCTGCGAAAATACTGTTTAGCTGATTGGCCTATGTTGGTGATAGATGGGTCAAATAAACCAATCAGATCAACGAAGCATATGACGTACTAACAGAGCGACGAAGAAGAGGAGCCAATTGATAGATCAAACTCTTGCCCAAACCAGTCGGGAGAAGAGCAAAAACATCTTTTCCTCTGAGAAAAGCCTCCAGAGCAGTGTTTTGCTCTTCTTTCAGTGAAGAAATACTCTGTAATTCCGATAAAACTTGCTCGATAGCCACGCTAACGCTAGTTTCATCGGCTGAAGCCGCCATGTTCTTTAGACTGAACTGTCGCGCTTCTCGTTGCGTCACACCTCAACCCGCCTCAAAGCCAACGCTGATTGGACGTTCGTTTGGTGAACGGCTCCAAATTATCTTTAACGGAGAGTCTCCAGACTGATCTGCGAGTGAAATCTTGAAAGCTCGCGAGATCAGGATGGTCTCATGAGGCTAACATAGCGGGTCTTTAGCCATGATGCACTGTGCTACACGATGAAATAGTTTCCATAAGAAATACTGCAGTTTTATTGTTTTCAAGCATCCAGAATTACAACAACGTTAAAAACATTTGTAAGCAGGATTTTAGCTGGGAATATTTCACTTTATAGCGTTAAGTGACAATTGTCCTTCCTGGTTGGGAACAGTAGGCATTTCGGTTATAATCCCTGCTGATCTTGGAATTGTTAACTAGTAGAGTTGGAAAAAATAAATTCTTTCAAACACAAAAAATAGTATCTAGTACATATTGAGAAAACAATAAGAAAGAAAACAACAGTTGTAATTTGATTTCCTAGTAATTCTTACTGTTAGAGAATAAAAAGAAAAAAGAAAATGTTTGTGTGCATTTATGTATGTATAATAAATGGATAACATCATACTTGCCATTCAAAACACTCAGTAGTGGTCGGCTCAGTCACCCCAGATAAAATTATTTAAGTTCACTCAAATATTAGGCTAAAAGTTAGCTATAGAAATGGCAGTAACTTCATATGGCAGCAAAACATCAATGATTAAATTATTTGGAAAACTGAGATTGGGTTTGTGTACTGGAAAAATGAAAATGTTCATTTTAAACATAATCTCAAGCTTTAAAGATAACAGTGGAGGTCCAAACCTGTGATTGTGGTGTCAGAGCTGAAGTGCATGCTGGGAGATGATGTTCCAGTCTGTTTATATGTAATTAGATCAATACAAGGATTATTAAAGAGAAGTCTTTCTGCTGTGTTTGTCTTTCAGACCGCCTTCAGGATTATGTTGGAAAAGAGGATTTCTCTGACCAGCAGCTCTGTGGACATGAGAGGAATTCCAGTTTGGACCAAATGGAACCAGAACCTCCACAGATAAAAGAAGAGCAGCAAGAACCAGAACATCCCTGGACAAAAGAGGAAACCATGGAGCTCCCCATTAGCGAGCACGAAGAGCAGCTTGTTCTGCAGGAGGAGATGGAAGATACAGGAGAGAAACCTTCCCCATGTTTGATATGTGGAGAAACATTTCTGAAAAAAGAACATTTAATGGTTCACATGAGAACACACAGAGGTCAGAAGATTTATGAATGTCTGTCCTGTGGAAAAAGCTTCACCTCTAAGTCTCTCCTTAGTACTCACATCAGAATTCACACAGATAAGAGGCTTTTCTCCTGTACCATTTCTAACAAGAAATTTATTGAAAAGAGTAGTTTGAGTTCTCACATGAGAATTCACACAGGTGAGAAACCTTTTGAATGTCTGTCTTGTGGAAGAGGCTTCACCTCCAAGTCTTATCTTAATACTCACATCAGAATTCACACAGGTGAGAAGCCTTTCTCCTGTACCATTTGTAACAAGAAATTTATTCAAAAGAGTAATTTGACTTCTCACATGAGAATTCACACAGGTGAGAAACCTTTTGAATGTCTGTCTTGTGGAAGAGGCTTCACCTCCAAGTCTTATCTTAATACTCACATCAAAATTCACACAGGTGAGAAGCCTTTCTCCTGTACCATTTGTAACAAGAAATTTATTCAAAAGAGTAGTTTGACTTCTCACATGAGAATTCACACAGGTGAGAAACCTTTTGTTTGTCTATCTTGTGGAAAATGCTTCACCTCTAAGTCTGACCTTAACACTCACATTAGAATTCACACAGGTGAGAAGCCTTTCTCCTGTACCATTTGTAACAAGAAATTTATTCAAAAGAGTAATTTGACTTCTCACATGACAATTCACACAGGTGAGAAACCTTTTGTTTGTCTATCTTGTGGAAAACGCTTCACCTCTAAGTCTGATCTTAACACTCACATGAGAATTCACACAGGTGAGAAGCCTTTTGTTTGTCTATCTTGTGGAAAACGCTTCACCTCTAAGTCCGATCTTAATACTCACATCAGAATTCACACAGGTGAGAAGCCTTTCTCCTGTACAATTTGTAACAAGAATTTTACTCGAAAGAGTAATTTGACTTCTCACATGAGAATTCACACAGGTGAGAAACCTTTTGTTTGTCTATCTTGTGGAAAACGCTTCACCTCTAAGTCTGATCTTAACACTCACATGAGAATTCACACAGGTGAGAAGCCTTTTGAATGTATGTCCTGTGGAAGAGGCTTCACCTCCAAGTCTTATCTTAATACTCACATGAGAATTCACACAGGTGAGAAGCCTTTTGTTTGTCTATCTTGTGGAAAATGCTTCACCTCTAAGTCCGATCTTAATACTCACATCAGAATTCACACAGGTGAGAAACCTTTCTCCTGTACAATTTGTAACAAGAATTTTACTCGAAAGAGTAATTTGACTTCTCACATGAGAATTCACACAGGTGAGAAACCTTTTGTTTGTCTATCTTGTGGAAAACGCTTCACCTCTAAGTCTGATCTTAACACTCACATTAGAATTCACACAGGTGAGAAGCCTTTCTCCTGTACAATTTGTAACAAGAATTTTACTCGAAAGAGTAATTTGACTTCTCACATGACAATTCACACAGGTGTGAAGCCTTTTGAATGTCTGTCCTGTGAACAACGATTCACCTCCAAGTCTGATCTTAAAAGACACATCCAAATTCACAGGAGATAAACCTTTTGAATGTCTTGGGGGGGAAAAGCCATAAAAATCTAATCTTTATACACACCTCAGAATTCACACAGGAGAGAAGCCTTGTCTAGAACAGATAAGGTGTTATATTGTAAACCTGGTAAATATTCAGGTTCTGAGTGAATATGTGGATGTGAAAATCTGAAAGTTCATTATTTTGGGCCTGAGAAAATGAAGATTTAAATGGCCAAAAAAGTTTGCCTTAAGAAGAAAAAGAGGTTTACATTCATGATGTCTTAATTTCTCTGTACTGAAGGGAATAAACATAATAAAGTGCAACAGCAGCATCTTGGTTACAGATGAAGCAAGTTAGCATCCATACAACAAGCTAATGAGAAGTAATAGGTGTTTAAATTGGAAAAAAAATCCGGACGGACCCCTGCTGTAAGTCCTAAAATGATGAAACATGTTTGTTTAAAAAGATAAACAGGATTGATGATGTTGATGTTCTTTTTACTGATCAGTTTTAACCTGCTTTAACTTGGTAAAAAGCCTTTGTCTTAATAAAGTATCAAAGAAATCTGACTCTCCTCTAGAAGTGTGAAGTTTCTGCTTTTTAAAGATTTTTTGAAAGTATAATTTTCCTTTGAACTAATTCTAATAGGCAAGGCAAGGCAGCTTTATTTGTATAGCACATTTCAGCAACAGGTTAATTCAAAGTGCTTTACATAAAATCAGTTAAAAAATAAATAAAACACAGAAGAAACAGTTAAAAATAAAAACAGAATAAAACACAAGAATAATAATTACAGTGCAGTATAAAAAATTAAACAGTAAAGAAATGATCGCCATTTAGAGAAAGGCAACATCAAAAAGAAAGGTCTTCAGCATTGATTTAAAAGAACTGAGTAGCAGCGGACCTGCAGGTTTCTGGGAGTTTATTCCAGATGTGAGGACCATAGTAACTGAAAGCTGCTTCCCCCTGTTTAGTTCTGACCCTAGGAACAGAAAGTAGACCTGTCCCAGATGGCCTTAGAGGTCTGGGGGGGTCATAGTGTACTAGAACTATGACAAGTCCAGCCGTGCGCTGCAGCCCCTCCAAGAGGGACAGGTCGTCCGCATGCAAACAGAAAGAGGCTACAACAAACTTGGCACTGTGACAGATGTGTGCAAGGAGCCACGATCGTATGTCATCCAGGCCAACGGCAAGACATACAGGAGAAACCGCCGCCACATCCTCTCTGTGGCAGAGCCCCCGCCACCTCTGATCCAGCCCCACGGTGGCAGGACGCCGGCTGTCCCCCAGCGGGAGACACAACACGACGCCCCAAGCCCACGGCGGGCTGCCATCCCTCCTCCAATGGAGGACACGACACACACACCACGCTCCAGAGCCCAACATCCCAAGCCCACCACCCCCTTTCACTCCTGACTTACCTCCGCAGGCCCCCATCCTGCATGGCGGACCATACACCACTCATTCAGGTCGCACCTGCAGACCCAATCCAAAATATTTGTAAGAAGACTTTAAAAAAAAAAAAAGTTAATTATCGCATGTACAGTATTGTCTGTCATGTATTATACTGTTTATCTCTTTATATGTTTATTACAGTATTGATGAATCCCAGCAGGTTATCTACCAGTTAGTGCAATGCTTCATTTGTTTCTGCCAGCATCGTTAAACTTCAGTAGTTATCCCTGGTTGCTATGTGCACCCACTAGTTAGTGGGGCACACCCGTTAAGTGCAGCTACGTTTAAGACTAGGTGAAGGACCAGTCCTCGATCGGTTTGTGGTAATGAAAAAAAAAAAAAATGTTTTCTGTATCCTCTTGTTCTGTAAATTTAGATTATTAGCTACAAGGAAAAGATGTAGATCATTTCAGAAATGACTATACACTGTTTGTCCAACACTGGCCACCGTACTGTATTGTATGCTTGGTGACGTCACCGGTTCCTGTATTCTGAGTGAGCAGCCGTTACGGCAGTCAGTAAAGAAAAGCTATAGTTACACCAAACTCGTCTCGTATCGTTCATAGCCGACAGAAAGAAACTTTTTACAGTCCCCCTGTCCTGGGGGTTGTCAACATGAATGTTAAAATCACCCACAATGATTACGCAATCAAAGTTAATGCAGATTATTGATAGCAGTTCAGTGAAGTCATCGATACACAACCCAGTCTCATGGGAAAATGTTCCTCCACTACGTTGGTCCACACTGCAAAACGTAGTGGAGGTACATTAATGGCCATTTTTTGTGGTACTGTTACATTTCTTGTTCCTATACGCTTTCTATTGTTTACGTCCTAGTCACGTGACTTTCAAGATTCCAGCTGGGAGAACAAAAAAAATATATATGGCCGACATTCGCTCATTTTTTTGTGGAAAGATTAATAACTTGAGTTTGTTTTTGCATTAAAATGAGTTTTGATTACATTTCTAGTGAGAAATGTATAGTTTGTTGTCAGGATATTTATTCAGGGAATGTACATATTCACTTGCTTGTTCGTTTCTTGCAAAGATTTTTCGGATCTCGTCAGGATTATGTGAAATTGCAACGTTTTGGCTGCTACCCATCGCCTAGCATTTAGCTGCCGCCCCGATTCAACATTGAATTCTTTGTGATTTAGCTCCATCTGACGGATCAAACCCTCGCCACTGCGTGCGTTGCGTCTGAGGTTGATTTTCAGATCAATGCATTACGGGAGAAACTAATGTTGACAAAATGATCATGGGTTAAGATCGGATGTGTTTTATTTGGAAATATACCGGATCCTTTGTGCATTTAACTTCCTGTTTGGTGCGATCTCATTGATGGGTTTTGACCAAAGAGGAACTCCTTTTTGCTTGCTTGTTGGAATCATTAACTGCTTTAAAAATATATATTATTATTATTATTACTATGCTTTTCAAATAATTATTCTTTATTGGATTTTCAGCAAAAATTTAAAAGAAAGAAAGAAATCTTAATGTTTTGACTTCGGATGCATTTTGACGCTGCCACGGAGGAGGAGGAGGAGGAGGAGGAGGAGGAGGAGGAGAGAGGAGGAGGAGGAGGAGGAGGAAGAGGAGAGAGGAGGAGGAGAGAGGAAGAGGAGGAGGAAGAGGAGGAGGAGGAGGAGGGAGGAGGAGGAAGAGGAGGAGGAAGAGGAGGAGGAGGAGGAGGAAGGAGGAGGAGGAAGGAGGAGGAGGAAGGAGGAGGAGGGAGGAGGAGAGAGGAGGAGAGAGGAGGAGGAGGAGGAGGAGGAGGAGGAGGAGGAGAGAGGAGGAGGAGGAGGAGGAGGAGGAGGAGGAGGGAGGAGGAGGGAGGAAGAAGGAGGAGGAAGAAGGAAGAGGAGGAAGGAGGAAGAAGGAGGAGGAGGAGGAAGGAGGAGGAGGAGGAGCAGGAGGAGGAAGGAGGAGGGGAAGAAGGAGGAGGAGGAAGAGGAGGAGGAAGGAGCAGGAGGAGGAAGAGGAGGAGGAGGTTTAATCCAATTAGTGTTATTCCTCCATGGCTATTTCCTGATATAAATGTAGACATGAGACTTATTGAAAAATGATTGGAATTTAAACGAAATAGGGAAACAGACTGATATATATTTAAGAAACTCATATTATAATTACCTTAAAATATATTCTGATGGTTCTAAGAATTTAAAAGGGTGTAAGGAAATAGGAATATATGTACCAGAGTTCAAAATACACATTTCTAAAAGAATTTCAGATCAACTGTCTGTTTTCACAGCAGAGATGGTGGCAGTTATACTGAGTTTCCAATGGGGGGAGGAGGTCAGAGCAGACAGGGTGGTGTCTGCACGGATTCCAAAGCAGCTTTAGAAAGTATTCAGGGAGAAGGAAATAATAGGAAAGATTTAGTATTATTCAGCACAGTTTATTTAGATTATACAGGAGTGGCATTGATATTTGGTTTTGTTGGGTTCCAGCACATGAAGGGGTGAAAGGAAATGAAAAGGCAGACAAATTAGCAAAAAGGGCTTTAGAGGAGGCAATAACAATTACAATTCCTTTAGGGAAAGGGGAAGGAAAATCATTTATTAAGAGGAAAGAAACTGAAAAATGGCAAAAAAGGTGGAATGAAGATAAAAAGGAAGAAGGTTATATAAAGTATAAAAGTCAGTATTAAATAGAAATATTAATTAGAGAAACCGAAGGGAAGAAATAATAATGATCAGATTAAGAGTAGGTCATACTTATTTAAATGACAATTTATACTTAATAGGGAGGAAAAATAATGATAAATGTCTAAATGTGAAGGATGTGGAGAGATAGAAAATGTAGAACACGTATTGATGAACTGTAAAACATCTGAACCTGAAAGGGAGAAATTGAAAAGAGTTGAAAGGACAGGCCAAGAATGGAGTCTTAAAGGATTATTGGGAAATAAAGGAAATATAAAAGATATTTATAGATTAAGGAAAGCATTATTTATTTATCTTCAGAATACAAAATAAAAAAAATAAAATTTAATAGATGTAAAACAATGTTGCTACCCACTCATGAACAGTAGGTGGCGGTATGCACGCCCCTTCCAGTGAGCCCGGTGGGACCGAAAACATTTTGAATAGAAATCAATGGGGAGAAATTAATAAACTTCTGGTCCCAGTCGCTCTCTGTCATTGATTCCAGATATGCTGGTTGTGTATTTAAATTGTTTTGTTTTTTTGTTTTGTTTTATTTAGTGCAAAGAAAAAAAAAATACCGCAAAGGGTTCAGATTATTCCAAGAGTTGAGGCCGCTGTGTGGACTACAGCTATCGTCGCGAGCAACATACAGTGGGGCAAAAAAGTATTTAGTCAGCCACCAATAGTGCAAGTTCTCCCACTTAAAAAGATGAGAGAGGCCGGTAATTTTCATCATAGATATACCTCAACTATGAGAGACAAAATGAGAAATAAAAATCCAGAAAATCACATTGTCTGATTTTTAAAGAATTTATTTGCAAAATATGGTGGAAAATAAGTATTTGGTCAATAACAAAAGTTCATCTCAATACTTTGTTATATACCCTTTGTTGGCAATGACAGAGATCAAACGTTTTCTGTAAGTCTTCACAAGGTTTTCACACACTGTTGCTGGTATTTTGGCCCATTCCTCCATGCAGATCTCCTCTAGAGCAGTGATGTTCTGGGGCTGTCGCTGGGCAACATGAACTTTCAACTCCCTCCAAAGATTTTCTATGGGGTTGAGATCTGGAGACTGGCTAGGCCACTCCAGGACCTTGAAATGCTTCTTACGAAGCCACTCCTTCGTTACCCGGGCGGTGTGTTTGGGATCATTGTCATGCTGAAAGACCCAGCCACGTTTCATCTTCAATGCCCTTGCTGATGGAAGGAGGTTTTCACTCAAAATGTGACGATACATGGCCCCATTCATTCTTTCATTCACACGGATCAGTCGTCCTGGTCCCTTAGCAGAAAAACAGCCCCAAAGCATGATGTTTCCACCCCCATGCTTCACTGTAGGTATGGTGTTCTTTGGATGCAACTCAGTATTCTCTCTCCTCCAAACACGACGAGTAGAGTTTTTACCAAAAAGTTCTATTTTGGTTTCATCTGACCATATGATATTCTCCCAGTCATCGTCTGGATCATCCAAATGCTCTCTAGCAAACTTGAGACGGGCCTTGACATGTACTGGCTTAAGCAGGGGGACACGTCTGGCACTGCAGGATTTGAGTCCCTGGCGGCGTAGTGTGTTACTGATGGTAGCCTTTGTTACTTTGGTCCCAGCTCTCTGCAGGTCATTCACTAGGTCCCCCCGTGTGGTTCTGGGATTTTTACTCACCGTTCTTGTGATCATTTTGACCCCACGGGGTGAGATCTTGCGTGGAGCCCCAGATCGAGGAAGATTATCAGTGGTCTTGTATGTTTTCCATTTTCTAATAATTGATCCCACAGTTGATTTCTTCACACCAAGCTGTTTACCTATTGCAGATTCAGACTTCCCAGCCTGGTGCAGGTCTATCATTTTGTTTCGGGTGTCCTTTGACAGCTCTCTAGTTTTGGCCATGGTGGAGTTTAGAGTGTGACTGTTTGAGGTTGTGGACAGGTGTCTTTTATACTGATAACGGGTTCAAACAGGTGCCATTAATGAAGGTAACGAGTGGAGGACAGAGGAGCCTCTTACAGAAGAAGTTACAGGTCTGTGAGAGCCAGAAATCTTGCTTGTTTGTAACTGACCAAATACTTATTTTCCACCATATTTTGCAAATAAATTATTAAAAAATCAGACAATGTGATTTACTGGATTTTTTTTTCTCATTTTGTCTCTCATAGTTGAGGTATATCTATGATGAAAATTACCAGCCTCTCTCATCTTTTTAAGTGGGAGAACTTGCACTATTGGTGGCTGAATAAATACTTTTTTGCCCCACCAGCTGCTAGAATTATGATGTTTCTCCGGCACGTCACCGCATTTTTAATTTTATTTTCAAAAACAGGAAAATAGCATGGACAGGATAAGGAAATGTTGAGTCTTTCCATCACGCCGACTGAATGATGGCCAGTCTCAATCTTGCCAGTCGCAGGGAGCAACGTCATCACTCGCAGTGACAGCTGTAGTCCACAAAGCAGCTTCAAGTGAATTTATCAATTTTGTTTGTCATTTCATATTTGTCTTATGTTATATTTTATATATTTGCATATGTGAATTGTTCTTTGGACACATTTTAACAAAACTTGGGGACAAAACAAAACAAAACAAATAAAGTGGCTTAAAATAAAACCTGTTTGGAAATAAAGTTCTTTGCAGCATTTTTTTTCTTTGCATGAAATTTTTCATTTAAATCCACGTTCAAAATATCTGGAAACCAGGGCAGAGAACGACTGGGACAGGAAGATAATTATTTTTTCCCCTTTGACTTCCATTCATATTTTTCTCAAATTTTCGTCTCTAAAGTCCCATGGGGCGGAAGTAGATAGCCGTGAGTCAAAACCTGGTCAAAACCCATCAATGAGATCGCACCAAACAGGAAGTTAAATGCACAAAGGATCCGGTAGATTTCCAAATAAAACACATCCGATCTTAACCCATGATCATTTTGTCAACATTAGTTTCTCCCGTAATGCATTGATCTGAAAATCAACCTCAGACGCAACGCACGCAGTGGCGAGGGTTTGATCCGTCAGATGGAGTTAAATCACAAAGAATTCAATGTTGAATCGGGGCGGCAGCTAAATGCTAGGCGATGGGTAGCAGCCAAAACGTTGCAATTTCACATAATCCTGACGAGATCCGAAAAATCTTTGCAAGAAACGAACAAGCAAGTGAATATGTACATTCCCTGAGTAAATATCCTGACAACAAACTATACATTTCTCACTAGAAATGTAATCAAAACTCATTTTAATGCAAAAACAAACTCAAGTTATTAATCTTTCCACAAAAAAATGAGCGAATGTCGGCCATATATATATATTTTTTCTTCTCCCAGCTGGAATCTTGAAAGTCACGTGACTAGGACGTAAACAATAGAAAGCGCATAGGCATAAGAAATATAACAGTACCACAAAAAATGGCCATTAATGTACCTCCACTACGTTTTGCAGTGTGGACCAACGTAGTGGAGGAACATTTTCCCATGAGACTGGGTTGCGATAAAGGTTGCACAATATTTAGGTGGCCTGTAGATGTTTAGAAATATAGCTTTAGGGGACAATCTTAAATGAAGAGCCACATATTCAAAAGAAGCAAAATTTCCATTACATATTTGCGTGCAGTGAAATGAGTCGTTAAACAAAATGGCGTCTCCACCTCCTTTCTTATTCACTCTATTCTCGCTCATAAAGCTTAAGGTTGGGGGAGCTGAGTCGATGAGAACAGAAGTGCTGTTATTATGGTCTAACCAGAGCTCAGTTAAAAACATAAAATCTAGACTGTGATTAATAATAAAATCATTGATTAAAAATGATTTTCCTGCCAAAGACCTGACATTTAGTAAAGCTAGTGTTAGTGAGTTCTCATTTTTTGGGACAGGCTGTGGCTGACGAGGAATGAATGCTAGATTAGCTAAGTTTGCAGTTAAGTGCTTATTCGCCATCCTTTTTCTATTGCCTATTACAACAGAAATTGAGGAAGGATTGAAAACACAGGGCCCGGGCTTGTCTTTGAAAAAGTCCTCAGTGTCACTAATCCTGGAGCCTAGGCCCAGCACATATCCGTTTTTGCTTGCTAGATTTTGCACATCCTTATGACTCTGGGGGAGAGGTGCCTGGCACTTTACTTTTGCCCGGGGTTGAGTGATGGGGGAAGGAAGGAGTGTAAATTTGGTTCCAGCGTCTCCCAGCTGCTTCATCTGGTCAGTGAACTCCAACATAGGGGTAGGGGAAAGAGGGGAAAGGGTGAGTGGAAACAGCAATGGCTCCTCAAAGGGTTTGGGGTTGGTAGGTGGGTTTGAGGGGTGCTGGACGGGTGAAAAGGGGAGTTCAGGTTCCGTTTCTTTGCTCTGGTCTCCCAGGGTCAAGTCTGTGCAGTGGTGGGGGCTGTGGTAAATCACTCCCACACTTTGTTATATTTTCCTCTTGTTTAAAATGGTCTTGTCTTGTGTCCTTGACTGGGGGAGTAGATATGTAGCGTAGAGTTTAAAGTATGTTAGAGGTGAACAGCTTTACTCCTGTCTTGTTAAGAAAAAGTCCATCTGCTTTAAAAAGATGTAAGCGCTCCCAGAAAAAGTTCAAATTGTCAATGAACTGCATAGAATGGACAATACATTCAGTTGGAAGCCATTTGTTTAGCGCCAACAGTCGGCTGAATCTCTCAGCTCCTCTTCTCACTGGTGGTATAGGGCCACTGATAAATACATCTGCGTTTAAGGAGCTAACTTGATTTAGGAGTCCCTTAAACTCCAGTTTCTGCAATTCAAACTGCTGCTTTACAACATCATGTGACCCTATATGCAGTATAATGTTCTTCACAGTTGGGTGTTCTGCCATGATATCTGGGATTCTTTGGGCCACGTCAGACACCGTGTCTTTGGGAAAACAGAGTATTTTGGTGTTTTTAAGGTTTTTTAAATCTTTTACAGCAGTGTCACCAACAATCAGGGTTTGTGGCCCCGTTGTTAGCTTTTTACTTTTTGAATTGCTCTCAGTCCTTACCCTGCTGTAATAGTTTTGTTCTTGATTCTGTAGATGTTCTATTTACCTGCTATGATTGAAAGTAACTATCACCTATTTTATACAACTGATTTTATGGATTATATTCTGCTGTGGATGTTTTTAATTATTGTAATCACTTCTAAATTGATGAACGAGCAGCAATAAAAACCTCATGGTTTGTAAAAATGTGTTTCTTTATCTGGTTTCATATAAATTAGAAACAATCTTTTTCCATGTTTTCTCTGATATTTTCAGCCAAACTAAAGCTGTAAAATAAATAGTTTAATGGCATTCACCTTCTGTCTTCTCCAGTCTTTCCTGTTGCTCCTCCGTCAGCATTAATCTGTTTGCTTTTTAGAGCCTGAGTGTGTTCAAATCTGGCCATTGGATAAATCCTCCTTTGCTTGTTGGAGAACTTAGATTAGGAAATAATGTAGGTACGTATTCTGGCCCAGTTGGTTTGGCACCTGATAAAACAAGTGTTTCAGTTGCTATAACTGTGTGTGTCCAGAGCCGCTACAACCAAGCAACTAGAGGAATGAAGGATCTAACCAGTGGCGGCTGGTGAAAAATATTTTTGGTGGGGCTGATATAGCCTAGTGTATGTCTCCAACTAATCCGGAATAAGAATTCAAATAAATAACTGGAAATGAAATACAATTTAACAGTAATGATTTAATTTACTATATAATAACAGTAACAGTGATGATTTGGGTCACTGTGACGGGGTTCTTTGGCCTCCAAGAATCCAGGCTCAGTCGGGTTACCGGTGTTGGTGATTTATTGTGCTCAAAAACTCCAAGCAGGGTGCAAAAGAAACTAAACATATACAAGCTACTCTGGGCCTCAGCCTCCCTCCAGTTACCAGCAATGTAACAAAGAAACAGAAAACAAAAATGGGCGCTCTTCTTCCCACAGCCCTCATTAAATAGTTTAAGCCCCTACAGGCTCTCTTATTTCTGATTTTCTTCTCATTAATCATTTTTGTCCATATATTACCTCCACAAACAATTGATATACAAAAACAAATAATTTTTACAACTTAATTCCTTTACACAGATTCATTGACTTATTCAATTACACCAAACTGGGTTTGAACCCAGCAAAGACGCAGCCAGACTGAAGATGACAAGTCCCAGTAGCATAAACACGTACACACACACACACACACACACACACACGGCTAACCCCACTGAAATATTAAGTGTGCACCCTCAATACGCAGCAGGTAACCAGGACAGCTTGTGTGTTTTAAGTTAATGGAGCTACTGGGCTCAGCGCGAGCGTATTGGTCCTCACAAACACAGTATAACAGGAATGTGTGTGTGGCACGCAAAGTTAGAGGTTGTTTTAAGTGACGAGGTGGATTCGTCACAGTCACAATAACCATGACATGAAATTTTCATATCCTACAACAGGGATGTTCTTCTGGCAAACGGGTAGATGAATAAGGATCTCACCGAATTTGGTGGAAGCTGCATCTCGCTCGTTACGTTCGCCATCGTCCCTCTAATTGTCTGCACCTGCGCATTGGGTGCAGAAGCCTGTTAAAAGGCAGTATTTTCAGAGCCCCAAGACCATAAAATTCTGAGACGCTGATCGGCCATTAAGTTATTAAATTGACCTAGCAATAGTACATGATTGGTAGATTCTCTGCAAATGTGGGTCTGTCTGATCACAGCCCCAAGACGGAGACGTACAGGTACACACTCTAGAGAGTAAAACTGACATTTATGAGTTAATTTCTAAAAATATATTTTACGTTTCTCTCTTCTTATCAGGGAGGGCGGCACATCGACACATGCGCCGATGCGTCGGCGCATGTGTCGTCTCATAGAGCGAAACCTGTGTCGACATGTGTATCGCTACGGAAAAGTCACGTGACCGAAACAGTTCCTGTATCGGTCACGTGACCGATGTTTCGAACTGATTGACAAGCCTTTATAAGGAAGCGCATCTGCCAACGAGATGCATCTGCCAAAACAATCTTGCGTGTTTTGCGAATATAAAATTCATCAAAAATTATGGAACTTCCTCAAGCAAAAAGAAAGGTTTCTGCCGTGTGGGACCACTTGATGTCATTTCGGAAAATAAGGTATTTGTTTTAATTTCCTTGTTTCATCCTGTTCCTCTCAGAGTTTCCACTTGATTTTCTGAGTAGAAATTCATTTCAAAGTGACCTTTAGTTTACTGTTCGTGTTATTTTCTGCAGGTTAAATGTCGCAATTGCTCAACAGAGCTTGCATATTTAAATAACAGCACCTCCTCAATGCTGAGGCATTATAGGGCCAAGCATGAGAGTGAAATCCATGATACACCCATGATGAACTCTGGTATACAGGTATTTTACAACTTACTGACTTTGTTTTATTGATAATTCTGAATATTTTACACTTTCTCATTTTTAACCATCAAGCTTCCAGGAAGCAGATGCTTGATGAGGCTGTGCTTAATTTCATTGTAAAGGACCGCCAGCCCCTCGCTGTTGTGGAGAATGAAGGGTTCAGGGAGCTGGTTCAGCTCCTTGAGCCCTCATATGTTTTGCCAACCAGAAAGGTTTGTGTGGAAATTATTTAAAGTGGTAGTTTATTCATCAAATTTATTTTAAATATATTGATTTTCTTCTGGTTTGACTTGGTGTGGTTTTCAGACCATCAAACAACTGTTGGCCAAAAAGTACAAGGAGGAACGGGAACGAGTGAAAATGGAAGTACAGCAGACTGCGGACAGAATGTGCCTCAATTGGAAGCTCAAATGAGCCCCAGCCGGGAACATCTTCACAACAGCTGTCTGCCCCCACTTCAGGCATGATACTGAGCATCATTTCTTTGTTGTTTGTAAATCATGTACTAAAATTCTTTTTTTTTTTTTTTAAGATGACCTTTGGGAACATTCTGATCTCGAAGTGGGGAGGCAGACCAAAAGTGCCACAGCTGATGCCATCCTTGAGGTGCAGAGATACATGGCAGAGGGCAATATTGCGAGGTCCCAGGATCCTCTTGTATATTGGAAAAACCAAAGGACGGTTTATCCAAACCTCTTCCGCCTGGCCTTAAAATTTTGTGCAATCCAGCTTCATCTGTGCCGTGTGAGCGGGTGTTTTCCACAGCTGGAGAACTAATATCAAAAAAGCGCAACAGACTGAATTTCAAAACGTTGCAACAACTTATTTTTTTAAATAAAAATTTGTAAAAAAAATACCAGTGAACAAGCATCTTCATTTACTACATGTTTACTTAGAGATTATTACATTATGATGCAGGTTCTCATTATTCATTGACTGTGTCTAAAATATCCAATATGTTTTAATAATAATACAATGCGTCATACAATGAATTGCATCATATTAATGTATATAATAGGTCATCAAATCAGTGTCAGTTAACTCTGTCAACTAGGTTGCCTGTAGGGATTTTTAATGTCCAGCAGGTGTCAGTATTCAGTGACACAGTATCAATACAGTTTGGTAATGTGTCGAAACGTTTCATGACGCCTCATCAACCCATCACTAGTGCTTAGTTTAAAGCGCATCATTCGAGCGCGCATCTGTATGCAGCTGGCGTGCTGCGCCAGCAAACACCGAGGTCTGAACCAGAAGGATAACATGATGACCAGGTGAGGGAGGGACCTTTATATACAGACAGCGCCCCAACCAATTGGATCGGCACTTGTGTGGTGCGTTCAAAGCCCGCAGGGCATACTGCCACATTCGATCAACAACCTAAAATATGTAGAGAAGTACTGTTGGATTGGTCTGAGTAACAGTGCAATACAAGCCAAGAAACAATTGGGAACGAAAGGACAGACAAAAGAAATAAAAAGCTAGGGGGTTGCAATCTAAGACAGCAAGTTGACCATATCACATACAGACAATGTTTAAATTGCCTTTTGCATTTCAGAATGTTGGATGGAGTGAATTACCAAAAGAATGCAATAAAGCATGGCGTTCTACCTCTAAATCGCTATTTATGGATATAAAATTTGGCCATAAAAAGAAGCAGAATTATTAGCCACACAGTAGAATTACTATGGCTTGGTTTACTGTTTTGTTTTTATTTTTTTAGGGAGAAGTGACGTAATTTAACATAGAGCGTGACCCGGATGTAGATGTAGGTGCGCATGCGCACTGAGCTGCTAGTAGTGATCGGGTAGCATTAGCAGCATTAGCTTAGCTTGTGTGTGGAGTCATTGTAGAGAGGCTGATAATCTGGGAGTGTTTGCAGTGAGAATGTCTTCAGTCCAGCTTCAAGGAGAGTTTATCACCGAGCAGTTAACTCCTGCTGAAGAAACATTCACGGAGTTTAAAGGGAGTTTGGTCAATTCGGAGGAAAAGATGGACGATCAACATCTACTGCTGGATTTCACCAGGATCCCCCAGATCATCTTACACCGGATAGGTAGGAAACACCTGATAGAAACGATTCCCTGATGATGCACACTGTGGATTTTAGCCTCATCTGATTGGAAAACTGCTTAGAGGAGATCAACATGCTAAGCTAAAGCTAACTTTCGGTCGGCGGCCATCTTACTGCGGTCAGCTCGCTCACTTCCAGCATTGGGTTTTAATGACTGCGGTCAAGTTAGTAATTTTCTCCGGTTAAACATCTTCTTCTCTCCGAGTTCACTGCAATCACAGAAAGCCGTCTCTACCATAGAGATAATATTAGAGTAGACCCCGCATTGACTGTCTCTGCGCAGACATTACGGGCGCCATCTTGGGGAGGTCATCTTGCTGCCCTAACCTGCTGCTTTAAGCAGAACAGTAGAAGGATGCCTCAGCACTGCAGCGGAGTTTAGTTTAAATCAACAGACTGTTGACATCAGGGCTGGAGGGAGAACTTCATGAAGGCATCAGAGCTTTGGAAGACATTACTAAATAAACAGCAGATATACACTACATAGAATAGAAACTCCCTTTGTTGGCCCACTGTGGGGAAATAGTGGAGTTACTGCAGCACTTAAAAACAACCACAGCTGATCAAAGGGCTGTAAAGAAAATAAATAAGCAGAACATAAATCAGATAAAACAAATGTAAACAAACAGGTCAGAATAAATGTCCTCATTTCAGGCCTCAGATCTATCAAACATGTGTTTGATGGATGTGAATAATGGGAAATATTGTGGGAAACTGAAGTGTTGTGATCAAAAACCTCATTGTGAAAAAAGCATCTGAGTCTGCAGAGTCCTGAAAGTTGGGATCCAGGAGGATCTGGAAGAATATGGACTGTAAAACATTCCAACAGCTGGGATGATGTTTAAATCCATTAATTAGGATTACAGTACTTTAGATTGGGATTTCTAATTATCCTTCATTGCTTCATGTGGCTGTTATGACACTGCCATGGTCTGTAACCATGTTCATAAAGTTACCTGTGATGTCATATTCCCTTCTATCAGTGGAGCTGCGTTATTAGATTTGCAGCCAGATAAAGTTTTTATTAATGTTTTTAAATTTTCAAGCAATTTGAAAGTACTTTGAGTTTGTTTCCACTATGAGCCCAAATACTGTATGCTTCACTGACACAATTAGAGGGAGAAAATGGTAAACTAATCAGAAAATGCTCAGTACCAGGGAACTGTGTGTCTATTCATACTTCTATTTGAACATTATCTTGCCCAACTCTGAAAAATCAATTGTATAAAAAAGAAGAGACGCGGCCCACGGCGGGTGCAAACCCACAACCTCCTCTGGCCTTGATCTTAAAGCGCTGTATTATTACATATGTCAGTAGCAGGGATGTCTCCTCATTTACAGACGTTATGATGTGATGATATGGCAGGCTGTGATGCTGTAGTTCTATTAAATGATTCTTTAACAGCAGTTATTCTGCTGCTGACTCTGACAAAGCAAACCTGATGGTACCGTCTTATCTGTGCAGCCTCTCACTTTTTCACAGAGAATTAAATATTTATAGGGAGACGATCCTACAACTCAGTTGACAGGAAATGAGATTTATGTGTTTTTGGTCTGTTTAATATGAGCGAAATGTGGATAATCTTTTATTTATTTTTTACATTACATGAGGAACTAATGAAATCATTTTCAGATTCCACAGAAATAGATTAATTCCCTGGGGAAAAAGGAATTACTTTCGGGTTAGGATTAGGATTCACTCGATGATAACAACCTAATGAGCCTACTGGCTCAGCCTGAAGTCTGATAGCCGCTAATAACAACCATTTATTGGTACGATAACATCTGAAGTGGCTGCAAATAGAAACGTAGTATTTACCGTGTAAAAGATGATGAGGTTCCATCTATTAGAACATTTTTATTCTCCATCCTCACCTGCTGCCAAATGATTTCACCTAAATAGGTACATTAATCCACTTCCAATTCAAGTAATAATCCCTTAATATTATTGCAGTAACTACTCCTATGGCAAGCCATTTTGGTATGTATTATTACTAGGCCTGTCGCGATAATCAATAAATCAATTAATCGCACGATAAATAAAAACTATCCATGTCATTTAATTTATCGGCTATATTGTCAGTGCCTGTGTTTTTCTCTTTCTATTGATGACGCTGGATGAAAATGGCTTAACTCCGGTAGAATCCACTGACCCCTCCCCTTCCTCATTTTTTTAGGAAGGGAAAAAATGAGGAGTGAGGAGGAATGGACTATCGCATCAGGTAGTCAGAGCGCATCATTTTGTACTTCTGCAGCTTTAGTGCTGTTAGAGGAGATATCGAGGTAAAAAAACGAAACACATCATATGTTGGGGGGAAAAAGCTCGAAATGGAGCTGGTTTCATAGTCGAGCGCAACAGCCGCGGTGTGGGAGTATTTCGGTGGCCCGCCTGCATCTTCCAGTTCGCGACAGTCCACCATCACTGAAGCAATTAATCAACAGGCAGCATATAAAAAGGACGCCGCAAAGTGGCGCGTGCTCACAGACAGCGTAGTTCATGTAATATTTATATAATATTGGTGAAACATTTGGAAAAATGTTGCAGACATTTGATAGACAGAATGAACTCCTGAGGAAAACATGCATATCACTAACGTGATATGTTGTACATACAACAACGTTTTTATTTCAACTGTAGTTTTATTTGTGTTTAGTTTTTATTCAAGTGTATTTTTAGTTAACAGAGACTGAGAAATCGCATGCATTATTACTTCATTTCAATTAAATCAGTGTTAAAAGGTCTTCAAACAATATTATCGTTTATCGCAATAATTTTTGAGACAATTAATTGTTCAGCAAAATTTGTTATCGTGACAGGCCTAATTATTACTCAATATTTATTTCTCATATCTGAAAATAATAAAACTTTCTTTGTCTAAATTAATATCTCAAACAAATTGTTATCCTACACATCTAGAATAAACATTTTGGATGTCTAGAAATTAATCCATCATTTGTATTATTTTGACTATGAAGAAATGTTATTCAGATATCATAAATACATATTCAGTCAAAACAGCCAATTAAAATGTGTAAACCTTTCTAGATATACAACATAACTCTTTCTAGTATAGTTTTGTTTTATGTTTTACTTCGTAGAATTCAGTTTCTGCTACAAATGTAATTTAGAAAATGTAGTATTACATTTTAGGCTAGGAGTGTGATTTGTCAAGGAAGAATCTTATTTTAGTCATCTACAAATGGAAAAACACAGAGGAGTGATTTTAATAAATGTAAAAACAGCCTGCCATAGTGTTATTTCTAGGCCCTATCACCCAGCCTAATCCCTAATAACCTCCAATTTTATTTTGTAGAACCCACACGCATTGTTGTTCCTCTCTACAGGACACCATCAGGAAATTGATAACTCAGAAAATGTTTTTTCCACACATCAGCTTTAACCATCTGACCGCTCCTTTATGCTGTGTGGTTTGTGGTTTTTTCCTTGGATGTTAGTGAGCTTAAATATTAAAGTGTGCCAGATTTTCTTTCTGAATAGGGGTGATTAGTTAGAAGCTATTGTTCCATTCTTTATGCTGAGATGTAGGGAAAGGAAGGAGATTTGAAAAGGAGTTTCCTCCCTAGTTTAGATAAGAGGGAAACATAGATAAACAGGTCCTTATTGTGTTTAAGATCCTCACGTCCTGTCTCTGGTGTGAATGGAAAACAGTTGTCTGAAATGTTTATCTGAACATATCTATGTCCTTTGATGAAGTGTTTCTGTTGGGAAGACTCAATGTTCGTGTGAAAGAATTCTCTATAAATGCAAAGGATGGGCAGCGACCTAGTCAGAATCACACTGAGCTGTATTCAGCTGTTTGTGTCGTTCTCCTCTGCAGAGTAAAATAAAACCTTTTCTTCCTTGCATATCAACTCTCAGTGCTCATTTTTACTCCACAGCTGTCTGTTGTTATAGACCAAGGTCTTGGCTGTTCAGCAATGTACCGGTGCAACTTTCTATTTTTTTCATAAAATATGCATTTTTTAAGTTATTACTTTGTTTTTGTCAACACCGCCAGACACAATAAAAAGTATATTCTTTTTTTATTTATTTGGTCTAATATGTATTTAGAGTTTTAAAATTATCTGGCATTGTTGGTACACATATATGCTGTTAAATGTTGAATATTTATTTTTGTTGATTTTTATACTGTTTCACATCTATATTCATGGCCAAAAGTATTGAGAATGACACGAATATAATATTTTCACATGATCTGCTGCCCTCTGGTTTTCATGTGTGTTTGTCAGATGTTGTCATCACATACAGAAATACAATTGCAATCATATTATGAGTAACAAAAGCTTTTAATGACAGCTAGAATGAGTTAATGCAGCATGTCAATATTTGCAATGTTGACCCCTCTTCTTCAGGACCTCTGCAATTCTCCCTGGCATGCTCTCAATCATCTTCTGGACCAAATCCTGACTGATAGCAGTCCATTCTTGCACAATCAATGCTTGCATTTTGTCAGAATTCCTAGGTTTTTGTTTGTCCACCCGTCTCTTGATGATTGACCACAAGTTTTCAATGGGATTAAGATCAGGAGAGTTTCCAGGCCATGGACCCAAAATCTCTCTGTTTTGTTCCCTGAGCCAGTTAGATATCACCTTTGCTTTATGGCAAGGTGCTCCATCATGCTGGAAAAGGCATTGTTCATCAACAAACTGCTCTTCGACGGTTGGGAGAAGTTGCTCTCGGAGGACATTCTGGTTCCATTCTTTATTCAACGCTGTCTTTTTAGGTAAGACTGTGAGAGAGCCGACTCCCTTGGCTGAGAAGCAACCCCACACATGAATGGTTTCAGGATGCTTTACAGTTGGCATGAGACCAGACTGGTGGTAGCACTCACCTCGTCTTCTCCCAACAAGCTGTTTTCCAGATGTCCCAAACAGTGGGAAAGGGGATGGATCAGAGAAAATGACTTTCCCCCAGTCCTCAGCAGTCCACTACCTGTACCTTTGGCAGAATATCAGTCTGTCCCTGATGTTTTTCCTGGAGAGAAGTGGCTTCTTTGCTGCCCTCCTTGAGACCAGGCCTTGCTCCAAGAGTCTCCGCCTCACAGTGCGTGCAGATGCACTCACACCTGCCTGCTGCCATTCCTGAGCAAGGTCTGCACTACTGGTAGCCCGATCTCGCAGCTGAAACACTTTTAAGAGACGGTCCGGGAGCTCGCTGGTCTTTCTTGGGTCCCCTGGAGCCTTTATGGCAACAATGGAACCTCTCTCCTTGAAGTTCTTGATGATGTGATAGATTGTTGACTGAGGTGCAATATTTCTAGCTACCATTCTCTTTCCTGTTAGGCCATTTTTGTGCAGTGCAATGATGACTGCACGTGTTTCTTTAGAGATAACCATGGTTCACAGAAGAGAAACAATGATGCCAAGCACCAGCCTCTTTTTAAAGTGTCCAGTGGTGTCATTCTTACTCAATCATGACAGATGACAGAAACCATCTTAGCTGCTCCTTTTAAGGCAGGGCTGCAATGACGTTGAAATATGTTTTGGGGGATAAAGTTAATTTTCTAGGCAATTATTGACTTTGAATTGCTGTTACGCTGATCACTCTTTAGAACATTCTGGAGTATATGCAAATTGCCGTTATAAAAACTAAAGCAGTAGACATTGTAAATATCAACATTTGAATCATTATCAAAACTTTTGGCCATGACTGTACAGCATAGCATGCAGTCCATCCTGTTTGTTCTGTCCCTAATTGTGCCAGACCTGCAAACCTTTTGTCCATGTCCATTTGGAAGGCTTGAGTTTTCATCCAGCAGAAGCTTAGCAGGCAGGCTAACAGCAAGGCAGGCTTTGTTGTCCATGTTGCTCACACCAAGGGATCCTTAGGAGACATTTTCATCCAGTGCAGCTCTGTACGTTCTGAACATCAACAGAAATGTGTTGCAAAAAGTCTGTTTTGCAGCAGTTTGGTTCAGAAAACTCAACCATGATGACTTGTCCTTGAATATTCTGGAGATCATGGCCGTTTGCCTGGATCTGCATGTTGGCTGTGTTTTCCAAAGTGGGCCCCAGGCAGCTTCATGGGAAAGAGAGAGAAAAATGCTGCAATGGGTCTTTACTGTATTAAGGGGTGAGGTGAGGTTCGGGGTTGGGTTAAGAGGTCTTACAGCTGTTTATGAGCCAAAATAGCATATTCTTCTGTGGTCATCATGTCAAGATGAAAATGGGCACTGGTTCCTAAAGTCCAAAAACATCATGGCATATGGCACAACATTACAATGATGCTTATTTTTAATAGGATAGATCAGAGAAATTTCATTAGAAAATCATTTTAAAACATTCAGCTGGGGTAGGTCTCTTCCAGGCAGAGGTGTACAGGAAGGTCCACTCGCACCTCAAACTCAAGGACGGAGTTTGGTTCTTTTATGTGAGGTGTCCTTTCTTTAACCACCAATAGAAAGTCTTTCTGCTGTTTGTCTTTCCAGACCGGCTGCAGGATTATGTTGGAAAAGAGGAGGATTTCTCTGACCAGGAACTCTGTAAACAGGACATGCATTCCAGTTTGGACCAAGAGGAACCAGAATCTCTGCAGATAAAAGAAGAGCAGCAAGAACCAGAACATCCCTGGACAAAAGAGGAAACCATGGAGCTCCCCATAGGTGAGCAGGAAGAGCAGCTTGTTCTGAAGCAGGAGACCAGTGTTGTTTTTGGCAGACATGTTCACAAGTCATTTTTTGCAAGTCCAAGTCAAGTCTCAAGTCTTGAGAGCCTAAGTCCAAGTCAAGCCTCAAGTCTTGAGAGCCTAAGTCCAAGTCAAGTCGCAAGTCTTGAGAAGGCCTGTCACAATTATCAATTAATCGCACAATAAATTCTAATCACTCGATTAATTAAAATAAGTGCAATAATTTGCGTGCTTGCTTGTTTCTGCTTGTGTTTCATCTCCGTCACTGAGACGGTATAGCTTAAAGGTCACTATTATATCTATGGAATGATCATTATCCTGAACTGGTAAATGAAAAATAATATTTAAAAAAGCACACATGCAATTTTTTTTCCAGTTAAGTTTTGCTTCTTTATTTTTTTCTTTCACAAACAACAATTTTCTTACAGTATTTACCTGACATTTGTGGTTACAACTTTTTCTAGTTTTAGGAGTAAATGTGAAATCTGCTCTATTTTTTAAGCGAAAATGAGGACTGTCGGAAAAAAAAACAATCACAATCCTGCTTTTTATTAATACATATGAAGTTAGCAACTACAACAGATAAAGAAAAACCCTAAATAAATACCAGGACAATAACAATTCTTTCATGAAAGAAACTTTGTGGCAATAACTTTTTGTAACTTAATGCCCTGGAACAGACAGAACCGACTTGGCGGCAGTATTTTAAATTAAATTCAGTTTATTTATTTAGTGCCAATTCACAACTTTATTCACAACATATTTCTCCTCTACGACTGCCATGAAGTTTTTAAAGCTTGTCTTGTCGATCATGCATGCATGCGCATGGGCGCGCGGGCATATATGTCACGTAGCGTTGCGTCAGTGACGTCAGAGCTACGTGACAGTTTGACAGCCCCTCTGCCGTTTTTTTTTTTTTTACCTCTGCTGTGTGCGGGTAAGGCGAGCGGCGATCAGTCAAGTTAGTAAAACAAAAAACACTTAAAAATAAAATATTGTTCACAAGTCAGAAATCACGAGTCTCAGTCGAGTCTGAAGTCCTTCAAATGCAAGTCTAAGTCGAGTCTAAAGTCATTAAATATGCGACTTAAGTGCGACTCGAGTACGAGTCACAAACTCAAGTCCTTTATGCTTGGCAGAGGATGAGCAGCCACATAGTTTATTGAGTAGCGAGAGCAGGAAGAGACATCCTGCTGACAGAGAACCATCAGTGTGGAGCATAAAGCGATGACTGAGCTACGCTTGAGCAAAGACTCATTTCTGCACAAGCACAGCTGGAAGATCAGAGTACCGGATGATTCCGGGTTATTTTCTCCATCTGTGGTCATGCAGAATGTGCAGCGCTGCACGCCAGGTGGGCTGCATGACCAAACAAGACGCAGCAGCACGGCTGATACTGCTTAGCTTGTCTAACAGATTACAGCACCTTGCATTTTAAACACCTAACAGACAACCCACTAACATTTTTATGTAGTCGAGTCACACCCAGGAGTCGTAATCAAAGATCCATGTTTATCAGTTTTCATTATCGTCATATTTCCCATGAAAGTGATAGTTGTAGGGCTAAAGTTCCCATATTGGTGGTTTATTGGTTTCTAATAAGAAGATAACATTCACTGGTCTGGCCTTTTTCCTCTCCCAGAAGCAGGGCTATATGCTAGGCTTCTCTATTGGGAGCAAAGGGCTCCCAATTAAAATAAGCTTTGGAGTATAGAAACTAAATAGTTTTGTGAGGCTGTTGTTTTTTAAATGGGGGTTTCCAGTCATGAATTTCCAATCTGATTATGCTCTTTATAATATGTCTAGAAAAAACAGTTTTCCCTTTACTGAGATAGGTGATTTCCATTTCACAGCTGATCAATTCCAGCCTTTAATGTTTTTGAAGCCTTTGAAGGACCCGGCCTACGTGGGCTGGGTCCTCTGAAAGCTGCACCGCCTGATTTTGGACTCGGTAGGAGATCAGAGAAGCAGAAAGGAAGATAAGTAAAATAACTAAAAACCAAAAAACAGCCAACGATCGCACAATGCTGTCCAATGATTCTACCTACTGGGAGCAAATATATAGTAAAGCTAATTGGTCCTGGCACTGATCCCAGTGGTATTCCACAGTAACAGTGGAGCATGAAGAAGATTTATCATTAATGAGAAAAAACTGAAATCTGCCAGATAAATCTGTGGCTACAATGTAGTTTGCCTTCACCAGTGTGTGAGTGTGTGCGTGAATGACTGAATGTAGTATAAAGCGCTTTGGTCAAGTCTCATGACTTGAAATAACTCTATATAAGTACAATGCATTTAATTACTACAATCATGCTTCTAAAAGAATATTATGATCAGCTGTTTAAAATGCAGCGCTGAGATCTAACAGGACGAGCACAGATACAAGTCCATTATCTGAGGCCATGAGAATATCATTAGTGACTTTCACCAGAACAGTTTCAGTGCTATGATGAGCTATAAAGCCAGACTGAAACTCTTCAAAAAGTTCATTATGGTGTAAGTGATCTCACACTGTTTGGCAACTACTTTCTCATGAATTTCCTTCTCCATCCTGTCCTCGGCTGTAAAACAACACCTGGGTTCCTGGATCTCAAGGCCTAGAAAGTGTTTCTCACTTCTAGGACCCTGAGATCTTCATGGTTGGATGGGTGGGACTCTTTGACCATACTGTCCATCTCCTTAGGGCCTCAGCTTTTTGCAACATGCAGGATAAAGGCTCTAGCAAGCAAGGGTCTGTCAGCTCCTGCTATGATCCCCAAGTGATGACTGATCCTACCCTTATCCTAATGGCTCTTGGAATACTGGTCATCGGTGTTCCATGGAGGATTGTTAATTGGTTTTAGATTTAGACAATCCCTAATAACCACCTTTTTTATTTTATAGAACCCACAAGCGTTGCTGTTCCTCTCTACAGAATACTATCAGGAAATTGATGGCAAATAAAATGTTCTTTCTACATATATACTAATGCGTAATCATCTTTTATTAGCAAACTCTCTAACAGAGCGAAGATAGCAGCAAGATTAAAGCCCATCTGCCCCCTCCTTTATGCCCTCTATTGGTCAACCCTCCTTTTATCCTGCAGTGAAAGCAAGTTTCCTCCTCTTTAGTGATGTGGCTCAGTTACTTTGCTGTTCTATTACGGGAAACCCAGACAAGAGTTCCCAAATAAGCAAAAACTTGCCTCTTTTAACGTTTCCAGAATGAGACGCTGCATTTTCATTAAAGCGACTGAAGGTCCTCGTCATCCAGGCCTTGCAGGCCATTTATGGTTTGCAGGACATCCTGCCTAAAATACGGTCTGTACCGAGTTGCTTTTACGGTTCAAACAATTTATAAAGGAAGAAAAAGACAAAGCTCTCTTACCATTGCTACATTTTTAGTAAAAATGAGGAAGCTACTCCAGATGGCTTTATTTTTTAGACCCGTTTTTCTCTTTCTTACCATGATGCTTCTTCTTATATGATAGAACATAGAAATTTTATTAGAAAATCACTTAAAATCAGCTCAACCTCTGACACATTCAGCTGGGGTATGTCTCTTCCAGGTAGAGGTGATCAGGAAGCGCTGCTGAGGCTGTGGTGTCTCATTATTCCCTCATTTTACTCTGTGCTGTTCCATGTAAATGCTTTACTTTCTTTAATAATTATAATCAACTTCATATATTCAGGTTTCTTGCAAGGATCCACTCGCTCCTCAAACTCAAGGGAAGAGTTAGATGCTTTTATGTGAGGTGTCATTTATTTAAGCACCAATAGAAAGTCTTTCTGCTGTTTGTCTTTCAGACCGCCTTCAGGATTATGTTGGGAAAGAGGAGGATTTCTCTGACCAGCAGCTCTATGAACAGGAGAGGAATTCCAGTTTGGACCAAGAGGAACCAGAAGCTCTGCAGATAAAAGAAGAGCAGAAAGAACCACAACATCCCTGGACAAAAGAGGAAACCATGGAGCTCCCCATAAGTGAGCAGGAAGAGCAGCTTGTTCTGAAGCAAGAGACTGAAGCTACAGGAGATAAACTGTTCTCATGTTTGACACGGAGAGAAAGCTTTCTAAAAAAAGGACATTTAAGGGTTAACATTAGAACCCACAACCGTAAGAAGATTTATGAATGTCTGTCCTGTGGAAAAATGTTCAAAGTGAAATCTCACCTTGATACACACATGAGAAATCACACAGGTGAGAAACCTTTTTCCTGTACCATTTGTAGCAAGAAGTTTACCAAAAAGAGGTACTTGACTTCTCACATGAGAATTCACACAGGTGAGAAACCTTTTTCTTGTACCATTTGTAGCAATAAATTTACTCGAAAAGGTCATTTGACTTCTCACATGCGAATTCACTCAGGTGAGAAACCTTTTGTATGTTTGTCCTGTGGAAAATGCTTCACCACTAAAACTCATCTTAATACTCACATGAGAATTCACACTGGTGAGAAACCTTTCTCCTGTACCGTTTGTAACAAGAATTTTTTTGACAAGGGTAGTTTGACTAAACACATGATAATTCACACAGGTGAGAAACCTTTTTCTTGTACCATTTGTAGCAATAAATTTGCTCTAAAGGGTCATTTGACTTCTCACATGAGAATTCACTCAGGTGAGAAACCTTTTGTATGTCTGTCCTGTGGAAAATGCCTTACCTCTAAGTCTCGTCTTAATACTCACATGAGAATTCACGCTGGTGAGAAACCTTTCTCCTGTACCGTTTGTAACAAGAATTTTTTTGACAAGGGTAGTTTGACTAAACACATGAGAATTCACACAGGTGAGAAACCTTTCTCCTGTACCATTTGTAACAAGAATTTTTTTGACAAGGGTAGTTTGACTAAACACATGAGAGTTCACTCAGGTGAGAAGCCTTTTGTATGTTTGTCCTGTGGAAAAGGCTTCACCTCTAAAACTCATCTTAATCGTCACATGAGAATTCACACTGGTGAGAAACCTTTCTCCTGTACCGTTTGTAACAAGAATTTTATTAACAAGAATAGTTTGACTTACCACATGAGAGTTCACTCAGGTGAGAAGCCTTTTGTATGTCTGTCCTGTGGAAAATGCTTCACCTCTAAGTCTAATCTTAATCGTCACATGAGAATTCACACTGGTGAGAAACCTTTTTCCTGTACCACTTGTAACAAGAAATTTATTGACAAGAGTAGTTTGACTAAACACATGAGAATTCACACGGGAGAAGCCTTATTTATGTCTGTCCTGTGGAAAACGCTTCACTCATAAATCTCATCTTGATTCACACATCAATCACATACATTTGTGACAAGGTTTTAAAGGAGAAGGTAATTTGATTACTCAGAAGACATTTATTCAGGCATCATATGGAATGATTTTTTGTGTATATATATATATATATATATATATATATATATATATATATATATATACTATGATTGAAAGTAACTATCACCTATTTTATACAACTGATTTTATGGATTATATTCTGCTGTGGATGTTTTTAATTATTGTAATCACTTCTAAATTGATGAACGAGCAGCAATAAAAACCTCATGGATTGTAAAAATGTGTTTCTTTATATGGTTTCATATAAATTAGAAACAATCTTTTTCCATGTTTTCTCTGATATTTTCAGCCAAACTAAAGCTGTAAAATAAATAGTTTAATGGCATTCACCTTCTGTCTTCTCCAGTCTTTCCTGTTGCTCCTCCGTCAGCATTAATCTGTTTGCTTTTTAGAGCCTGAGTGTGTTCAAATCTGGCCATTGGATAAATCCTCCTTTGCTTGTTGGAGAACTTAGATTAGGAAATAATGTAGGTACGTATTCTGGCCCAGTTGGTTTGGCACCTGATAAAACAAGTGTTTCAGTTGCTATAACTGTGTGTGTCCAGAGCCGCTACAACCAAGCAACTAGAGGAATGAAGGATCTAACTATGGCTGTGTTCACAATGCAGCCTGAAGGGAACCAAATCTGATGTTTCTATTTATTAAAAATCATTACAAAATGCCAAAACTAAAGTGCAGCTTCACAGATGAACTCCAGCAAACATGTTTAGTCCAGTGGGAGGCTGAGTGCACCGTGTGCAAAGCTGGCTCATTAGTTTCAGTGTCTAATAAAGGTGCTGGAGATCTCAAAGCTCACATGGACACTGAAAAACCTGACAAAGCTCTGAGAGGTGAGAGTTATTCTGCAAAGTTGACTGAGTACTTTGTTAGACCTGGGAAAAAATGCTGAAGCTGTACACTCACAGAAATGAATCATGGTAGACTTTATATTTAAGCATATAAATCTATTAGATTTTATTTAAATTAAATATTTTTAAAATTGATGTATTGGAATTAATTATAATCTGTATAATTCTGTCAATTCTCAATTATATTAAATGTAATTAATACATATTAACATGGTTTAAATAATCAAAGCTGTGAAACGAATTAGATTCTTTTATTTAAAATGTATGTGATCGGTTTGCATACAATTCACGCTACCTGTAAGCTAAAACAGGAAATGACATCAGGTAATGACATCCTCATTTTCCGCTGGACGCCATCTTCTCTGATCAGATTTAACGGTGAGTAATCCAAGTCATCCATTGTCTATTACATCAATCTGTGTATTATTTGTGCAGTTCTTATCGTATTACATTAATAGCGATTCACTGATGATCAAATCTGCGTAGTTCGTGATGATTGTAAGCAGTTTTATCTTGAGGCCTACTACCTTGTGCACTGGCACCCACTAGCAGTGATGGGACTAACGGCGTTGAAAGTAACGGCGTTACTAACGCCGTTACCTTGTTTTAGTAACGAGTAATCTAACTAATTACTTTGACTGTAACTATAACGCAGTTACCATTGCAGACACCCCGTTACTGCGCGTTACTCAGGTCGCACAATGAACCTTTTTTCATGATAGGACTCGTGCGCAGCTGCGTGAAGCTGACACCCCACCCACGTCCAAAAACTCTGCACATAGACTGAATGGTTGGTGCAACGTTAGTGCAGATTTGTGCAGAAAAAAATATTGTTTGTGCTACTTTTGTTTAAGAGATATTAAAGATTATTTATTAGGTCATCCAGAGGTGCGCGCCTTGTCATGAGAGAGGGGAGGATGAGAATGGCTGATGTATAGTGAGATTCCGTCTGTCAGTTGGGTAGGTGGGTGTTTCTGCTGGCGGGTGTTAACGTACAGCACACACAGAGAGATGGAGAGTGAGGAGGAATCCAGCAGCAAAACAGCGTTTTCCTGATGGAAATACCGGTGTTACGTCGAGCTGCGTTTCCCCATCACATACGGTTTCCTCTGCATCTCCGCACAGCGCAGGCGGCACGAGTCACCGCGCAAGCGACAGGAAACGCGCATGCTCGCTAAAGGCGCGCAACAGTCGCCCTGTGCTCGCGCCACAGGAGAACTATGGAGAGCGTGAACGATCAAATGAAAGGGAGAAATCTGGATGGATGGATGATGGATGTACCTACTGTATTTTTTATTTTAAACATTATTTGATGGCCTTTGTGGCAGGGATGGAGATCCATATTTTATGTCACACACAGAGTATACATCTAGATAGATAGATGATAGATAGATGTTGCAGTATCTATAACAACCCAAACACACAGGATTTCAGAATTAGACATCCCCAGTTATTAATTTCACCAGATCTGAACGCCCTGTTATAAACTTCACATGGCGTTCCCCCCTGATGTCATTTACATTGAGTTGCAATAAATGCTAAACTCTCTGCAGGTTCTTGTCTTTGTCGTCCGCACTATTCAGCTGGCTTTGGAAACACACGGCGAGAAGGTGGGGGCTGGGTGGGGAGGGTTACGGGGGCGAGAAACGCAAAAGTAACGCAATAGTTACTTTTACTAGTAACTAGTTACTTTTATTGTGGAGTAACTCAGTTAGTAACTCAGTTACTTTTTGGGAGAAGTAACTAGTAACTATAACTAATTACTTTTTCAAAGTATCGTGCCCAACACTGCCCACTAGCTAACGTTAGCTAGCAATTCACTAAATTTCCATACCTGCAAACTAGTCACCTTTCGGCGAAATTCGCCGTTTTCAACTCAAAATAGGTAATTTACGTGAATCGTGTTACTAAAAACTTATTAAAAACTGATGTTTTTGTAGCCATGTGGAACTTGTTTTTTGTTTATCGTATTTTCACGACTATAAGGCGCACATAAACGTCTTTTTTTTCCCCTCAAAATGTGCGGTGCACCCTTTGGTGCGGTGCGCCCTTTGTGTGTTGTAACTGCGACTTTTGAGACCACCTCATTGAGGAGATGATGAAAGAGTGGCTGAGGGAGGTGAATGTTATGCTACGTTCAGACCGGACACAGCAAGAGCAGCAAAATCGCGTCTGCTGCTTCATTTTTCCTGCTTGAACCAGTTAGTTCTGACGCGCGGCTGAAGCAGCTTTGCTGCTCTGGCTGCGCAGTGAAAAAGTGTGTCTGACGCGCGTTGGGCGGAGCTACTCTATCCTTTCTCTGCCTTGCAGCTATATTTGCTGTGATCAGTGGGAATAAAGTAGTTTTAATATGTTTTTAAGTGAGAAAATCCACCTGAAAACTTAATAATTGCAGTCAGTTCATCCAGATTACAATCCTGCCTCCCAATGTTATTTCTGTCGGAGCCGCTCAGACCCCCACATTCCGGCGGTGCGCCAACAGAAGGAATCCCTTCAACAGCAGCCTCTGGCCGGGTCGCCTCCTCGCGGTTCACCGCGGCGGCTGGTAGGTGTTTTTCATCTAAATAATCTGATCTGCAGGCACCAGAATAATAAAAGCGAACATATTCTGCCGGCAGATGTATGCATTTTAAGTTAATTTAGGCGTTAATAAACTGTTTAAGAGGAGTGATCAGAGAGGTCAGAGGTGTCATCAGCGCTGTGTCTCTCTCCCAGCCAGCTCCCAGATCAGCTTCTCTGATTGGTTGACGCGTATGGAGAGCCATTTCAGCCAAAATTAAATAAATAAATAAATGGGTGAAATAAATAAAAAATGAGTAAAATAAATCAAAAAATGAAGAAAATGAGTGAAATAAATACAAAAATACAAAATTAAATAAATAATTTAGCTTTTTCATTAAACCAATTTTTAATTTATTTATTTTTCATATTATCAATTTCCCAATTTCTCTTTTTCTCTTTTTCATTTATCTATTTGTCATTTATCCCTTTATTTATTTAATTTTCCCATTTTCCAATTTCCCTTATTCATTAAGTATTTCCTTATTTTTTAATTTATCACATTCTATTTTCCCCTCTTCGCTTCTGCTTTAATATGATAATGAGGGGCGGTGTCTTCAGGCTACAATGGCAGCCTATTGGTTGGTTAGATGCAACTGCAGCGCTCAGTTCCTGTTCAGTAGCAGTCGAAATTGAAGCTGTTTTTTCAAAAGTAAAAGTTAAACAAAACTCAAAGGACTATAAAACACGTCGGATATTAAACTTACAGCGTTCTAGTTCATCTATTCGATCGGCAGCTTCCCTAAGAAGAACCGATACAGAACGTGCTGCACCCTCTGTGTTCGCCATTTCTAGACTGCTTTTCGGAGGGAAAGTCCACAGTATCGGTTCTTCTTAGGGAAGCTGCCGATCGAATAGATGAACTAGAACGCAGCAGCTGCAGCAGAAGCAGCGAGTTTACATGCAAAGTCAATGGTTGACGCGCGTATAGGCGCAGCAAAAGGTCCTGCAGCGCGTTTTGAGCAGCAGGCGCTGCGCGTCGGGAGCGTTTAAGCATCTGACGCGCCGCCAACGCGCTGCTGCTGCTTGAGATAGAAAAATTGACCAGAGAAGCTGATCTGGGAGCTGACAGCGAGACAGACACATCGCTGATGATGACATATGATATTAAGGCAAATGAAAAAGGCTGGATGGATGAGGAGATGATGAAAGAGTGGCTGAGGCAGGTGTATGTGAGGAGACCAGGTGGTTTTTTTCCACGCATCACCATCACTGTTAATCTGTGACTCCATGCGTGCCCATCTCACAGCTGATGTGAAAAACATGGTGAAACAAATGAACGCTGTTCTCACCGTTATCCCGGGAGGTCTAACAAAGGAACTTCAACCGCTCGACATCGGTGTGAACCGGCCGTTCAAAGTAAGGCTGCGAGCGGCGTGGGAGCGATGGATGACAGACAGAGACCACAGTTTCACAAAAAGTGGAAGGCAGCGCCGGGCAAGTTACGCCACCGTTTGCGGATGGATTGTAGATGCTTGGACTAACGTGTCGGCTGGCGCTGTTGTTCCAGCTTTCGCAAAAGCCGGCATTATTTCTGAGGAGCCGCCCGGCACGGAAAGTGACTCCGACAGCGAAGAAGGGGAAATTGGCATGTCTGATTTAGCGCAGCTGTTTAATTCAGAAACAGAGGATGATGACTTTGATGGGTTTGATTAATACTTTGTAATAAATACTTGAATAAAGCACAATCATACTCAGTTTTGCTCCCGCTCTATTTTTCCACCTGAAAACTTAATTCAACAGCAGCCTCTGGGCCGGGTCTCCTCCGGGTTCACCGCGGCGGCTGGCAGGTGTTTTTCATCTAAATAATCTAAATCTTGCAGCTATATTTGCTGTGATCAGTGGGAATAAAGTAGTTTTAATATGTTTTAAGTGAGAAAGTCCACCTGAAAACTTAATAATTGCAGTCAGTTCATCCAGATTATCTATTTCTGTCGGAGGCGCTCAGACCCCACATACCAGCGGTGCGCCGACAGTAGAAATCCCTTCAACAGCAGCCTCTGGGCCGAGCAGCCTCCGGGTTCACAACGGCGGCTGGCAGGTGTTTTTAATCTAAATAATTTAAACTGCAGGCACCAGGATACCGGTAATAAAAGCGAACATATTCCGTCGGCAGGTTTCAGGATTTTAAGTTAATTTAGGAGCGATCACAGCTCTGTCATCTGCGATGTGTCTGTCTCACGGCCAGCTCCCAGGTTTGATTAATACTTTGTAATAAATACATGAATAAAGCACAATCATACTCAGTTTTGCTCCCGCTCTATTTTTAAATATGCAGTAGAGGTATTTAAACGTAGCAGAGGACATGTACCTGTATATAAAAAACGCGCCCTATAGTCCGGTGCACCTTATGTGTGTGTTAAATACAGTAATGGCACATATAACTGGGACTGCGCCTTTTAGTACGGTGCGCCTTATGGTCGTGAAAATACGGTACATAGGAGCGGGTCTCGCAGCCATGGAGGCAGACATCTTTGCGCTACGGCAGCGCAGAGCCAACAAACTGGCAATTGCAAGATCGCCCATTACGCTCGAAAGTAACTACGGCAAGTTGAGAGAGATGAACTGAGACGGTACTGAACAATAGATGGCAGTATTAAAATTATCTATGTAAACAAACCTCATCACTTGAGAAGGTAGGTGATGCGGACGTCGTGGAAGACATTTTGTCCCGTAACGCTCTCCGTACTGTTGGGGGGGAGAAGCGGTGGGGGGGAGATGTTCATGTTGCTGCGGTCTGCAGTCTGAACGTTAGATGTCGCTGAAAATTACACACTGTAGCTTTAAATCAGTGTTGAATATAACTGTAAACTGTTTATGGCATCAGCCATCCTTAAAAGTGCAAACATAAAGGATACATTATCGACTTAGAAATGTCGTTTCTGTCAAACTTATGTGAAAATATTCCTACTCACTCTGAAGGCCCGTTCAGTGATGAGCTGATGGGGAGGTGAGCCGAGCACAGCTTGAGCCTTGGCCAATCACGTTTTCTCTTCCATGAGTTGGAGAACGCGTTCACCACCTTTTTAATTAAGAATTAAGAATCGTTATTGTCACCAGTTGTTACCATGGTGATATTATTTGAGAAAGAAACCAGCTCTAGAAGTACCCAGATGACATAATACACATAAAAACAGACACGCTCCCTCTGTGATGCACTCATGCTCGTACCAAATTACACTAAAATTACCAGTAGCTAGCAGGAGATGGGGGCCAAAGCATCGTAGCTGTTCCCATTCATTCAGTTCTATTGCAGTGATATTGTTAGTGGCATTATCTGTGGTGATACAGACTAGGTGGCTTTCTTGCAGCCCCCATGACTGCAGTGTACCTCTCAGAACTAGATAGATAAATGCTGTTATTTATACATAAATATTATACAATAACAGTGATACAAACTACTGCTCAAGTAGCATACCTTGGGCTAACATGGCTCCTGTGTTGTCATCTGGAAAGTAGGCAGTCTGTAAACGGTGAGCGCAGAGGGTCCAGTCTTCACTGATGAAACGGATGGTTACACTCATATAGGGCTGCGTCACCCTGCTTTTCAAGGCATAATGCACCACGCTGCAAACCTCCTTCTCTACTTTGGCCTGACATGCGTCATATAAGCGAGGCAACTCCACGTGGCTGAAGTGCTTGCAACTGGGCATAACGTACCTCGGGTCAAGGACTTTGACAAGCTCTCTGAAGCTCTCCTTCTCAACGTCGTACACGGGGACCATGCCTTTACATATGTAAAGTGTGATGGCAACTGTGATTTGTTTATGGCGCTGAGACGTTTTCCCATACGGGGAGCATCATGCTAACGACTCCGTTATCTTCGGCTGGCTATGGTTTTTATTTTTGCAACTTCCTCCCGCTGTTTCACAACTTGCTTTACCTCGCACTTTTTGGATCCTTATGTATTCTTTTTCGTGGGTCTTCTTTAGGTGATAAAAGAGGTTTGTCGTGTTGCCGTCGGGTGAGGGAGCAGTCTTGTAGCATAGCTTGCAAATGACCGTTGTCTGGTCCGTGTCGGACTAATCCAAAATGTAACCAAATCACACACGTGCCCCCTCTTTTTGGTAAACGTGCTTCATCTTGGGTTGCCTGCGTAGTTGTCTCTGTTTGTTGCGACCAAGGGTTCAATACTTCAGCCTCCTGCATCTCCGTCTCTCATGAGTTAAATAACGTAAAGCATGTCGCAACCCCGCGTGTGAGTCAAAAGCCATAAAGAAGCATCATGTTACAAATAGGGGTGTAAATAATAATTGTTTTGTACCGATGCATCGATTCCAACCGCCGACAATCTGATGCATCGACACGTCTGCAAGAGAATCGATTCATGTTTATTTTTCTTCATTTGCTCCTGGATGTAATCCTGACTCCAGTGCTGCGGTGGCGCTAAACCTATTCTGCCCTCCTACCTCGCTTCCTTTAGCCACAACCCTCTATCCGCTTGCACACACACTTGCGTAAACATGGAGGCATTATTATTTCTCAGTGAATGAGGTTTTCATAGGCCTAGGTGGAGGGCAACTTTGCAACTTTTGTTATGTGTTTTTGTTTCTCAAATACAAGGCATAACTATATTACAGCTTTCATTGATTTATTTCAAATTTGAAACATTGTCTAGCCTGTAAGGTAAACAAAAAAACAATCGGATCGAATCGTATCATGGTGTATTCATGAATAATCGAAAATAATTGAATCGTTGGGTCAGGATACTGAATCGAATTGCCATGATGGGTGTGATTTACACCCCTAGTTACAAAACCACAGGGCGACGCTTCTTTGTGGATTAAAAAAGAATCTTGTTTCACTTACAAACAGTGGTGTCAAAAGTACACACATTTGTTACTTCAGTAGAAGTATATAGATACTGCAGTCTAAAAACACTCTGGTAAAAGTTGAAGCATCAACTTGACCTCTTTACTCAAGTAAAAGTGAAAAAGTATGAGCTCCAAAAACTACTTAAAGTATAAAAGTATAAAGTAACCTTTAAAAAAACAGCCAGATGCCACTGTATGAATTGAAAGCTCAATTTTTCAGCTATTTCTAAAAATTCTTTGAGATAGGGCCAAGGATGATGGAGGTCTTGTTGGTCTCCGTCTCCCGATAATTTCAGACATTTCAACATGTTTTTCTGAATCCCACATTGTAGCATGGCATAGACAATTCACGTTTGCAGTTTGAAGAACACCTGCTTGCTTCTGATGATTTCCTTTAGCTAACCAATGAGTGTTTGCGTTATATGACTCATCCAATCACACTAGTTTTCACTAGATGTGGATGGAGCCAATGATCCGCATTGGATGGAGCACATGACGGGAAATAAATATTTACAAACATTAAACCAGGGGTAACCAATTAAAATCAGAGGGGCCTGAATAAAGAAAATAATCAACCATTAAAGGTCCAGATACATTTTTTATCATCTGTTACATTAAACAGAATTTATCACTGAGATAAAAGTAGGCATTTATACGTTCATGTTATACATTGAATTTTAACAACTAGAAATTGCCAAAAATTGCATGCCATGCTATCTCAGAGGAGTTGACACTTGTATGACTGTATTCCTGTATATCCATCAGTAGTTAAAGGACAAGGGTCAGCAAATGCCATTTGCTGTTGTAATATTATAGATTTTTTAGAATAAAAAGCTAGCAGATGTGCATAATCATAAAAATAACAGAAATAAAATTATAGAGCATTCAGTATTGAAAGAAAACCCACACTGTTTTCTGAATAAATACATGATTGTATGAATTAAGTTCCATTCTGTTTGTCTCTTTCCTTGTAAGTTAGAAATGTCCCATGCTCCTGAATGCACCATAGCTATCTGTCGCTCATAAATGCATCACACTGGTCTGTGAACTCTGTGCTGTGTAGCTGTGCGTGTTTGATTTTCCACTTAAGACAAAGCTTTGCAGTTTCCAAACTCCGGTCAGCATCACTGTGAATAACAACAGACTACAACAAATAAATCAGCCGAACCTCGGACAAAATCGACTTTTCGGGATAACACAGGACCGCGATCCGCTAATCCGTGACCTCTGCATTAAACCGAAGCCAAGAGTAACGAGTAACTTTTTTTTTAAAAATGTAAGGAATAGAAAATACAGATACTGGTGTGAAAAACTAATGAATAGAAGTCAGCAGTAGAAGGAAAAATAACTAATGGAGTAAAGTATAGATACCTAAAAAGTGTACTTAAGTACAGAAGTACAGAAGTATTTGTACTTCGTTACTTGACACTACTGCTTACAAGCTGCGTGTAGGCTACATGGCTACACTAATACATTCGTCGTAGTCCACTATGGTAAATATTTGCTTGAATACGAGATAAAATTGTGTTAGAAAGGATAGAAATGATAGAATAGAATTAGCACTATAGATACTTTTCAATCGTCCGTACGATATATATCGTCTTATCGCCCGGCCCTAATACAGCTGTGCAAATTTGTACAGTATTTTACAATATTTTTACAGTATAGATATATAGAGATGCATATATTTATTTATGTATATTTATATATAAATAGAGAGAGAGATGTATACATAGATATGTCTATATGTATGTTTGTATAAAAAAAAACTCTTCCTCACCCATCGCGGGTGGTCTTCCCTCCTTTTTCTTTCAAGCTCGGGTCCCCTACTAGAGGCCTGGGAGCTTGATGGTTCTGCCAGTATCTCTGCTTTTCTAGAACTGCACTCATCTGGACTGAGATGTCTGATATATTCCCAGGGATCTGCTGTAACTCCTCCAGTTTGGGGGTTGCTGCCCCGAGGGCCCCAATGACCACGGGTACCATTGATGCCTTGAGCTTCCAGGTTTTCTCCAGCTCTTCTCTGAGGCCCCGGTATTTTTCTAGTTTTTCATGCTCTTTTTTCCTGATGTTGCAGTCACTTGGTATTGCTATGGCAACCACAACGGCTTTCCTCTGCTTTTTGTCCACCACCACAATGGTTGGTTTGCCATTGCCATTTGGTCCGTCTGTATCTAGAAGTCCCACAGGATCTTGACTTGATCATTCTCTACCATCTTTGGAGATGTTTTCCACTGTGACCTTGGGGTTTGCAGCCCATACTCTGCACACATGTTCCTGTATACTGTTCCAGGCACTTCGTTATGGCACTCCATGTAAGCTTTCCCTGCTAGCATCTTACACCCTGCAGTTATTTGCATGATTCTCTCAGGGGCCTCTTTGCACAGTCTGCTCCTGGGCTCTTGTCTTGTGTGGTAGATCTGGGCCTCTATTCGGGGTGTAAATAATAATCGTTTTGTATCGATGCATCAATCCAACAGCCGACGATCCGATACATCGATACGTCCGCAAGATAATTGATTCATGTTTTTTTTTTCCTCCGGTCTATTTTTATCCATTTGCTCCTGGGCGTAATTCTCCTCCCGTGCTGCGGTGGCGCTAAACCTATTTTGCCCTCCTACCTCGCTTCCTGGTTATACTCTTACAGCAGTTTGTTGCAGCAAGCTTCACACAGACATTTTTAAATTATGCTCAATATTGAAGTGTGGTCTGAGCTACACACTGTGGTTCTAGATACGGCCGAGGCGGAAAGGAAGTGGGGACAAGTTTAGTCAGACGACGGAGGGACATGAGGGCCAAAAAGAGCGAAGATCCAGCTGGAAAAAGGCTCCCAGCGTTCTCGCGCACCTCGCTCTGCTAGCGGGTCAAACTTCACGAGTTGTTTTCCGCAATTTCGGTCATAAAAACAAAACAAGCCGGCCTCCTGTCTGGTGCACTGTTTGCGGTCAGCTACAATCTGGGAGAGGAGCAGCGGAGCGTCTCTCAAGGGGGTGATGACGTCGACACTCTGGAGCCTTCTTCTTCGTTTTTTTAATGGCGGTTGGCAAACAACTTATAGGTGCATTACTGCCACCTTCCAGAATGGAGCATGGACCAGACAAACTATTATATTCTCCCTAAAATACCCGTTCTTCTTAGAAAATTAAAAATATTACCAAAAACTACATCCCCAGATGACCTTTGAAACAATTCCCTTATATCTAGTTTATTTTTATTCCTGTCTAACTCTCTATGCAACATCTCTCTTTCCTGAGTATATTTATTACATTCTAAAAAAATATGTTGGACAGTTTCTCTGGAGCCGAGGTATTGCATTGAACTCATTATACTGATATTGTGCAGTATTTTTGCAGTATTTTTTGATGCAACTTTTCTACTTCTGTTATTTGCTGTTGTTTCTAAAGAAAATGCATAATGATATTACATTTTTCATTGATTTATTTCAAACTTGAAACTTTGTTTAGCCTGTAAGGTGTAAAAAAAAAATAATAATAAAATAAAATAATTTTATCGATTAATCGAATCGAATCGTGTTGTATTCTTGAGTATCGAAAATAATCGAATCGTTGGGTCAGGAAATTGATACTGAATAGAATCGCCATGATGGATGTGATTTACACCCCTAGCCTCTATTGCTCTGGTGCTTAGGGCTTGCTCCTGTGCAGCCATGATGAGTGCCTCTGTGCTGTCCTTCAGTCCGACTTTGTCTAGCCTTTGGTAGGATTTCCTGATATCTGCCACTGCGGTTATGTTTCGAAATGTACATCCTGTGTACAAGCTTCTCCTCCCATGACGGAGTCTCTCGCACCTCATCTTCTGTTCCCCATTATTTGAGACATTCACTCAGGATGTTGTCTGTTGGTGCCTTGTCCTTGATGTACTTATGGATCTTGGATGTTTTATCCTGAAAAGTTGCTCTTATGCTCATTAGTCCCTGGCCTCCTTCCTTACGGCTGGCAGGTACTGGATTTGGGATGGTACCCTCCATGCATGGTTAGGAGCTTTGCTGTCTTAACATCTGTGGCCTGTATCTCATGCTTTGACCAGCTTATTATTCCTGCAGGGTATCTGATTACTGGTAGAACGTAGCTATTTATTTCCCAAAACGTATTCTTGCCATTGAGCTGGCTCCTTAGGACCTGCCTTACTCGTTAGAAATATTTGGCCGTAGCCGCTTACTTTGTAATTTGCTTGTGGGATGCCAATGCACTTTTAGTTGTCTTCAATGTCTGCTACTGTTCCTTCTGGGAGTGACACCCCCTCTGTGTGGTCTACCTTCCCTCTCTTAGTTACTATCAGACCACACTTCTCTAGTCCGAATGACATCCCGATGTCTGTGCTGAAGATCCGGGTGGTATGGACCAGTGAGCCAATGTCTTGCACATTCTTAGCGTACAGCTTATATATATATATATATATATATATATATATATATATATATATATTAGGGGTGGAACGGTTCAAAAATCCACGGTTCGGTTCACGGTTTCGTGGTCATGGTTTTCGGTTCGGTATATGTTTATTGTTACACCGAAAAAAAAAAAAATTATAAAAATTAATGAAAAATAAAAATTTATGAAATTAATGAAAAAAATTCAAAAACATCAATGAATTGTAATTATTTTTAATGATCCGCGGAAACCCTGGATCATTTCCACGTTTTGCTGCTTTGAATTTAATCATCTCGCGCATGCCCTCTACGATCTCCAAGGAACTCAGAGCGGAGCGGACGGGAGCCACAGTGGAGGCTGTAGGCTCTGCTTTGAGCAGGCGGTCTGGAGCGCAGCGGGATGAAGCGGAGCCCTGACGGAGTATGTGGGATTTCGGGGTTAGCATGACATGTTGGTCGTGTTGCTGTTAGCATAAACAAAACGTGTTGTACAATGCTTGCACACTGTTGCACTTTTATCCACAACTTTCTTTCCGCCGTCATCGTAGGTCACTCTAAATGCAAAGCGGTCCCATACAGCAGACCTATAAAGTGCTGCTGGCGCGTCTTCCAACTCCTGTTCTTTCCCACTCACCATACCCACACAATTCTCCACAACAACTGATTTTTTTCTGCTACACTCGGCTACGCTGTTTCGCTTCTTCTTCTTCCTATTTACTACCGGCGGTTGGCTTTGGTCGCAGTACCGCCACCTTCTGCTCTGGAGTGTAATTGCTTCCCCTATGAGAAAAAGGAGCAGCGCATGAACCGAACGAAACACACGCGAACTGAACCGAGACAGTCGAACCAAACGGTTTGGACGGTTTTCAAATACCGTTCCATCCCTTATAAATATATATATATATATATATATATATATATATATATATATAGATATATAGATAGATATATACAATATAATGAGTGGCTGTGCTTTGCAATACATACATACATACATACTTAGACTAATGCTACGTTCACACCTAAAGCAACAGAGAAAGCAGAAGGAGCCAGTTTACATGCAAAGTCAATGGTTGACGCACATCAAAGCGCAGCAAAAGGTCCTGCAGCATGTTTCGAGCAGCGGGTCTGAGCATCTGTGGAACACGCTGTCTTACTAGCAGGACCAAAGAGCTCCTTTATTACCTGACTGTTAATGAACAAGCAGGTCTTCAGTAGTGTGATTTTTTTTTTTTTCTCGGTTTGCAAAACCTGTTGAGCAAGAAATCCATGAGGAGGAAAAAATTTTTAAACATAACAAAACTTATAGCTCACCTGAATAATTGTCACTGTGGCAAAGCAATATGGAAACAATGCGAAGCAGCTGCGGTGGCAGGTAGCGGTGCTAAAGCTAAGACAACAACAACATGGAGGACAGATGTCTCCATTCAGAGGTTTTAAAGCTGTAAAAAGTTTTCCAGAGGGTGAAAAATCTAAAGCTATTAACGACAAAGTGATGGAATTTACAGCACCTGACAACCAGGCTTTATCTGTCATCGAGAGCCCAGGTTTAGGTAACTTGATCGCACTTTATGAGCCACGTTTATTTTAAATATTTTGCTTTTTTTATTTTTCTGAATTGAGCAAGATAATTTCCAGATATATATATCGTACATATATACGATATATGTATACATCTTATTCTTTTTAATACGATAGAACAGAGAAATTTTAATAGAAAATAATCTAAAATCTACTAAGCCTCTGACACATATAGCTGTCTCTTCCAGGCAGAGGTTTACAGGAAGCTCTGCTGAGGGTAGGGTTTCTCATTACTTCCTCATTTGCCAGACAGTCACTGTGGTGATGGTTGTAAATACTTTATTACTTAAATAATTATTAGGCTTTAATAAACAGTTTCAGTGATGTGATCATAGCGCTCTGCTTCAGCACCACTGTCCAAATGTAGGTCGAGTGAACTTCATGTCTTCAGGTTGATAAGCAGGATCCACTCGCTCCTTAAACTCAAGGACAGAGTTTGGTGCTCTAATGTGTGTCCCTTATAACCACCAATAGAAAGTTTTTCTGCTGTGTTTGTCTTTCCAGACCACCTGCAGGATTATGTTGGAAAAGAGGAGGATTTCTCTGACCAGCAGGACCAAGAGGAACCAGAACCTCTGCAGATAAAAGAAGAACAGAAAGAACCAGAACATCCCTGGACAAAAGAGGAAACCATGGAGCTCCCCATTAGTGAGCAGGAAGAGCAGCTTGATCTGAAGCAGGAGACTGAAGATACAGGAGAGAAATCATTCCCATGTCTGACATGTGGAGAAAATTTTCTAAGAACAGAACATTTAATGGATCACAGTAGAACTCACACAGGTAAGAAGTTTTCTGAATGTCTGTCCTGTGGAAAAATGTTTTCCAAAGTTCACAAACAAATCTAAAGCTGAAAGGCAGATCAGAATTCAAAGCCACCTACAAACCTCCACCTACAAGTGCAGAAATGACTGACTGAGTGCATAACTGTACATAATTATGTGAACGTTGACTTTTTTGTATTAAGAAACCCTTTTTTTTTATTGGTCGGATGAAATATGCTAATTTTGTGAGATATGAAATTGGGGTTTTTAAAGGCTGTATGCCAAAATCATCTATATTAAGACAATAAAATGCCTGAAATATTTCAGTTGATAAAACAAGTGTTTCAGTTGCTATATACTTATATATATTGTTTATTCTTATTGCACCTTTTTCCTCCTTGTTTTGCACCTTCTTTAATTACTATGCCAATATGTGACCAGTGAATTTCTCCGCTGTGAGATCAATAAAGCTCATCTTATCTAATCTAATAACTGTGTGTGTCCAGAGCCGCTGCAACCAAGCAACTAAAGCAGAGGTCACAGATTAGCTGATCTGCTGGCTAATCTACATCAATTTACATCAACAACAGCTGGTGTAAAAACGCTAGATCAGTCGCCAGCTTCTTCTCTCCTGACATGGAGTTTCTGACTGTTACCTGCAGGCCGTTCTATCTGCCCAGAGAGTTCAGTGTGGTTAGCATCACTGCTGTTTATGTGCCCCCCGGTGCTAACGCTAAAGATGCCATGAAGACTCTATACCACGCTATCTCTGACCTCCAATCTGCACACAGAGGCTGTTTTCATCATTGCTGGGGATTTTCACCAGACTAACTTGAACTTGGGGGGGTAATAACTCAGAATGCATAAAATTCCACCAGTAAAATGTTTCCCAATATAGACATGTTAGACATTATTGGAAAGCTTAGATTCTACACAATTCAACCACCAAGATAATTTCATGGACACAGCGAGCACAAAACCACAAAAAAACAGATATGTAGCATGTCAAAATGTAAACAAATAAAGCAGCCACAACTACATACCTTTGAAGGCATTCAGAAGCCATTTTGTAAATCCAATCTTCACTTGTTTATACTCCATTTGTCCGTAAGGGTCCACAGAGTGGACCGCAGTGATTCCAAGTCATTAAAAAGACGTAAACCTCTCTCACCGGATGCTGAGCTGTCCGGCTGCGGTTACCGAGACACTCCCGCGCTGCAGAAAATTCCGCAAGAAAGCTATCTTTGCGGCGTGCCGGAGCGCTCCGCAACAAGCTCTCGCAAATATCCTTATTTGGGCCGTGTTATCGCGTGAAGTTACGTGAACTCAAGTGAACTTCTGTTCTCGCGAGTTAAATCTCCGGACCTGTTGCCAGAGCCACAAGGCCGCACCGCACCGTAGTCAAAAGGGCGGTGTGAGAGGGGGTGTGCGGGAGTTGCGGTCTCCGTCGGCTCGGTAACCGCACCGGAGCCAGTGTGAGCAACGGGTTACAGAGTCAACCAAAGTAAACGCATTAAACAAAGGAACACAATACACATGACGTATGGACCCCAATAGAACCAAACACAGAATCGTTACAGTTCTTTACATCGTCTCCTTATCTACAAGTTGCAAGTATCTGCATATTTTTATGACGCGATTTGAGCAAGATATAGTCCCCGGAAGAACTGCAGTGAACTGGTAAAAGAAAAGTGAAATGGCACGCTCAAAGATGACCCTGCACATTTTGAGTATGCCCTGCAAGGCTTTAAACCTGGGTTTGAATGGAGACTAAGCCATTCTCAAGCACATATCAAGGTGCTCTTTTTGAGCCTGGATCCAGATTTATTTTTTAATCTGTTCATGGTGGAGAATCCTGCTTCACAGCAGCAGGTTGAGCCAAACATCCTCTAAATGTGCAGGGTCATCTTTTGAGCACGCCATTCCACTTTTCTTTCACCAGTTCACCGCAGTTCTTCCAGCAGTCCACACTTTCTCTGCTCTCTTTTTCTCATCGTCTTCTTCTTTCAGAAGACAATGATTTCCTTCTAAATCAGGTTTGGTCCAGATTAGCCAGCAGGTGGGTCCAGATCTGGAACGCAGTCAGCTAATCTGTGACCTCTGCATTAAACCATGTCCCACTTTTAAAAAGATAGAAGACAATCTTGAGAAATGGATATTGCTTAACTTATGGGCAGGGTTGCTTCGTTTAAAATGATGGTTTTACCTAGAATAAATTACTTATTTTCAATATTCCCTAATAAACTGCCATTTGACTGGTTTAAATCTCTCAACTCTATCTCTAAATTTCCTTGGAAAGATAAACCCCTCATATCAGCTTGAAGACGCTACAGGAGACCACAGATAGAGGAGGACTAGACCTGCCTAACTTCCATAACTACTATTTAGCAAATAGCTTCAACCTCTAAAGGGATAAAACGTAATTCCTTAAGGGCTGGTTATACTCCCACAGCAGTGTGTCGCAGTGAGTTTGTTGCAGATTTTTTTTTATATATGCACAATATTGAAGCATGGTCTGTGCTGTTATTCCACTCTGCAAGGCAAGAGGGACAATTAGCCACTAGCTGTGGGTCTAGATACAGCTGAGGCAGTGAGGAAGTGGAAAAACGCAAGGGGCAAGTTTGTGCGACAATGGAACGACATGAGGGTGAAAAAGAGCGGGGATCCAGGTGGGAAAGGGTCCGAGCGTTCTCACGAATCTCACCCTTCTAGCTGGTCCATCTTCACCAGTCGTTTTCCACAATGGGGGTCATACAAACAAAACAAGTCTGCATGGTACCAAACAGGAAATATGCATATTGTAGAGCGGATGTAGATTTGACCAATCAGAGGCCTCCTGTCTGTGGTACTGTCTGCGGTCTGGCAGTGTCTGCGGAGGGGGAGGGGAAACATTTGCGTTCACAGCGACACACAGTTGTAAAATTTCAACCTCCCCATCAGTTAGTTTGATTGGTTACTTTGAGGATAGCTCTTTGAAAAAAAACTTATTTGCATGGTTTTCATTACCCTATGAAGGGCCGGTATTCTGTCATCTCAGCATACCGCGTCAGGCCAGCATACCCTTACTAATACCAATTACAAAGAGTATCCTTTGTCTCCGCCCTCCTTACAGCCAATCACGCTGTTTTATTTCCCGATTTAGTCAGATTTGTGTTGTCACTTTGTGCATCAAAAATAAAGAAATAAAAAGATCATCACTAGGTCCACTACACGCATTAGCTTTCAGTGTTTCCCACACGATTTTAGGAGACTGTCGTGGGAGAGTCTCTGACCCTCGGGGGGTTTCATGTGTGCACATTTTTAAGTGTGGTGTATCCAACTTAAAGGGGAACGCCTTTTTTTTTTTACATTGGCCCCTTGATTTTATGTTATTACGTCATGTTCTACTAGGAGTGGATAGGTTCACAAAATCCACAGTTCGGTTCACGGTTTTCGGTTCAGTTTGGTATATGTTGATTGTTAGCCTGACATGTTGGTCGTGTTGCTGTTAGCATAAACAAAACGAGTTGCACAATGCTTGCACACTGTTTTTATCCACAACTTTCTTTCCGCCGTCATCATAGGTCACTCTAAATGCAAAGTGGTCCCATACAGCAGACCTATAAAGTGCTGCTGGCGCGTCTTCCAACTCCTGTTCTTTCCCACTCGCCATACCCACACAATTCTCCACAACAACTGATTTTTTTCTGCTACACCCGGCTACACTGCTTCTACTGGTGGTTGGCTTTGGTCGCAGTACCGCCACCTTCTGCTCTGAAGTGTACACGCTTTGCCTATGAGAAAAAGGAGCAGCGCATGAACCGAACGCAACACACGCAAACCGAACCGAGACAGTCGAACCGAACGGTTCGGACGGTTTTCATAAACCGTTCCATCCCTATGTTCTACTCACCCATATGAGTTTTGTGTCATTTGGAGCCGTTCTGAAGATATTCCGTTGGGTTATATCCAAGTAACGTCTTACTATGGGCAACGACTTGAAGGAACAAACTAAACTGTTCATCATTTATTCTTTATGGTACGCCAGCATTCATAACATGTAGGCCAATCACTGTCTCCCAGACATCCGTGGTTATATTTTTTATATTTATATGTTTTAAAAACAAAGCAGTGTGTGTATGATGTCATCTGTGCAACCCGGCTACCGTTCATTCATCCTGTCCGCTGAACTGCTGCTAGTTTTACTCACATGCCTGGAAGATGTCTAGTGCTGCTACCACAGATGATCTTAAAAAATTATCTTAGAACTGAGAAATTTAATTAGAAAATCATTTTAAATCTATTCAGCCTCTGACACATTCAGCTGGGGTCTGTCTCTCCCAGACAGAGGTTTACAGGAAGCTCTGCTGAGGGTAAGGTGTCTCATTACTCCTTCATTTGCCAGACAGTCACTGTGGTGTTGGATGCAAATGCCTTACTTTCTTTAATATTTTTTGTGGGGAAACAATTTTAGGCCAGAGTAAACTTCATGTCTTCCGGTTGCTTGGAAGGATCCACTCGCTCCTCAAACTCAAGGACAGAGTTTGGTGCTTTTATGTGAGGTGTCATTTATTTAACCTACAATAGAAAGTCTTTCTGCTGTTTCTCTTTCAGACCACCTGCAGGATTATGTTGGAAAAGAGGAGGATTTCTCTGACCAGCAGCTCTATGAACAGGAGAGGAATTCCAGTTTGAACCAAGAGGAACCAGAACCTCTGCAGATAAAAGAAGAGCAGAAAGAACCAGAACATTCCTGGACAAAAGAGGAAACCATGGAGCTCCCCATTAGTGAGCATGAAGAGCAGCTTGTTCTGATGCAAGAGACTGAAGATACAGGAGAGAAACCTTTACCATGTTTGACATGTGGAAAATACTTTCTTAAAAAAGAACATTTAATGGTTCACGAGAGAACTCATAAAAGTGAGAAGATTTATGAATGTCTGTCCTGTAGAAAAAAATTCACAAAGAAATCTAGACTTGATAGGCACATGATAATTCACATAGGTGAGAAACCTTTTTCCTGTATGATTTGTAGTAAGAATTTTTCTAAAAATAGTCATTTGACTTCTCACATGAGAATTCATACAGGTGAGAAGCCTTTTTCCTGTACCATTTGTTACAAGAATTTTACTAAAAAGAGTAATTTGACTTGTCACATGAGGATTCATACAGGTGAGAAGCCTTTTTTCTGTACTATGTGTAACAAGAATTTTACTAAAAAGAGTAATTTGAATTCTCACATGAGAACTCACACAGGTCAGAAGCTTTATAAATGTCTGTCCTGTGGAAAAATGTTCACAGCGAAATCTAGTCTTGATACACACATCAGAATTCACACAGGTGAGAAGCCTTTTTCTTGTACAATTTGTAACAAGAATTTTACCGCAAAAACTAGTTTGAATTTTCACATGAGAATTCACTTAGATGAGAAGCTTTTTCAATGTGTGTCCTGTGGAAAAAGCTTCACTAAGAAATCTATTCTCGATAAACACATGAGAATTCACACAGGTGAGAAACCTTTTGAATGTCTGTCCTGTGGAAAAAGCTTCACTAAGAAATCTAATTTTGATACACACATCAGAATTCACAAAGGTGAGAAGCCTTTTTCTTGTACCAGTTGTAACAAGAATTTTACTCATAAAAGTAATTTGACTAGACACATGAGAATTCACACAGGTTAAAAGCTGATTTCCTCAATGATTTGTGACCAAGGTTTTAAACAAGAACGTAATTTGAGTGTCCAGATGACACTTATTCATGCATGATGTGAAATGACATAAAAAAACATCTGCTTCACATAACTCGCAGCAGTTGGACGCAACAGGAATGAACCGTAGAGGTGTTTTCCATGTTTGACCGGTGATAAAATGTCCATCTAGTAACTCCTTCACCTCATTAAATGTGAAACGTACAGGTTAATGGTCTTTAGAGCAAAGTTTTGAGAAAGCCATTAACTAACAGGTCTGTTTACATAGCAACTAGAACAGATAAGGTGTTATATTGTAACCCTATTAAATATTCAGGTCCTGGGCCAATATGTGGATGTGAAAATTTAAAAGTCAATTAATGCAACAAGCAATTGAGAAGTTATAGCTGTTTAAAATAGAGGAAAAAATCAAGATGAACCCCTACTGTGCCATTTCGGCATGGTGTTGCAAGACTTTTTCTGAACGAATTTATTCAGAAGAAAAACACAGAAGTTTCATTTTACTTTTAGCTGGATGATAAGCTATCAGTTGGATATATTCCAGAAACAGAATTTTATTCAGATGAATATAAAAGCAAAGGTACGGCAGATTTCATGTCTTGCACAAATTTGCTAATGTTGTGGGATTTTTTTTTAAGAGGTCAGCTGCAACTGATCCGAGTTTTGGTAATTCAGTATTTTGTTGGCTTTCATTTTTTATTTTTATAATGCCAATTCACAACACATATCACCTCAAGGCAGTTAACAGTTCACCAGATCATACAGTCATACGCCGTACACACATCTGCTCCTCCCACCACAAAGGAGGACCAGGCACCTGGACCTGGTACTTGACCCCAAAAGTTGAAATGGGAAGGGGAGAGACTCCAACACAGCCCAATCTTCCCGGTCCTTGCAACGGTCTCAGCCCCCCATCCCCCACCCGGATGAGAAGGCCCATGGGACAGGCCCCCAGAAGACAGTGCCAGCAGAACCAGCCTCAGTGTGAGCGGCCATAATCCGAGGCCAACTGAGTTTCAAGCAGTATACAGCAGTACACTATTTTCCACACTAGTTAGCATTCCCGTAGGTCTCTGGAGCATGGTTTTCTCTCCAGTTTCCTAGCATTTTGCTTCAGAGTGCGCAGCTCTGCATTAAACCAAGGAGCCAGCTTTCTATTTTAAAGTTTTTCTTTTTCAAAGGGGCTGCTTTGTCTAAGGCAGTACACAGAGAACTAGCAACCCTATCAACAAAATCAACCTGTGAAGGGGAATAAGCTAAGCTTTTGCACTCTGCAGCACTGCTCAGCAAAACAGAAGAGAGAGAAAGTAAAACAGATCCTCTAAAATTTATAACTGCACTATCTGATAATGATCTGCTAAAGCGAAAACTTTTGGGGGAGGAGAACTCTGTTAAAGTAATCTTTAAGGTTATTAAAAAATGTTGAGAAGGCAGGGCTGTGAGAAAATATTATTTCCTCACATTCTATGCCATATGTCAGAACTGTCATGAATTTCTTAAGAGATCTAACCCACATGCAGTAAACCACTCAAAGAACCAGGGTAAAAGTTTGAACAGGTTTATCGATAAGGACAGCGGGGGTTGGATTCAGGAAACTCAGGGCCGGATTTATCAAGATCCAATTTTGCGTGCAGTAATTTGCGCTCGCAAACTGGAATTTTGCGCGAGGGGCTGAACCATGGTTTGCGGGTGATTTAGCAAGAGTGATTGCGTAACTGGTGGCAGGTGCAAAACTGTTTGATACGCCCTATTTAAATGATGGTTTTGCGCGTTTTGTGGTTTACGGCAATGTAGTTTGTGCAAACTAGTGCATTAAGAAATTTTAATCTTACAGTGACACCCCCACCCCCTCCAAAAAAAAATAAATAAATTTTTATATATATATATATATATATATATATATATATATATATATATATATATATATATAAACCTTGGCAACCTTTATTCCCTAAGGTGGTATGTGGCTGAATTTCTACTTCACTGCAGTAAAAACAAAAAAAAACAACAAAAAACAAAAACAGGTGTTTTGTATTGCCCTGTAGAAAAATGCAAATACCAAATGGCTCACAATGGGACTGTGGATGAGATGACTGCGCGTACGCATCCCCGCAGCATTGGCATGTTGCTCCACAGGCGCAAGGAGGAGGTCGGGGTTCTCTCCGGTAGGGCGTCAGGGCGACATGGCATTTAGAACGTCGGACAGCACTTCTGAAAAACGAGATTGGGAGATCCCAGATGCAAAAAAGTGCAATGTTGCAAGGAGTTTTGTGATATCTGGTATTGCGTGGGTCCTCCTTGTGGCTGGCTCCAAATCCTTTCGGAGTTCCTCCAACAGCTCCAAAATGGCAATGCTGGATAAACGAAATGTTTTGATGATCGTTTCCTCGTTCATTCGAAAAATATTCACACGGAGTGAAAAAATGCGTTCTCTGCGTCTCCTTGCTTCATTTCGATGTCTCCTTCTTGCGACAATAACCGCTGCCATGTGCGCGCAATTACGCATACAGACCATTTGCAACTTCTTTTGAAACGTGTTAAATATAGTCAGATACCGTTAGCAAAATTGCTTTCAGGTTTGATAAATCACTTTGCGAGTGCTAAATTAATATATTTACATGTTCTCCTCCCACAAGACGCACTTTTGCGTGTAAACGCCCCATATTGCATATTCATTGCAGAAAAAGTACTAAATGGATAAGAGGCGCTATTTAGCACGTTTTAAAGACCAAATCCTTTTAGCACGCTGTTGATAGATCAGTTTGTACATTTTTTAGCGTGCGCAGTGAAATAGCTCACGTTTTTATACACGCAAACCTTTGATAGATCCGGCCCTCAGTGTGCTGGAGAACCAGAACTGGAAGAGGGAAGGGAAGTATCAGTGGTTAGTTCAGGATCTGATGGCTGGAGAGACAGAGAAAACAGGACTCACGTTGGTTGAGAATACCTCTTCTCCCAGAATCCAGTTAGTGTGGGTTGATCTAGTGAAGAGGGGACTCGGAGAGTGGACAGATAGACTTCTGTTGGACCCAGAGGAACTACTGAGTGGACTGCTCAGCGCGAGACTCAAACAAAAGACTCAGTTAGACTCAGCTTGGTTAGAGTACCCAAAACTGCCAAACACTCTGGCCTCAAGGTAGTGACAGCCCACTGCTTAAATACTCCTCCAGATAATGATCCAACGAGCCGCAGGTGTGCAGGGAGGCCGAACAAGGACGGGGCACCACCTGATGGTGGAGAAAAAGAAACACAAAAACAGACCACACAAACTGGATTCCTGACAAGAACAAGGCCCAAAGTATGAAGATGAGAATGTGTGGGACTATTCACATTTTGAACAAAGCCAATAGCATCTAAGATAGCATTATAAGCTGCTCTTAAGCTATCACCTGTAAGTCAGCATGGATGTTAAAATCCCCCACTATGATGCCCCGTCACTATTTAACACCAAATTAGAGAGGAACTCTGAAAACTCATCTAAAAATTCAGAGTAAGGATTTGGTGGAAAGTACAAAGTTACAAAAAGAAGAGGTTTTCTTGCTTTGCAATTTGGATGAAGGAAAATAAGGGTTAAATATGCAAAAGAGTTGTAATTTTTAACTGCTTTTGGAATAATCTGTAAGTCAGACTAAAAGATTGTTGCTCCTCCTCTTCGCCCAGACCCTCTGGTGAACATTTAAATAACTAGAAGGAGTTGCCTCATTTATGCTCACATCGTTCTCTTGCTGCAGCCAGGTTTCTGTAAGGCAACATAAGTCAATGTGATTATCACAAATCAAGTCATTAAATAGCATCGCAGGTAATAGTTAATGACTTCATTAATGACATCTGCATATATATGAATTTTCTTGGTTAGTACATCCACTCACTGTGAAATTACATATGAAACCTTTTTACCACAGCCGGCAAACTGCTTGTTTTGCAGCCAAATGCTACACCAGTTGGCATTTTTCTGGCCATGGGAGTGAGGAGTACCAATGTGGCAGCCCATGGCTTCACTTTTTTTGGGCTATCAGCAATCCATTGTATGAATAGAAGGGACGTACCGCTCTCAGTCTTAAACCTTATACGGAGATGGGACCATTGCACTCCGGAAGTGAAGGGGGCACTAGTGGCACTATTTTCTATACCAGCTGTGTTATAATAATATTTATAATAATAATAGCGCATTTTATTTGGCAACGCCTCTCAACACACTCAATAACAAACTACAAAAGATGTTAATAACAATCTAAAATAGCAACAATAAGGAATCATTCTTGACTGTTTCTATCCCTACACCCTATCTATCCCAAACAAAAGCCACAAAACATAAATTAGATTAATATTTTAGAGACAAATGTTAGTTACATTAAGAACACATTTATTTATCCATTAATTGTCATACATGCACTCTTATCCCTATAGTTGGCTCATGAGGGCTGCTGCCTTGAACCCTGGAATGATTGCCAGTCCATTGCAGATTAAGAACACAGATATACCAAATGCTTGCTGGTGTTGAATTTGAAATAATAGATTTAGAAGTTGTAAATGGTACTCTTAAAATAAATAAAATAAATTCTGAAATATAATAGCCTTTGCCTTATTTAATAAGGGCAAGATGGAAAAGAGGTTCGTTGGAAATACATTTAGTCAATAATTTTGGCCAACTTAGTATGTCCATTCATTTTGCACTTTTGTTCTTTTTATTGGTCAAACATTTTTCTTATTATTCACATTTTGAATACAATTTACTAACAGACCAAAGGATTCCTGAACTTCTAACAAGTACGATGGCGAAAACTATAATATGCTTGGCTGCAGGTGACCTGGCTCAATCATTGTCATTCTTTATCCTGATGTCTCATTGGAAACTTTTCTTATAAGAACTACAGCTTAACCAGTAAACTCTTTGGTAGCCCACTATTCCATGAAGAAACGCAGTATCAATTCTACCAATTGCAATTGATTCATAAACTCAAAATACTTTTAATATCCAATTATGGTAAGACCCAAAGTGATTAATTTAAAACTTTAAATGTAGCTTCAACCGGCAAAGACTCACATAGAGAGAAAGTAAGGTTTAGAAAGTTTGACAAGAAATAATCTTTGGCGCTCGGATCCTGGCAGTAGACATTGCGCTGGTTACCGCCATAGTGAATGATCCGCTGTTGATGAGTTATTTTTTCATTTTTTGTAATATATATATATATATATATATATATATATATATATATATATAGCAACTGGAAAGCCTATAAAAAACTATAATAAAGCCTATGACTCAATGCCACATACATGGATACTGGAATGCTTGGAAATGTACAAGATCAACAGGACTCTAATAGCCTTCATCAAGAACTCAATGAAGCTGTGGAAAACAAGTCTGGAAGCCAATGCAAAGCCAATAGCACAAGTCACCATCAAGTGCGGCATATACCAGAGTGATGCACTATCCCCGCTGCTGTTCTGCATAGGCCTGAACCCCCTCAGCCAGATCATCACAAAGACTGGCTACGGATACCAATTCCGAAGCGGAACAATCATCAGTCACCTCCTCTACATGGATGACATCAAGCTGTATGCCAGGAGTGAGCAAGACATCGACTCACTGATCCACACTACCAGGATCTACAGCAACGACATTGGGATGTCATTCGGACTGGACAAGTGCGGTCGCATGGTCTCAAAGAGAGGGAAGATGATCAGAACCGAGGGGGTTGAACTACCAGAAGGCCACATTACAGATGTGTAGGACAGCTACAAATACCTTGGGGTGCCACAGGCTAACGGAAAGATGGCAAGAAAGACTGCCACAGCTAAATACCTACAAAGAGTAAGGCAGGTCCTGAAAAGTCAGCTGAATGGGTAAAACAAGATCCAAGCCATCAACACATATGCCCTACCAGTCATTAGATACCCCACTGGTATAATAAACTGGCCAAAGGAGGAGATAGAGGCCACTGACATCAAGACAAGAAAGCTCCTCACAATGCATGGAGGGTTCCACCCTGAGACTGTATACCAAGCGTAGCGAGGGAGGCCGAGGGCTAGTGAGTGTCAAGACCACTGTCCAGGATGAAACAACTAAGACCCAGGAGTACATCAGAAAGATGGCCCCCAAAGACAAATGGCTTGGTGAATACCTCAGGCAGGAGAAAACCAAAAGTGAGGACAAGAAAGAGGAAGGAGAACCATCATGGAGGGACAAGCCGCTGCACGGCGTATACCACAGACAAATAGAAGTGGCTGGTATCAAAAAATCCTACCAGTGGCTGGAAAAGGCTGGACTGAAGGACAGCAAAGAGGCACTAATCATGGCAGCACAAGAACAGGCACTCAGTACAAGATCAATAGAGGCCGGGGTCTACCACACCAGGCAGGACCCCCGATGCAGACTGGAAAAGGAATCCGGTTTTCTGCCTTCAATGACTCTGAAATTTTACAGTTGATCTCACCTGTGAATGAAAAAACAATTTCATGTGGTTGAAATCCAACTTTGCATGTTTTAGGTGAAAAAAGTAAAAGGTCCTTATCATCCAACCAAGCAAAGTGAGTCTTCTGAAAACTGGGCGACACAATGGCTTCAAAGCACTAGCAGGTAAATGCCATAATTATGATTATAATCATGTGTGTCAGAGAAAGATTGGAAGTATCCTTTGTACCTACATGGTGAAGAGCATTAAACAATAATTAACACTTTATATCTCTCAGTATCTTTTCCTCTCCATCTCCAATTGTATATAAACATGCTGTCCAAATAACGATTTCTTTTTTTTTAACATAATTTAGGTTTTAGTGTCATTTTCACATAAAGATCTACAAATCAAAATGTTGTTAGCTGCTAGATGGACAGTTGCCTTTGCTGCCTGGATGTTGGTAAAAACTTTATAACAAACAACTGAAATCTACACCCTGTTCTTTAAGATCCCTTGTTAAAAATATTTTGTTGTACTCAGACCTTTCCCCAATACTGAGCTCATTACAAATTGAAGGTATTCAGATCCAGGATGTTAGATGTAACAATAAGATTTTGAGTAATTTCGTCTTAAAATAACTTTTCCCAAATCAAATGATAAGACATTACATTTTAAAGGACTTTACAGCAGATAGATCATTAAAATAAGAACTAATTATATAACTTACCCTCTGCCACCAAAAGCTAAAGGGATGTAATGCAAAATTATCAATGAATTACCCCAACTAAATAATTTTTGATATCTAGGTTTAAGTTAAATTCAGAATATTGGGCATTTTGTATGAGAAACAAAAAGTTTAAAACATTTATTCTTCTTTTGTGAACAAATTTTTACATTCTTCAAACTTTAAGAACATTGTTTTGTCACCACTATCTGACACAATAATTTTATTTATTTATTTTTAAGTGAAAATAAGGCTCCTGAACATTTAGGAAATTATCTTATACTGATGGGTTTGTTTTTTTTTATACACAGATGTAGGTATTTTAAAATACAGCCCACTTTTAGCCATTGGAAAAATGACTGATTTATTTTACAAATCTCTAAGACTGACTAAATCCAAACCTGCTGTCAAACTTTGATTTAATTTAAGACTGTCCTCTGTTATTATTTTACTGTAGAACTGTTTTTTATTATTTTATAACTTTATATACATACATGCAGATTTGGAAAAGCTAACCCGATATGGTCTGTATTTAAACAGGACTTCCATCTTCCAAATCTTTCCTTGGACAAAATTCAGAAACAAAAAGCAAAAAGTTTGTCATATCACCTCTCTAATTTATTTAATCCATACAAATTAGAGAATAATGCTTACTTGGTTGGGGTTTTTTGTGTGTGTGTGTGTTTTTGTTAGGGTTGTTAAGTTTCCCCAACTTTAACCTATAAAAAACAAAACAAAGACAGTGTAAGATTTTTCCTGTAATGCTTTGCAAAGGGGAGATAGGCAGAGTTGAAGAATCACTCTCTGCATCTCCGCTTGGCTTGACACTTGCCGGGCTTTTTATTGAGTAGTCAACACATTACAACAGCAGGCGTTAGTTTTGATTACGCAACCTCTTAGACATAGCATGAAGTTTTAAGATAGGAAGCTTGTCTGGTTTCAGTATACACTTTATAAAAGGTGTCGGGGTTATGAACTTCCACTTCTGTGCTTCTTAAATGAAAAACAGGAACTTCTGTGCTTCTCAAATGAAAAACACGAAAGCATTCTTGCAAAACATTTGACCGTCTTATGACCTGCATACACTATTTCCAGTGAAGAGAGTAACATGTAGAAAAACAAATGATTGAGAGCAATATAAAACATATAAATTAATAAAATGATAAAAACAACAGAAATCATAACTCCAACAGTTTTGTATTTTTTATTATTTTTATTTATTAATTTATCTTTCATTATAATTCTGTTATATTCGATGTATGTAATTATAGATATCCTTGATTTTCTGCTTTTTTTCTCTCTTTCTGAAGTATTGCATAAACTAAACATCTGTTTACCTTGCAACTTCAAAGAAAAAAAATATAAAGAAAATTGTTAGGAGGTATGATTGACTATATGTTGTGCTTTATTATACTGTAGTGATTGAGTTTGTCATTGTTACTGTTCCAAATAAAGTCTAAAAAAGAAAAAACCTAACTTCTGGTTGATAGATTAAATGGTTGAAAAAAACTGTGAAAAACTATTAAGAGCCTTGAAAAGCAAAAATAAAAAGGTGTAACTCTTGGAGCCAATAGAGAACTATGATCCATCATTGATTTTGAGTTAATTCATCACATGACCTGGTAGCTGCTGAGCTAAATTGCTACAATTTTCATATAAAAATAGATATTACAGATTTGAAATGGTAAAATAAAAAGATTAGATTCAACTCTATTGTCATTGCACAGGTACAGGTTCAAGGCTGATCTAACCAGAGGTGCAATAGCAGGATATACAATGCTATTACTATAACAATAATAAAACTAAAACTTGGACAGAAGCTTTTCTGATCTAAAGTGCGGTGGGAGGTAATTGAATATTACAGTTAAAAAGTTGCAAATGCATATGCAAACGGGTTAGTAATGCGAGATGCATTTAAACAGCTGTTACTATAGTAACAGTCAGCAGTGCAGGTAAACATTATAGTATTGCAAATAACAAAGTGGAGGCAGGTAGGAGGAGGGAGAGTCTATCACTTTATGAGCGGAGTGGGATCAGTGAGGATTAGAGGTCAATGGGGGGGGGGGGTGAGACGATGGAGTCAATTGATCACATGACCTAGAAGCTACTGGCAAAAATGCTAATATTTCCATCCATCCATTTTCTTTACACGCTTGTCCCAAGTGGGGTCACGAGGGGTGCTGGTGCCTATCTCCAGCAGTCAATGGGCGAGAAGCGGGGCACACCCTGGACAGGTCGCCAGCCCATCGCAGGGCAACACAGAGACACACAGGACGCTAATATTTCCATATAAAAGCTAATTAAAAATCATTTGGGTTATCAAATGGAAAAATAAAAGATATAGCGTTTGATTCAATTGGTCACATGATCTGGAAGCTATTGAGCTAAAATATTTTTATAAGATTTAATTTTTTTTAAATATATTTAGAGATTCCCCTTTTTGAACCGCTATATTAGAACTGTTAAAGGAATGCAGTGTCCTGATAGAATTTAAAATCTTCCTTCTCACATACAAAGCCTTAAATGGCCAATCTCCATCCAATGTCTCAAATATTATTCTTCTTGATGTTCCTAACAGGCCATCTGTTGTATCTATGCTTCTTTTTCTATGTCTGCTTCTGTCTCCTTGAACCCCAGTGGGCCTCAGCAGATGGCCGCTCACACTGAGCCTGGTTCTGCTGGAGGTTTCTTCCTGTTCAAAGGGAGTTTTTCCTCTCCACTGTCGCTACTAGCATGCTT